>JAWWEU010000040.1:41618730-41644727 GCA_035583155.1 Acropternis orthonyx | reverse complement strand
TGTGAAGGTGCTAATGGCTCCCCAGAAGGGTGTTATCACACCTGAGTCATTGGTGTGAAGACAGGAAACCTTTCTTTATCTCACAGCAGTTCCCAAACACCCAGTTTGTAGCCTGAGGGGTCAGGCTCTGGGAAGCTGCTGCAAATGGTCCATTGTTAGGTGTTCATGAGAAAATACATAGAGGGTGTAGAATACACAGTCTTACGCACACCCACACAGTGACAAACTGGTCCTGGTCACTATAACCAGGACATAAGGATATGTAGCCCCCATTAGGAAACAGCAAACCAGGGGGAAAAGATGTGTGATATGAGGAGGGTAATCTGCACAGTAGAATATTATTGTTTTTTAGGGCACATCTGCAAAAATAAGAAAGACAGGAAATTCTTTTTTCCTTAAGTCTTTTAAAAATAAAAATATAAATATATGTATTAATACACATATATGTATACTTATACGCATATATAGAGGATTCTAGATGGTCTGCTTAGTCTGTGATCTATCAGCTTTTATAAATATCAAAATGTGAATATATCTTTGTTGTTTTTTCTTTTCATCCCGTTGCTTTAGTAATAAAAAGTGCATGTTAAACTTAGCTTCTTAAGAAAGGGAAATCCTAGACAATAAAATACTGACTTGAAAAGAAATAGAAATACATAAAATATTTTCACATTAATTAAATTCTCCCTTTCTAGCTGTAAAAGAATGATGTCATGTAGTCTATCCCCCCTTATAATTTGAGACAATAGACAGTTGGAATAAAGATATGAATAATGAATGAATTTGTATACCTTTATTCTAAATAATGTATAATTACTGGGGTTTTTTTTCCGTGTTGAACTGAATAGAATTCATTTGCATCCTAAGAGAGTACTGATTTTCTTAATCCATATAATTAATCTACAAATGAATTAATAATTATAATTCTTATCATGCAGTATTCTCACCATATATTTATTTAATTTGGATAGAACAGTATGTTCGGCAATACAATAGATTGTTGGATCTCTTTTCCTCTTGATTATTCAGTCTGTGATCACTGAGATTTTGTTCACTGTGTTTATGAAGCCAAATCCACTGTGCAAAGAATATTGTTATATTTATACCCATTAGGTATTGCAGCGATATATTATTTTCATAGTTCAACGTGGATGACATTTGACATTTACATTAAGTAAAGAATTTGGAATTTATGTGTGAAATGTAACTGCATGTGGGATTCAGCTATTCACACTTAAATTTAGGTATGTACACTTATATATCAACATAAAAACTCACCTGATAGCTAACATTACCAGAGGAAGCCAGAGAGCTCTGATTTCTAAGGTATTCAGCTATCTAAACATAGTTTTACACAACATAAAATGTGTCACATGATTTCTGCCTGCCATTCCAAGCAAGTTTCGAGGTCTTTCATAGACCCCATGTTACATCCCCCAGCCTTGTGTGAGTGAGAAGCCCCTCAGTTCTGCAGTGGTGCTTGGCACTTCTCTTTAGGAAACTATATTCCGTGTATGATATCTAGACAGAAAAATCATTATCCTGCTTCTGCCAACTTCATTTGGCTCTTTCATTGACTGCAATAGAAGACTAGACACAAGTTCACACACATATATACCTAATATTAGTTTTGTTAATTCTATAATGAATCTTACCCAATCACCTCTGGATGTAATCCACACCCTTCATCAGCCTTATCTCAGCTTATGTTATGTTTTTAAATATTCATATTACCACTTTAAACCTCTTTAATTTCCTTCACTCATATACATGTGAGAAGAAAATAATTATATGATAAATAGAATATTAAGAGTACCAGACAACCTCTAACTTAACAGACAAACTCCAAGTATAGAGACTCTGAAAATGAACAAAATGTTTAATTCCAAATAATATTATGTAAGGAAAATAATTATAACTATTATCAGGAAGTAATTTGATATATCAGACAATAATTTGAACATATTTATTCCTTTTTTATTTTGATCAAAAAAATTACATTAATAGTGTAATGGTTATCATAAAATTAAGATACTGATGATAGATTGTATTTTAGAATATTTATATATAATATATATATTTATATATAATAATACAACTTTCAGCAAATTGTATGTTAGGTAGAAGAAGGAAGAAAAATGTAAAAAAATACACAAATATGGATTACATTGCTCCACCAGCATTAACAATACAATAAATTAAATACAGTCTTTATGAAAATCTTTTATATGGGAAATATTTTCACAGAGTTGCTTTTTTCACTATATATCTACCTTGTTATGAATTTATATGTGCCAAATCTTTTGTTGCCCTTAAGGCTGTAGCCTCCAGAGGGCTATTGCTGTACCCGGTAACTGAAATGAAGCAGTTCTTTCACAAAGTCTTCTCTCCACAGTAATGGTACATTGTTTAACATATCTGTGTCACCTACTCGTCTCAGCAATAAAAATGTTAAAAATATCTTACTTCTGTATAATTTGTATTGCTTTTTCTTTCTGCAGAAAGAATAAACTTTTTGTCTGAAGTTACAACTGAAATCCATCTAAAAACACAAAGGCTAGTTCTATATTTAAAGGTACAGAAGTTTCAGGTTTTCTGCAATCATTGTTCCATGCCACTCTTCAATGCTTAAATACCAATGTCATGATGTGCTATAATTCATGTTCATATTGAAAGCAGAAGTATTTGTGAATATTCCTCTAATATCTGAGCTGTATTGGAGCTTAAATAGACAAGAAAACTTTATTTAAAAGACTCTCTAATTACTTAACTTACAAGTATCTCTTATTAATTGGTGTTTTACTGCTAAGTTAGCCTGCAAAAGAAAGCAACCTTAGAAGTTTTAAAATAGATCTTCTAATTTTTATAAAATATACACCCTATTCAGTTAGAATCTGGATAAGAATCTGTTGTTTACATTTTATTCAATCTGTTTTTAGCTTATATATAACAATGTCAATAAAGAAGTCATTCCTCAAGACAATTCTTACATTACTGTAACTGTTCCACAAGGCAGGATTCTATCAATTTTTGGTAATCCCTCAGACTCTTGACTTCAGTGAATGTTGTGTTTGTAGTACTAAGAGCAGAATTTATAGTTATATATTCCATGGAGGACTTCTGTTCATTATAGCTTCTCTCCTTCTGTCTTGTCTCAAATACCTGTGATTCTCATGGGCATTCTCCTTTCCAGGTCTATTCACATTATTTTTGTATTATTTTTGCTTTGAAGATAAGTTTATTTCCTCATTTTGACTACTGAAGTCTCTCTCTAGGTTTTGTCCCCTTCAGTCTCTCTGAAAGTACTGTTGGGTTTATGGAAACTTGTTGTAAACAGACAAAAGAACTGCTAAGGATTATTTTCTTCTAACCCAGTTTTATTCTGCAAATCTTCCTCTTTCACACAGAGCCCTACTTCCAAGTAGGTTAAAACCCCTTTGTAGATGTGTTTATCATAAAACCATAAAACGTCTTCGGTTGGAAGAATCCTTAAAGATCATCCAACTTGACCTTGAAAACTTTCAGGGATATGGGGCATACACAGCCTCTCTGGGCAACCTCTTCCAGTGCCTCACCGCTCTCACAGCAAAAAATTTCTTCCTCATATGTGGGGTGATGGTCCTGATAAGCTCCTGATGGGTTAAGGGAAACACCTCAGCCCCTGGAGGGGTGCTCCCAGGAACATTTGTCAGACAAGAAAGAGGCTCCAGTAATTTCCTTAAGGTGCTTGAGCCAGATTGATAAGATTAACAAAGAATGGAGTGTTATGGAGATAGCATGGCCTTTCTTCACAATACCTTGTGGAAGCACAGAAAGCCAACCCTTAAGTCTATGTCATCTGTCTTTCACCCCAAGAACTATTATTGACTATAGCCACTCAAACTACCTAAAGAAAAATAGTATAAAAAGAGATTAGACATGAGCAAAAAAACTCAGAGGGAAAAATGGACCACCATTTCTGTGGGGGTAACCATCGAGCTCCCGTTTCCTCCCATGCCTTTGGACAATGAAGGGGTGAGCAGTCTTTTACTCTGTTTTCACTTTACTTCTATACTTCATGCTTTCCTTTATATCCTTGTACCTTAGCCTAAGCCTATTACTTTATGCCTTATACCTTTCCATCTTTACCCCATAGCTACCTTCATTTACTAATTTTACCTGGCTAACATCTTTATTTAATAAACACTATATCTTGCCTCACATCTCAGAACCCATCAGGACTTTATACTGGTTGTTGTATTTCTTTAAGGTGTGTAATTCCTTTTAACATGTTTGTTAGTGGGAAGCAGCTATCTTTGTGTCATAGAGAGTGTTGTGTGCTATGGGTTACCAGACAGGTTTAGATTGCTGTGTTAGGTTGTTGTGCTTCTGGTTAGTTTTCTGTTGTTAGTTAAGGGTCCGTGAGGGGAGGATGTTGTTTAATGCAGTAATTGAGGCTTAGATTGATGTGCTGTCTGTAGAGTATGTTTTGTGATGGTTTCTTTGGGGTCTTTTGTGTTATCAATTAAACATAATAATGTAGCTAACATTATCATTGACAGCGCAAAACCCCTTTCCCTGATGGAAAAGGGTCTCTCTTGCTATTAAGTGTAGTTCTTATTGGCGCATTAAAGTTCCTGTTCAACCAGTGAATCTGTCTTAGCGAAGGGTCCCTGTTAGGTGGGACACAGACAGACTGTGTTGGCATTAAAAGGCTTTGATATTCTGTGAATGCTTATAGCTCATAAAACTATATTAATACAAGTGGGGTCGGGACGAGAAATCTTTGCATTTCTGCCTTCCTTTCTCTTTTTCACGCGACACTCATATCTTGCCTAAACCTACTTTTTATCAGTTTAAAATCTGTAAGCAATCTCTTTCCATCTTTCTGGTTGCCTCCTTTCCAGGCTGAACAATGCCAATTCTCTTAGCCCTTTCTCATAGGAGAGGTGCTCCAGCCCTCTAACCATCTTGGTGTTCCTCCTCTGGACTCACTCCAACAGGTAGATGTCCTTACTGTGCTGGGTATCCCAGAGCCAGATGCAGTACTCCTGGTGGGATCTCACAATCTGGTGGAATCATTTGAATATGTGGCAAAATGAGACAATATAAAGCTGTAAATAGTCTCTGACTCATCTCCTCCAAATTTTAGTCTCCTAGACCTCTGAAGTGACACAAAAACCTATACAAAAAAGAACTATGAAGAAATTATCCAGCTGACTGCAGTTAAGGATTCCTTTACCTTTATACCCATTTCTTAAGAACAGTTAAGGTTAGGCTCACTAGGCTTATTTCTTCTTTCAGGAGAATCCTTTAGGACTGCAAAACAGAAATAAAAACCTTTCTGATCTTGGACAAATTATAACTATTACTGAAAGTATTGACAGATTCTTAAATATTTTGTAATATGGCATAATTCAAACCCCCTGTCATTTCATCTTAGTGTTTCCCAGTTAGGATCCTGCAGTAATATTGTGAATTTTAACTATCTCATTGATTCTCTAAATATATAAGAAATAAAAGATTGTCACATGATGAAACCCGTACCTCACTGTGTGAAGTTTTCAACATACTTTACAATGATAAAATAAAAAGGCTAGGGAAAGCTTGAACAAATGAGTATCACTGAGTATGGCTGAGGAAAATGCTTTCCTTGTAGAATTTTTTGTTTGTATTTTATCCAGTGATCACTTAGGACAAAAATCAGACTAAGTCCAGGATGACAGGACTTTTGCTTGCAGTTGAAAATGCTCTTCACTAGATCCAAGTGTGTGAACCTCTTCGCTCTTCAGCCTTGACCACCTTATATTTTTGCTACATTGAGACATATTGTCAGTTCTGAAAACTGAGATATTGGAAAAGCTTTAAATATTCTTTATGTTGTCCTTAGCAAAAAGCAACAGAGCATCCAGTTAAGATGCACTTCTTTGCAGTGTCTGAGTCAAACAAAGGAACTCATGTGACTGCAAAAAAAGATCCTGTCCCACCAAAGAAAAGTGGCATAAATTTCCTGCATTCACTGGCTTGGGGGAAACCAACTTCGCCTCATTTGCCTTAGTTCTCTGAAATACACTTACTAAGCAAAAGACTGACCACCTGAATCTTCATTTTTTTCAGGTAATGTATACCTGATACAGTCTGAGTTTGGTCTTCAAAGCTGATATATCCTTTATAGAAAGGCAGATAAAATCAATCAATTAAAAAAAAATAGCATTTCCATTTTGAGTCCTGGGTGGTTCCTAAGTAGGGCAGTAAAAATTCCATTTAAAGGTAGCAAATGAAGGAAAGAAATACATACAACTTGCTGCTTAGCAAAGTGAATAATAAGTACTATGTTTAGCTCTGATGCTGAATCTAAGGTTCTAGTGGATAAACTTTCCACAGCGTTTCAATGTATTATGTCTTCTTTGAATAGTTCCAGTTGAAAGGGACCTAGAGTAATAATCTAGTCTAACTACTTGACCACTACAATGCAGACCAAAATTTAAAACATGTTATTAAGGGCATTGTGCAGCATGAAACTGGAGTAAAATGAAGCATAGGAAGTTAGAGTTACATTACTAAACACAGTTTCAAGCTAGATGCCAAACAACAACAACAACAACAACAACAACAACAACAACAACAACAACAACAACAACAAAACCCACAAAAACAAAAACAAAAAACAAAAACACAGAAAAATTTTAATATTTAATATTAGAAATAGGAAAAACCCTTATGTTGTTTAGAGAGCCATAACACAATGTATAACCCTGGGACTTAAGTTACCAGATGTTCTCTGTATTCTCCTATCCAGTATTGGATACAATGCTGAACCAACCTTTGTATAGTGCTTTCTTTGTAAAGTGCTTATAAACTTACTAGTTTTCAGTAGTTCAGATGATGACAAACAATGAATGTAAAAATGAATCAAAAAATAATAGTTCTTTGAATATTTGATCTCAATTTTGGTTTTAAGGCTCTTGAAAATATAAGTGTATGTGGTATCATTGCTTGATCTGGAGGCTACTGAATTAGAATTTTCCAAATTATCTATCTCAGCATCTGTTGTGAGGAAAACTGGAAGTCTGAGTCTGGCTTGTATAAAAGTGAGAAATGTGCCCCATGCATCTTAAGTTGAATATTTATCATGATTGCAGTCAAGAAGACAGACAGGGCCAGTATCATTTCTGCAAAATGTACACTGCTGAACTAATTTTAAATTCACTGTATTTATTATACTATAGTAGGTGTGATGATGCTTTTCCATTGCTATATTTTTGCCACCAACAAGCTCTGTGGGAATGCAGGAACAAAGTATATTAAAGTAGTTTATAAAACAAAGAATCAAAGTGGAATGGAATGCAAAGTGACATTTGCTTTTACTGTAAACACTCTTCATTCTACTTCAAATGTGCATTAATCGAAGATGTTGTAACACAATCAAGAAAATACGAGAGCAGGTTCTTAGAGAAATGATTGTTATTGGATAAGTTTCTGAGCTTTACTAGAATATCATTAAGCTCTATACACTTCTCTTAATGGTAATTCAATTTTGCTTTGTTAGAAATAAATCTTAATTATGAAGCTTATGCTTTACTTCATAGCACTTAGAAAACCCCTATGTAACAAAAACAATCAAAGACCTATTCTAAAATAAGAGAGAGACAATAAAACAGAAAACAAAAATCCATCATAAATTGGCTGCACACCTTAAAAATGGTGATAGAGCTGAATCCTTTAGCCTTACTGTTTGAACTGAAAGAGACAAAATGTGATTTCATCCACTTACAGAAAATCACTGGCACTGCATCAACAAAATTGCCCAGCTATCAACCAAAATCACTGAAGACACTATAATTATTCAATTAAAAGGTACAATATAACATTATAAAACTGACCAGTAATAAGTGTCTGTGTTTTTATACCTTGTTTTATGAATGAGTATCTGAAGTACATAGTGAAATTATTTAGTAAATATAGATTATTTTTTTCTGACACATTACTATGCAATAGTAATTTAGTGAAATAGAATACTAGTGTCTGTCCCCTCCCTCCTCCATCCCCATCTTTTCTGGCTACACATACAGTAAAATTGTAGGAAATGCAGGTTTTACATGGGGAGATGAATTGATGAGTTGCCTGGCAACAACATCTGTGTCAATTTCTCTTCAGTATGTAGAAAGTATCCATGTCTAGAATTCTATTTATCTTCATTAGACCTAAGCAATTTAGATTGTCAAGTCTCTGGTGACCTTTAGTTGTCTGATAACCATAAATTTTGGGCTCGACTAGATGTATGCACAAGCAAACTAAAATTAGCATAAATTCTCCATCCTATATTTCCAAATGAAGGCATTAGCATTGGACTGTTGATTCTCTCTTCTTTGGTCCCTGTTCTGATAGGCATCCATTAAGTAAGGTGTGAGAACAGAAAGTGAAGGCCAAGCCTTTATTACCAACTTTCCTTTTAACAGTGATATTGTTCTGACTGTCTTGTCATAGTTGTGTCTTATTTTTCATTTTAAAAAATCCTTACATAAATATTTACATTTCAAGGTGTTTCTTATGATGTCACTACTTAAATCTAGCTTACAAAAGTTTAGCACTTTGCATTCTTAACAGGCAGTGTTTCTAACTAGAACATATGTCAAAGCATATAAAGAAATATAGAGACTTACACCCATTTGGATTGGAAGGGAAAAACAGTATATTCTTATTTAACCTGACCTTTTACCCCTGTTGAACATGCTTCTGACAAAAGAGAAACTGTTTAAAAATATCAGTGTTACCCATTTAAAGGCTGGCAACATATGTGCTGAAAAGAGTGTTTTTGCTTTATCTTTTTGAATGTGTAATGTGAAATATCAAAACTGACGAAATGGAAACAAATTGGAATTCTTTCCTTTAAATAATTTCGTCTTACTGACATGTACTATGCTTACTGAACTTATTGAACAACATAGCCAGGGACTGTTGGAAACAACTTTAAAAAAAAAAAAAAAAGGACTTATGGATTGAATTTTTAGATTAAATACATTTATTTTTAAGTTATTCTCCTATTTTTTTTATGTGTTTGATTTGAATATCTGAGGTGACATACAGTAGCCTAACTTCAACAGTAGTTATAAACAATAACATTATCCTACATTTGATAAACATTTAAGCAGACAGAAATTAATATATAAAAAATAATCAGTTTGATAGGAGGATAGTAGTTACAAGAAGCTAAGACTAGGGCTTCAGAAAGAAGGAGAAGAGAAGAAAAAAGGTTCAGAGATAGTTTAGGACACTGTATGCATATCACCTCCGTATTCTTCTCCAGTAGCTAACCATTCAGGGTATAGGTATCTGACCAGCCCTTTGTCAGATGTATCAAATACCCTTACTTTGAAATATCACTAGATGCCTCTGTTTAGTCAATTGACTTGTAGCTTGCCAGGGCAATCTTTGCATCAGTCCTACTGGCCAGAAATGCTGACTATAAAGAGAACTTAAATGCATATTTCTACATGTAAGTGTCTCAGTCTGAACTGTCACTGAATTCAGTCCAAGGATACATATATAGTTTAATAACAAACATAATTCTGACTCTGAAAATTAAACACTATGCTTATAATTAGAGTGGTAATATAGAGTTGTCTGACATAATCCACCAATGGGAAAGTTAATACTATCTTTTAAAACCTTAGACTTTATGTAAAAGGTAGATGGTGATGTATTCATATTATACATTTTCAAGGTAATGTCATGATAAATCAGGAAGACTGTTGGCATCAAATTTATGACATTAAAAATTATACTAGTGAGGCAAATTTAATGTAATTGGTGATGTAAATTTACTGTAATACAGAAAATTAAAAAATTACTTGAAGTTTCATTAAAAATACCAAGTTGATGTAGCAAAAAGAAAAGCCAGTAACTCAACTGCAGTCTGCAAACATGTCCCTGACTGCAAAAAGCTGATAAGGTTATTTAAATAATGGGTTGCAATGTGATCAAATACCTTGAGAATGCAGCTAGATACAATTTAAAGACATAACATTTTAAAAAGGTTATAGGCAACTGATTCCTCACCCAAAAAAAGTCTTTGGAAAATTCTTAAATACTTTTAATTTTTAAGGCAAAGTAACCATCTGTCCATCTATCCACCCCTCTACATCCATACACAGAGATATGATCTCATGCAGATTAGATATCATTAAATGAGATCCAGTGAACTGGAATTTAGATATTTAATGATGCTCCCAATTTATTCTTTCTGCATTTATAATTCATAAATCGATAAACCTTTACTTTTTGGAAACAGGCTACCAATTAGTAAAACAAAACCATAAGACCTTTGTTTTCCTGAAGACTGGAAGAATAATACACTCCTGTTTCTCTTTTCTGACTGTTTCCTCAGCCTGATTTAGTTGTTTGACATTTGCCTTAAGCAGTTAACCAAACTCATTGGTTATTGGTCCTATTTCTTACAAAAAGAATGAGGAAGTTTATGATATACATATCTTTGTTAGGTCTCTATGAGTGCTCCAAGGTACTTTTGCTTATTGAATCTTTAAAAACAGTCAGTTTACAGAAAGTCAGATTAATTCATCTTTCCGTGAGTGAAATAGAAGACAATAATAATAGTTTATTTTTAGAAGCGCATGAATAAAACACAGAGGTGGATACCTGTTTCCAAAGTGCTATGGCAAGTGAAATATCTTCCATTTGTCGCACACCTTGTCAGTAGTGCAACTGCTATTAGTACAAGTGTAGTTTTCTGCCTCAGCTCAGCATGAGTTTGGGACAGAAAAATTGGAAGTTAAGGCAAATTAGGAACCAATACTTGTAGTTCTTGACTCACTTTTTCTGTCAAATATTCACAGCAGCAAGATTCAGATGTTCTATTTAGCTTTGCCTTCAGAGTTTCATCTAGTCCAGTGATTTATAGTGTCGTTGAATTAAAACAGCTATAGAGTACTTTCAGAATTGAAACATCTTAATTTAAAATCCATATTGTATTCAACCATTTTTCTTTACTAGATTTTTTCTCAGATAATATGTTTTATTAAAAGTGGCACAATTGCCTTTATAATATACAAAGAGAAGGTATTACGTTTTATCATTTTAGTAAAAAGTACATATAAATCTATGTAAAAGGCAACATACAGACATGATTGTACATAATATAGCTCATGCATGTGTTAACTAGACGTAACTCCATCACAACTACTAAGCATCTAAAGCATTGAACACCATTGTAGACCTTGAATTACCATTGTAAATCTTTGCAAATAACCAGAGACATTACAGCCCACTGCAAAAACATAAATATAGAGTCCTAGGATATCTGTCTTGTCTCAGGTATGAAGGAACTGTATTTAAAATTATGGTATCCTTTGAGGGGGAAATTAAAAAATCAGATTTCTTTCTTTATAGAGGTTTTATAGTTTGCTTTGAATAAATAAAAAACCAAGTGTAATTTTCAAATGCTAAAAGTTCAAAGTTATGCAGCTAAATTCAGCTTCAACTTTTGTGCCATGGCACGATTTTTTATCATTTTGCAGAAGATACAAATGTTTCTGTTGCCATCAGACCTGTTAGATGTTGGCCACTTGGAAGAATGGAAAATAGAACTCTCTTCCAGTTTCCTAAAGACAGAACAGAAAAAACCCAAATATATTCATTCCTTGTTACAACACGACCAAGAATAACTCCAATCAAAGTGAGTTTTTACCAGACTTGACCTTGATATGCATTTTCTTTTGCTATGATCTTAGAAAGAGAACAGCAGAAGTCATGATTGACTACTTAGCTCATGCTTAGAGCTGGCTCTAACCCTATATACCCTCTGTGAGCCACCTTGGCAAGAGTTGATAGAATTCCAAGGATCAAAAGTTCCTTTTCCCCTTCCTCAGAAGGTTTTCCAGTTTCCTGAGCTTTCCTGTGTTACCATTTTGATCAATTAACATAATTTCTTATTGTGCTAAAAAATGAACAAAAACCATAAAAAGTTTTCCTTTCTTAGCTAAATTCTACACTAATATTTGCTTCAATCTTCAAGTAGTACACAGTACTTTAAAAGAAGCATTCAAAAGGATGAAGTCTTCACTGTTCTTTAAAGGAAACGTGATTTATGCATTTAAATATTTTCCTCTGCACTGAAAATTTCAAGCTTTGTAAATACATTTTCTATTTGATTCCAGAAAACTGTATAACTTCTTCCTGTATGTATTAACATACATTGTACAAATACCTCATTTTAGATGTAGAGGGGTTCTTTTTCCCCAGAACACCTTTTCTGTTTACCTTTTCAATTAATTTAAACAATTAAGTAGCTAGAATGTTGGTAATATCTGCAAACAGGACATTTCAGGACAAGTGTGTTTAGTTCTAACTTTTTCTTATTTTCTTTTAATGTTTCATCAGAAATATTTTCAGTTTCCAATTTTATACTCTTTTTAATATTTTTTCCCCTGTATAGCTTACCTTTCAATAGTGATGTTATTTATAGCTTATAGATATTTATAAGCATTTTATTTCAAAAACCAATTGTAACCCAAATTCCTCTTACATTGATGTATACAAACTTTTAGTAACCTTTTCATCTTTTTAATTACACTGAATAAATAGAAGATGTTATGTTTTCCTAGAATCAATATCACCGAGAACATATGTATTTTCTTAGAAAGGGAAAGACTAAAATTGCAATTCAAGTTGTAAGTACTATACTTGCTTAAAAACTGTTTACCAGATTTAAGACTTAGTGTTGATTTTCTCATTTATTTATACAAAGTGGGTTTCTACATACTTAGACAGTGTTGTAGTTGTCCAGTCCATGGACATTCAGTCCAGATTTGGGATGGGTATTTGCAGCACTTGATGAACTAGGGTGGTAGGATTAACTCTATTTGTGTCTATGTAATGGATGGATTTCCTTTATTCTAGTGATTCATATTTTCTTTCATGACTAGACAGAATCATTACGCTGATCTGGTAATAAAGCAGTGTTACCACATGCTGAACTGCTTTTGTCATTATTACTCAGCTGGTATCTTTGATAAGCAATAGATGGCTTTTATTAACAATGTCAGAATCGTGGAAGGATTAGCCAAATAGATTTTCACTGCATCTCTTATTGGTTTTTTTTTTTTTTTTTTTGCTCATGGATTATTTTGTAAATAAAGATCAGAGTATTCTTCCAAATCCTTAAATTGAAATCTTAAAAAAACCAAAAACCAAAAGCCAACAAAGCAACTAACACATGGCAGTTAATCAGATTACACAGTAACTATTGTTCCTAAGAAGATTATGATTTAAATTACTGATTGAGTATGTGACTAGAATATGGAATATTGATTCTAGTAACTGTATTCTCCTGAACACTAGAAGACATTAAAATTAATAGTCTTTCCTTGGTATTGACACACCTAATCTGTGAAAAGATATAGAACAGGCTTTAACAAACACAGAATTTTTGTAGTATGACAATTTCTAGCCTTAGTTTTTCATTGCTATGACTTCTGGTTGATTGGTTACAATCAAGTTACAAAGGAATAAATAAATATTTACAGTTCTCATTTGGAAGTGTGGTTATAGAAGATTAAAGAGTTACATATATTTATATTAAACAGTGTGCAACACTTAAAACAATATACTTTAACAAAAATAGAGTGGTTAATATTCATGTAATGGGTGGCATAACTTTAGAGGGAAATAATTAATATTAACAAATTTGCACATTAATTTTTTCTTTATGTCCCTTCAGTTCATAATTTTGCCAAAATCTTAGGCAATACTTATGAATCAGGTATTGTATATAATTTTTTACTAACACTGCAGAATATACTATACTCATTGACTTGAGTAACATGTTTCATTTCTAAGAATATTTGTGTATACTAAATAATAATTGTGCACATAAGAATTAGAGTACGGAGTAAAATAATATACATCAACACAATGCTCCCTCATGTTTTCTCCTCCACCTCAAAAAATAATAAATGCAGATTTTATTTTTTTTTAAACTCCAATTTTATAGGAACACTTATATTCACACACTGCTGTGACTATGATCTCTGATCCATAAGACTGTGAGTGCAATAGCTATGACTGAATGTAGATATCTAACAACATCTTAAATGTCTTGCCTGGTCTGAACTCCATTAGTTATTACTGAAGAACAGAAATCTTCTGTAGATGTCATATGTCCCACCTATCAAGACTGCCTTTGATAATTTAAGATACTTAAAAGAGTGTCTAAAATAATATGTTTGAATCCCTCAATCTCATCTTAAGAAATGTTTTATAAACTTTTTGTCTTATTAAAAAATTAGTGTTAAGATGGAAAATAACATTCATGACATTTTTCAACTGAGGAATTAGAGAAAAAAAGCCTTAAAACTACAGAGAGTTGCAGGATTTATGATTGTTTCTAACCTTCATTTTACATGATCTAAGCAAACATGTGTTGGCTGCCATTCTCTCTTTGCAACAAGTAAGCTGTACCCACAGTATCCTACTTTTTATACTTGGGATGCCATAGAGAGAACTTGGGTACATTATCCACATGCGTGTTGTGTTTGATTAACAGAGGTCTGCTGGGATAAATAGGACCAAGGTTGTAGGAAACAACAAAAAGGATCTAGGTATATAAATATTCTTTTCTTCTCCCAAACAGCAATGAGTTAACATGCCTGTTCCACTGAACTATCATTCTTGTGGTAGCTGTTGATGTTAGAACAAAATAAAGCAAAGAAAGCCTCAAACTCTCCCTAGGCAAAGATATGAAATTGGGGCATTTTACAATTACTAGTATAAAATGACACTTTCATGTTAGCTCTACCGTTACCTCCTTAAATGAACAGTGTTTCAATGATTCTGCTTTTCATTTGCTATTGTTTATTGTGCTGCTTCTAGGATGTTAGAGCATAAAGAAACTTTAATTTTTGATCTTTCAAACAGAGTAATTAAAAGCACTGTTTCACGAGTGACTTGCCAAATCAATAAGGGAAGTGGCTTTCCCATAAAATGAGGTTGGGTACAGTGTAAAAGGAAGCATTAACAGAATAGATAACAGAGTCTACTGAAAGGTAACTAAATCTCTTCTGTAAACTGTGCTTTGTTGCATTAATTCATGTATTGTATATGGTATTCTCTAAAGTTCTTTTCTGTTGGAAAATAAAAAATGAAGCCTAAGATAATTTGGGAGAGTATTGGAAAAAACAGTGCAAACAGTGAAGGAAATTCCAGGCAGAAGTCTTGGATTCAGAATGGTGATACAAAGTCTGGGTGAGATAATGTAAAGAAAGGGTTCATTAAGTGAGCATATGGATGGCACAGGTTCAGGAGAAAAGGCACAAAGGAAACATAGGCAGAAACATGAAATTATTAAGTCTGACCCTTTGGTATGCAGTAGGTGTTAGCTTGTTAAAGGGTTATAAGAAAATTCCCATGGAAATAGAGAAAAATAGTGTTGTCTTTGATTTTTCAAGTAAGTTAACCAATGTTGAATGTCCGTATTTGCAAAACACATTGAAATATTGACAGACTGTATGTCTGTATGCTATGAGTACAGATAAAGTAATAATAAAATGTAGAGAGGTTATAAAACAGGAACAGAGTGGATGGTGGTGGGGAAGCAACCTAGTTTTTCATTAAGAGACAAGTGCAATTGGCTCTTCAGCTGACAAAAATTTATTTTCCTTTTAGTAGTTTCCTGTTGAGCATTACTGTCAGAGGTGGAAGTCAAAACAGCAGATAGGTAATCTGGAATGTGGTAAATAAGGCTGTAAAACTATGTTAAAGGTGAAAGCATTTGCTTCATTGAGTCTGTCTGATAATCAAGGGCTTCTTCAATGCAAAAGGGAGTAATAAGTAAATTGGGCAGTGATAAATAAGAACACCAGAAGACATAAATATATTAGACAGAAAGGGATAACAGAAACAATGGCGGAGACCAAAAGTCCCCCATTAATTATTGATAGACCTTTATAAAACTCCAGGCAGAGCTTTAGAGAAGGTCATGTAGTTTTGCAACTGATAAGAAAGGGAAACTAAGGTGAACACCAGGATTTTGGAATTTTTAGGAGGTCTGTGAGGCTCTGCAAAGTTTATTAAGAATATTTAGAGGAAGGGGATCAGAGATATAAAAGGTGCCAATTTCATGTAAAACACTGTGTGTCCATATACTTGTCTGGTCAAGCCCTGCATATGATCATCTCTCTTATCTTCCTCTTAAATACTTTTTTAACTCTCTCTTCATGCAATCTCATCCTCTTATCTGTGCATGTGAGTGCTGTAAGGACTAGTGCCAGCTGCTGGTGAGGTGAGTGTGAGTTGGTTTGGTGTCAGGAACTAAGGTCTAACTAGCATGTAGGTGTCCCAGTGGTGGCAACTGCTGGAAGAAGTAGGGGTCTCAGTGTCAGCAGCTGAAATGGATGAGGGTCTCAGTTGCCTGCCACAGGTGAGATGACAATGCATGTACCAAAAACATGGCTACTGTGAGAGATGGGTGTGAATGCGATGGGTAAGGGGCTCAGTGTTGGCAGGAGAAATGGAACTATGGCTCAGAGCCAATGTATCTGGTGCTGGCTGTTGAGGCGGGGGAAGTATCTTGCTTTCTCTGAACCTGTATATATGCAATTTGCAAGCACAACCAGCTGAGAGTAGTAGTACCAAGGTCCAGGCAAGGATATCAGGTAGGCAGTGGACCTGTCTGTGTACATCTACATTTAGGTGAGTCCTTGTAGTGGACTTACATGTTAAGGAAACTTCTCTGTCCTAAGCTCCAGGAACCCCTCTGGCAGTCACACCTGCACTACCTGAGCTGGGACTGATGCTCCTTCATGGTTGCACACCCCACACTCAGTGTCAAACGAGGTTTCCCACCAGCTTGACCCCACATTTCCCATTGCAGAGTCTCAGACACCTTGATCCTTAAAATAGTTTAATTTTTTTTGCAATAACTAAATAAGAAAATAAAATCTTGAGCTGGGTGCATCTGAGGAGGGACCCTGAACAAAGAAACCAATGGGTTTTTATACCCTCACAGTCTAAGCATGAAAAGTCTCAGCCTTTCACCTCCTGGTCTCTGAGAGTTCAGTCACCTGTCTTTTGCTATCACTTGTCACTTTCCTCCCTTGAGAGTTGTTTTTAACATTTGGAAGATTTTCCAAGGGTGCGGATATGTATTATTTTTATAAGCCATATGCAATAATTCGATGCCATATTGTAATAATGACCTACAATGAGTTTTTAATAAGTGATCTATTAATAAATCTCTCAGGAGACTTGAATTATGCAAACTTTAGCCTTATGCTTGACAGTGCACTTGATACTGTTGTTAATGAATCAATAAGGCACACTCTCATGTGTCTTAATTCCAATTAAAATGTTGGAACTGTGTGAGATGAAGCTGATGGCAGACAGATAATTATATTTAATAATCTGTGTCTATATGCATAAATAAATCCACACCATTCTAGCTGGTTGTTGAGATATACTATTTTCTCTCCATGTCCAGTATGCTTTGAGATTTAAGAACTTCTTCCCTTCCATCTGGGATACATAATTCAAAAAGCTTATTATACAGAATTAAAACTAAACAAAATTTACATTTCAAAACATTCACATTTCTTAGAAAATGTGTCAATGATGTACAGAAATATAGTCATTATCTTTGAATTACCCACACATGATTTTCTCTTAATATCTGCATTGTTTTTTAGAGAATTTTTTGAGGATTTTGAACAACTGTTTATAATATAGACAGATCTATATATTCCATCAGCTTGGATGAAATCCTACAGGCAAATTTGACTGGAATTGGATGTCCAGAAATCTGTATCCACTACCTTTGAAGAATGAATTTGATTTGTGTCAAAAGATTTTTGATATTTCTAAAAAGCACAGCTAATTCAATATATTATATTTTCTCAATTTTCAAGATTATAAAGGAAGCTATATTCTATTTTAGGCTTTAAAACTCGGACATTAAGGAACTATATACTCTGTTAGCAAGCAGATGTTCTTTGTAGGCAGGCAATAACCTTGCTCTGTGAAGAGAAGTAGCCTCCTTCGCAAAACAGTTTGAACACCAAATACTCTCCCTCACTGTTGACTAATGAGAGTCTTGGTACCTAATATTCCCACTAGGGTATGCCTGGAGTAAATTAATGAGAAACATTAAGCACAAGAGTCTATCTAAATAGGTGGTTAACCCCAGCTGCAAAGCAGGCATTTCCTTACTTGGAAAGCAGCACTCAGTCTCGAAAAGTGAATATCCCTTAAAATCATGTCAAAGCACAAGCTCTGTAGGTGTTTTTATTTGTTTGTTTGTTTGGGGTTTTTTTAATTTTTGAGGCTAGTTCTGCTTATATCTATCAATTTACTAACAGTTCTAAGAAAAGACAGAAAATTGCTATGTGTATATTCTGGTTTATTTATTTGTGATCTAAATATAACTAACACATTTTGAATATTAAAACTAAATTAAAAATTAAAAGCAATTCCCAATATCAGAAAGGGGTAGATGTCTAGTTTATTAATGGACAAGGTAAAATACTTAACATCAGAATGTTTGTAGTGTTTATAAACATAAATATATATATATATATAAAAAGTTGAACATTTTTACTTGAGTTGCAAGCTTTCTGGGTATCTGTACAAGTATTCTTATTGACTTTTTTAACTTTTCCCCTCTATACAAGTGGTTGAAATAATTTACTCAGTAGTATTTCTAAAATTATGTCCTACTTTGGCTAAATCTGAACACAAAAAACAGTACTGCAAATAGACAGGTATATATATTATATCTTCATTTAATCCCTCCTTTATAAAAAGTGTCTGAATTTTACAGCTAAGCAACAAGGAAATACTTTTTAGATTTAAAAAAAAAAAATCAAATTTTGTATCAAATTTTATCATTATATGGACAACATTTTTCCTAACATAAAATAGGAATTAATAGAAATAATAATTGCTTAATTTGACAGAGTTCATCAAGAAGTAATTAACTGAAATTACAACCCTAAGACTTTCTAAAGATTCTCAGAGATGCAACAGAATGAAGAGAGCACCACTACTGTTCCCTTCAGGACACCAAGACCTTTTGTACGGATTGTGCTCCATGTAAAAATAGATTTTCACATCTATTGGTGGTGAAATAAAACAGACACTTGTGGATCAATCTTCAATCAACATTAAATTTTTAAATTACATTAAGTTTTTGTTAGCCTTCACAACTAATAAATGAGGGGGTTATTAGAAATAATAAGGAATAATGGAGACACTGTGAAAGTTTGGCCTGGCTCTCTGCCAAATCCAAACTCCATAGGGAAAGATTCCCCCCTGCCTCTTCTGAAATGGCGAAAAGTAGCAAGAGAAAATTGCAGGGAAAAATAAATATATATTTACATATATTACATATATTACATTTATATACAGTTAAATGCTATGTACAGAGCAAAAGGGACCCCTAAACAACCCTGATAGGGGAGAAGGGAAAGGGAAAGGGGAAAGGGAGACAAAAAAGGGAAAAGACAAACAAATATACACAATCTAAAATTAAGAATTAACTCAAGAAGTAATGAACACAATAGTAAACTCACTACTTTCCTTAGGAAAAGCAGATTCTTAACCTCCGCCACCGAACCAGACAGACAGCCTTTGGAACAAGCCTCGCTCAATGCAGATAAGCAAGGCCCAAACACCAAGGTCTGTCACTGAGCCTGCACAAGATGGAAAAGAGGGAGCGAACACCTCCTTCTTCAATTTTTATACACCTGATTACTTAAAGACCTGGGATGGAATACTTCCTATGTTTTGACACCAATTACCAAAGAAGGCCTACAAAAACAACCCATCACACCATGATAAAAAGCATGTTCTGCTTCCTGTTTCTGCTAAGGAAATAAATAACACCATTTCTGATTATTTTAATTTCTTTTGTCTTCCACTTTAGACAATCACCTGTATATTATTTTGCATGTTCAAAACACTTTTCACTGCAAAGTATTTTTCAAATGTACATAAAGTGGAATTTTGGTTATTGTTGAATCCAGTTCTAAAATGCAGCTATCTCTGGAACAGAATATAAAATATACTTAACTACTAGAGAGAGGAATAGAACAGAAGGTTCGTAGACAGAAACTGAAGTAAAATAACCTCAAGAATTTTAATAGTGTGTGATTTTTCCAGGTATAATTTCTCTAAAAGAACTTTAGGAATTACATACTCAAAAAGTCCACACTGCCTTTGTTATTTACGAGATTTCACCTAATTTTCTATAAGAATCTAGGTATCTGTGTGTGGTCTTATTTTGATGAGACCAGAAAATTTAATTTACTGGGAAGATGTGTCTCTACTCTCTTAGATAACTACCTAATTTTTTTCAGGAAAAGAAAACTGTCTCACATTCAGCTAACTACACATTTTTCTAAATTGAGATAAAGTATACAGAGTGCAATTTTTTTTGTCATACTGAATGATGAAAAAAAATTGGCTGTAGTTCTATGACTGCTAGGTTTATAGATTCATTGGTTTGGTTTTACTAACAGATATTTTTTTAAATTACTAGCCTGACTGAAGTTTATTTCTGTTAACAGGGAGTTGCAGGAAAAAGTAGGGAAATGGAAAACAGTAATTTTTCTTCATTTTTTTAGTGTCTGGCAATAGAACTATGTATGCTGCTCATAATGGCATATTCATAAATAATACACTGCTGCATTAAACTGAATAATAGCAAAGGTGGAGAGTAAGAAGAGTAGAAAATACATCTCATTATGTATATAAGTTAGTTTATTTAAAAATTACTGCACTTATTCTGTTGATTTTGCAGTTTTCCTATCTGGTTGATCAATTATTTCTTCTTTAATGTGTCTGAGATAATTTATGTCCCTTTGTATTCATTTTGTTCTGAACTTAAATTATCTACTTTTACAGTACCTGATAAGATATTAAAGTCTGATCTTTTTGAATATGCTTTGCTTGTACTCTCCAAATTCCATGACTTTGAGCCAATATGTGTTGCCAATATGTGAATACAATTCAGAAGCTTCATGTTCTCAGGAGAACAGAGTTTATAACTTCTCTAGGGACTGCCCTACAGCAGAAAAACAGAGAAGTCATGTTGATGGGAGTTTTGTATAGCATTGGTTCTGGTTTTCCCAAAATCAATATTTGACAGAAGATAAATCTTCACTAACATTTTAGTTTGAAGCAGTAATGCACTTCTGAAACAAACCTCCTGAACCTTCTTGTTTATTTTGTTTAGTTTTGACTGTAAATTTCATATAAGCAAGATGACTTTCAGATTAAAATAAACTGGAATATCAACTCCAACAGAGCACCCTATTCTTTCTTGTTGAGCAGACAGGAGAACTGAAAATACTGGGGTTGTGTCACTTACTTCAATACTTACCAAGCGCTCATACAAAAAGAAAGTTTTCAGATCACTGAGACCTTTCATCATATTTGAAATGCCCTATATGAAGACAAAACTAATTTGTCAATCACCTTTCCCTTCCATAGATTTTTTTTTTCTTGTTTTGATATAATTTTCTGTCCTTCTTGCCTTTTCCTTGCCTACAATATCTGGTTACTGAACTACTTCAATTTTATTTATTTTTTTTTTTATTATTTTTCATTTTTCTTATTTCTTTCTTTACCAGCTTCTCTCCATTTGGCTCACCAAAGGTTCAAGTGTAGTTTTATCTGCGGTTGTGAGAAACCAGTCCACCTGTGGGCTGATGTCCTGACTCCATCCCCACAGACCTGTACAGTCAGTCCTAGGTTGTATCAGACACTGGTTCCCCTTAGCGGGTCAGAGCCCTATCCTGTTCGTGGAGCTGCCCAATGCAGGGGCTGGGACTGCCACAGAGCCCATTGGCTGCCCTGTTCATGGCTGGGGAAGTATGCCTGCCAGACCTGCCCACCATGGCTTCCTTCACTGTCCCAAGCCTGGAGAGAGCTGCTGGACCTTGTGGGATTTTGGCATGGATTTCATTTAGTCCAGATGGTCAAACTATCTATAGCACCATATAAATCTTCCAATCCAAGTGAACATAATTTGACTGTAGGTTCTTCATTGCCTTGACCTGCTAATCCATTTTTAATCATCCCACTACTTGTGAAAATAGACACCATATCAGAATTATGTTTTAAATCTTTAGGGAGGTACTATCTAATCCTGATTGTGCATAATATTAAATAAGAAAATCAGTGTATAATCTTGAATGTTCAAGTAGGTACATATGAATCACAACTTCCTGTGAGGTCCCTGAAATAAGTGGAATATTGCGGAGTTCTCTGACATTCTTAATAAATCTTTATTATTTAAAATAGTCAAGAAAAAGTATTTTTAACAGTTATTTGATTGTTGCACCTTCGCACCAAAGAAAAATATATTTTCTACAGATGGTTCAAGAATTGTGCTATTGCTAGGCTGATCCACCCACTTTTGTATGTTTAGCCAGAAGTAATTTCTCTCATCTTTTTAAGACTATCAAGTTTCTTGTCATTGACTTAGTCTGATTATGCCAATCTATCTTTGAACGATGAATTTAGCAAAAATGAACAGCCATTTGTTCTGCTCTATGTCTTTCAAATTCTAATGATGAAATCAGGAGAGGAAGGTCTATATTTTATCTACTTTCCTGTGTGAGAAATGCTTTCTTCAGTCATTCTTCTCAATCTTATATTCAGATGTGGAAGACTAAAAAAGTGATGTGGCAACAAGCATCATTCTGGTTGACCATACAGCTTCACCTAGAGATAAAATATCTTTTTTATAATGTAACAGCAGAATATGTTGCCGGAGACAGTGAAAGTTATGCAGTTTAATCAATTTGCTGCTTTTTGCTTAGATTTCTTGAAATTGTCTCATCTGTTTTTTGAACCTTGGAATTGAGGTGTTTTAAAATTTATATCAGAATTTACTTCATATAAATGTGAAATCTAGTTATGCTTCTTTGCATCTAGTTACACTTCTTCACACCTTCAAGACCTCTTTCTGACCCCATTTTAGTGCTTTCAAGATTGTACGAGATACTTACAACACTATTAGAGGACACAGTAAGTTTCTTAACCTATGCATGTGCACAAATTTGTGGTGTTGTTTTTGTTCCATGACACACATTGTCATAACATCTGAATAACATCATCATAAAGCTTGCATTTCCTCTATTGGCACAAACTTCTAGCATGCTAGTCCATAAGTCAGACCTTTGAAACTGAAATATGAGCAGCGGTTTCACTGATATTGGAAAAGTTTCGTGAATTAACTCCCTCTTGCAGATGGATACAGCTCGTATCATAACAAGCCAATTCACCTATCACTGACATTGACACACAGCCATGGATTATAGGCTTATGCCGGTTGTCAACAGACTATCAAAGTTACACAACGTGATGTTCTTGGTACTTCCTCATATAGATCCATGAAATAAAATAATGCAGCCCAATGGCTTTTTTCCACAGATAAAGTACTTCTTAGTAAATTAATTTTCCAACTACACAGAGTCTAGTTAAGTTCTTTTCAACCCTAGAAATATATTTGGGGGGGCAGCTTTTTTTTTTTTTAATTTTAGCTTTTGTTTAAGTTTTTCAATTATAAAATTGTGTTTTTATTTATAAGAGAAAGATAGAGGTCTTCTTCCTAGATATGGAATGCAGTACTGTTAAGCAGAGGGTTGTGTGACTTCCTGCAATACCTTAAATTCTTTGAAGTTAGATTTCATCTTAGTCTATATACTGTTATATATGTTTCATACAACCTCTATCTGAAATTAATTTTAATAGTTAGCAGAAAATGAAAAATAACCATGATAACAGGTATTATCCATTTGCAAAAGTACCAGACTGAATCTTTATGATTGATGCTATTGCCACAAATATAAAGACTTGACAATTATAAAAACCTGTGGTTCCTCTAAGAAATTGCTAGAACTTCTGTATTTTAAGATTCTGTCATCTTTAATTTATTCCACAAATTGTGCTATTGGCTCAGTTTCACAAAGGCTGTGGTATCCAGTTTTCTCTTTTCCCCAAACATGCCTATTAATTTAGACTGTGGGGAGTGACTTAAGAGAAGGGTGGTACTCTGTTATCCTAGGAGAAGAATGTATCCACAAGTGTGAAAAGACTGGAATACTGATGACTCAAACAATCCAGGTGTTGAGGGCATGAACACCTGCCACCTCAGGCTACAAATTGGGTGTTGTTTCTTTGTTCTTATACAAATGATTCATCTATGATAACTCCCCTCGAGGAGGCATCAGGACAATTCACACACATGGCCTGAAGATATTCATCTCTGCTGATGGCCACAATGGATTCACCTGTGCTGACACAACAGGCAGCTGTAACATCTTAGAATGTGTGAAAGACTCTTAAATGACCTGTGATTCCATATTAATAATCCAGTGTAGAACTCTGCCTTAGGGGAGGTACCAGAGGCATTTCCACTGGAATGGGGAGAACTTCTTTTGCTGCAAGACACACAAGGATGATACTGCTGCTGAGAACTCATTCTAATAAGGATTTTCTTCACTCTAAACTATATGTCGTGAGCACACCGAATTCGAAAAGTGTCAGTCCACATTTTTAGGCATTAATTTAATTTTTCCCTATTTACAGTGAAGCTGAAATTCTTAGTATAAATCAGTTGTGCTCTGATTCTTGAACCAGATAACTGAGAAGTTGATTTTTCAGCCAATGATCACAATTACATATCTCTTTTCTATGTGTTGCAACCTGGGAAAATGTTTTTCATGTAGTCTTAGCCATAGCCGTGCATTACATATTCAAAGACAGTAATTTCTGTGGGGGAGATGGGGGAAGGCTGTAATTGAAATATTTAGAAACACATTTAAAAAGTTTTAACTATTTTTACATCTGAACTCATATGACCAACATGAGTAGCTTATATTTTGCATGATTTTTTATCTTCTGGGTTTTTTTCAGTATTTTTACAATAATTAATATATTGTTAAGTGTTTTAAGAAATTCTGTGTGTGAAATCTTTGACACAAAATGGAACTTCTTCCTTGATTTTGAATTATACAAATTATTCTAGAGATAGAAATACTTTCAATTTAGTATGTTATGTCTTTTATATTTATCTCTGGTTAGATTTAGTTACTCTACACATTGTTCTTACAGTAACCTTAGACAATTATACAACATTTTTTTCTTCACTCTATGCCACTTTGGAGATCAATTATCAAGACTTTCTTTAAAACTGTTTTTGTTCCTGTAAATCTCTACTTATTCTGCTAGTGTTTTTACCGTATTTCGTTTTTCTTCTGAAGACTGTACATCAGTCTCATTGCTGTCTTTGTGTAGATAATTTGCTTCTCTTTTCCTCTGTGCCTCCATTGAGCATAACAAGGGAATCAGTATATACATATAAAATTAAGGTAACAAATTATAAACAGTTTCCCAGGAAATGGAATAGAAATCAATGCATGCTAATGAAATTTGAGATAAATTAGTTCAGTTTCTCTCTGCAAAATCAGGGTTTTTTGCCTGTAATATTTGCTTATAAAATACTTATGACAATATTTCAAATTTAAAAATAATTATGAATAGTTTACAATTATTATTATTGTGATCAGAATGTGGAATAGATAAAGATAGATTAATGGCATATACTTCCTTAGCTATTCTCCTTAACTGCCAGTCATAGCAACACAGAACTACACAGATATATGTTCAAAACAGAACATACATAATTTTTTATCCAAGCTTCCCAATTTAAACTTCCCACCCAGTGTTGTACACAAGTATGAAATATAAAAATGAAAATCAGAAGAACCCCAGGTCCCCAAACGTTGTTATTTATCTCATCCAGCAACATATTATATAGGTATCTCTGTGAGTGGAGACTAGTTGCAAAAATTAATCATATAAAGCCAGTTTAAAAATAAAAACTATTAATGCCGCCAAGATCAATCCACCACAACTGTTATAAACTATGGAGACCAATTTGAAAGTAAGAAAGGAAATTTTATTCTAATTTTAGCAAGCAGCAGCAAGCGTTGCAGCGCTGG
>JAWWEU010000040.1:41594320-41618630 GCA_035583155.1 Acropternis orthonyx | reverse complement strand
TATAAGTGGTCCCCCCTTATCTGTTTCCCTCCCCATACTTCCATACAATAATATATCATTTTGGCTTTATTTTTGCCCTTTCTTGAAGGATAATCATCCCAATGTAAAAGCATCAGCCCCAAAGGGCTGTCCGGGGGTATTGGTGGGAGCTTCACCTGGAGTTCCTCCCCCATGGGGTCAGAAGGCTTGCTCTTCTTCTGCCACATGTTCTGAGGTGTCTCCACACACACACACGCACACTCCCCCTGGTCGTGGCCCAGTCCTTCGCAGGATATGGAAACCGCACTACTGAGGGGTCTGAACTCGCTTCGTTCTTATTTGAACATCTCACACAGCACACCTCAGGAAACCCAACCCCAACTGAACGGTTAACGGCCTATACTCACACTATCCTGCGTCTTCGTTCAGATCTTCGCGCACAAAGTTTACAGGGTTTGCCAGCTTTCCTTCCTTAGGTTCGTAGGTAAAGGAATTGGCAGAATCTACTGAGCAGGGGCCACTGGAACAGTGGAGCAGCGGGGCGTCCCCCCTGTACAGGATCCACTCTGTTATCCTTTATCCGAGTCACGGCACCAAATTGTTATAAATTATGGAGACCAATTTGAAAGTAAGAAAGGAAATTTTATTCTAATTTTAGCAAGCAGCAGCAAGCGTTGCAGCGCTGGGCAACCGGGAGAGTCTCATGCTCCTCCAACGGTTCACAAGCCCCCTCCTCAGTCCTTGTGGTTATATAGTTTCTCAGCTTCCGTATAGCTTCGCCTTACATTGTGCCACGTATACTTCCGTGCTCATCTGCGCATCTGCATGTTGTTGCTAGGGGGTTGTTCTCTGCCTCCTGGTGGTCTTCGGGATGAAGGCCGTTGGTCTTCCTCGTGTACCCTGCAAATAATTTTTGAACATCATTACTCAACCTGTCAAACCCCCCTTTTTGTGCTATTCAGTTGCCTTACAGGATGTTGCTTAACAGAATGTACTTTGCCTACTTCTGCATAGGGGTTTCTTGATCTTCCTGGTTTCATGAACAAACACAAAGCATCATTTATCACAACAACTACTTTTGCTTGAATCATATGTTTTAGTATACAATCTAGAGAATGCAAAATGTTGATCAACTGTACATATATCTGAAACCTTTGGTGTTTGAGCCTAACAATGTTTAATAGGGGACTTGCTTTAGACTATGTTTTTGTGATGTCTGCATTATAATAATAAACAGATGTTGACAATATTCAGTTTTTGGTTTATTGTCAAACATATCTGAATGAATATGTATACAGAAACTGATATTTTTTAAATTATTTTATTCTTTGCAGATGCTGAATTTGTATAAGTGCAAAAATTAAGGTTTTGCCAGAATAGGAAGCTAAGATACACTCTTTCTCTTCTTTGTTTTAGCATGAATTTCATTTGTGGCTTTTTTAATCAGACACATAACCTGTTTCTTGACCTGATAAGAGTACTGCTGGACATCATGAAAGGTAATTCAAATTCACCTTATTGCTACCACTGATAATGAAAAACTTAAGACATAGCAAAACTCTTAGCTTTAAATCTGACAGCTGTAATATTGCAAACCTTGTTTTTATTAAAGGAAGACATTTTCTGTTTATTTTTTAATTGCACATCATGCTGAAGTAAATTAGCCTTTAGTAAAACACACATTTGTATATGCATCAAGTGAGCCTGATATGTCATATATTATTTTATTAATATTTCAAATTAATAGTTCAATGGATATAGGTTTTTTAAACAGAGACTACTTATTTATGTATATTTACAATGGTTCCCAACATAAATGAGGCTTTTCAATATTTGGTATAACAGATATTTTAATATTCCTTAGTTCTATTAGGTTTCATTGAGTATGTAAAAGTTCTAAATTGTTTTTAATGTTCTTAATGTTTTTTCAAAAGTAATGGTAGCTACTTAGATAAACTTGTTGAGATGTGAGTTCTCTTCCCATTGTCTTGTGCTCAATAAACTTGTTTGTGTTTGGCAGCTTCCCCCCTGAAAGAATCTCATTTTATAGCTCTGCTATTGTTCCTGACCTTTGCCATGACTACAACCCTGCAGCATTTGAGCTGTCAGATAAAAAAAGTGGAAAGACGTTTGTGGAAGTTGTAGAAAGCAAAAAGCTTTGTAATGCACTGATGAATTTTCTGCCACCACTTCACCTCCATTGCTGTCACATTTCCTTAAATAATAGTGAGACTTTTCCTCTAATGGACAATGGAGCCTGTTTGCCTAATGAAAACTTGCAGAGGCAGCCTGCCATGTGTTTCTCTCTTTTAAACTGAGGTGAAACAATCTTGCCTGGCTGCAGACAAGTGACTAAGAAGCAGTTCTATTCAGGTGTATCTGTCAGTAATTAATCTGGGCTTTTTATTTTATTTTGCATTCATATATACTGTTCTATGTGCAGCAGAGCATTAAATTGCTTTCCACTGGGAGCAGGTCACATTCAGGGGAGATCAGAACCATTCTGGATGGAACAGTATTCATACAGACTACTTCTATCAAGAATTTTGCAGCTGAAATCTCCAACTAAATAAGAGATTTTACACTAGATTATGTTTTTAGTATTATTCTGGAAAAGCTGATTTTTATTTAATATCATGTAGCTAGATTATAGTCATTTGATGGAAAGTTTATGTCTACAACTGACACAGCCACTGAAAAACCACTAATCATTGTGGTGAGATTCCTAGAGTTTTTCAGAATCTGCTAACAATGCTTTTTGTTGAAATTATTGTATATTAAAGATAGATTAAATTTCTTGCTTTGTCACTAGATCCGCAGGGGAATGTGCTGTTGGAAAACAGAGATAAATCTAGGGCACCTTTTTGTGGAGGTTTATTCAAGCCAAAGGCTGTCCTAAAATCTCCCAGAAGTCCTGTTCCTAAAGTGAATAATCTTTTAATTTTAAAATAATGCTTTTTTTTTTTTTTTTTTGAAAAGTCAATTAACATGTTGGGGGAAAACCAAAGAAAAGCAATGCAGCCAATGTTTGTCCATGAGAGAACAGCCAAACAGTAGCAGACTGCAGGCTCTCTCTTGATTGTTGGGGGATGAGCAAATGACAACAGTTGCTGCAAAAAGTTATGGTGCCAGTCTATGCTGGCAGCTGGCAAAAGGTGATTAGAGAAAGGAAAAAGAAACCTGAAGTGGTCTGCAGCAGGGCAACCCTTTCTCTCTCTGTAGGATATTTCCTTCTCAGGAAAGGCGACAGTTCTGCCTCATGTGCTTAAAGAAGCAGCCCATCAAAAATGATGAAATGGGATAGAATACATAATTGGTCACACCCACCTAATGCTAAACCTCACCTCCCTTTCCTGTAACTAAGACAGAGTATTAAAACCATGATTTGTTATATTTTGTTGCTGTTTCCCAACTTGCACTATGAAATTAGTACACTAAATGACATGTAAACTATAACATAAGACCAATATTTCTGGTATATTACAATGTTTTACTCCCAGTATTTATAGCTGTAAAATATGTCCAGAAAGAAATTAATTTTTTTCAGTTGATTTCATTTTCAGTTGAGAAGTGAATGTTCTATACTGGGATGAAACACAAACTAAATGCAATTAGTTTCTTTCCACTTTAAAAGAACAGTTTATTGTAGACCAAATGAAAAACTTAATACTGCATGGATTAAGAATTATTCCTGTATCTCCTTCTCCGCCACTTCCACTGTTAAATGAAATTTTTATTATGTTAGTACTTACTAAGGCTTTATGAAAGATTATTAGATCAATTATTTAGAATCCACAGCATTTAAATGAAAAATCTGTAAATCAAATTATGAACTTCAACCTTGTGGGTCTATCTAATAAGCAGTGGTGACAAATACAGCATTTAGAAGCATTTATGCAGACATAATTCTTTCTAAATTGTTAAATTCATAATTCTTTTTCAAGAACACAAAATCAAAACTTATGTCTAGTTAAACACCTGCAAGTCAACCGTGAGTTTCAAATGCTGAACAGGAAACAGCATCACATGGAACGTCAACATTTTTTCTCTTTTAGAAACATAATACATTCTGTGTTAGTTTAATTTGGAGCATGTAATGCTAAAAATGTTAAACTTACTAAATACTAAAAAGTCTGTACACAGTAATTCATACAACGTTTTTCCTTTTAAAATGAAAATATTTTTGGCTAACATTTTTATGTACATTTTTAATCTAGAAAATGTCACCTAAATACCATAGATATTATTTCAATACTTGTGTCATTCATTTGATGGGTTTGAATTTTTTAATTTTCTTATCCCATCTGTGTTCATTTCTATGTAATACATGAAAAGTGAAAGAAAACTAGGCACAAGGCAAAGAGAGTTAATCTGTTCTAACTATATTACTACTTAAGGCAAAAAATGTGCACAATTTTCTCAGCTCTTTAGGACTATATCTGTAATCTAGGAAGTTATAATTTGAGTCCTAGTTGTAGAAATTCATGTCTCATTGATTAATTTCCATTTTCTTCCTTTGCTCCATAAGCTATCAGGAAGATGGGCTGTCTGGTAATTCCACAGAAATATTTCCATTTTTATATTTCTTTAAGCCTGGTATTTTCATTTATCTTTAAAGAAATGAAAGAGATGAAGGCATAAACCTCCTGCTGAATGAAGTATAATTGCTTCTCCATAATTCCGTGTTTGAAAACTGCTTTAATTTTTTCTCTTCTGCAGTGCTCTTGGTTTTTTGGCCTCTATTGACAAGCCAATATATATCTGTCTGTAAAACGTCTTTAATGTTCACTGATATGCTGGGCTGTCCTTTATTAAATATATCAAAAATTACTATTTTGCTTAAATGTGAAATTGAAATGGTCAGCCAATTAAAACAATAACAAATATTTAAAAGGGGGAAAAGTGTAACTGCTCCATCATAGCATAATGTAATTAGAAATTGTCATGTAAATATGTTGCTATTTCAATAAAAGTCAAAAGTAAATCTCTTATGATAAACAGAGAGAGAGGGAATGTGATTATCCAAACGAGGTTTATCTACAGATTTAGAGTGAAACTGTCCTCCACACTGACTACAAAGTGAGGAGGTAGTAGTCAGGATCTTTAAAATATTTTTTTTCCACTCATATTTCCAGATAGTGAGGCTGCTTACAGGGATGCAGCAATATGAAGATCTTTGCATCTTCCTGGGAAAATCATATAGTCATAGGTCAAAGATTTGCCATGTGACAGTTTCTTGCACATTTTGTTTATTAAGTTTATAATTTTTGAAATCCACTTACTGTTAAAAATGTTACTGAATATTGTAATTTCATTTTAGTAGAACTTGCAAGAGTCAGTGGTTTTCTGGGAATACAGTGTCATCTTTATTCACAGATTTGAATAGTAGGTGTCCTTTACAAACATTCATCACTCCTCTATAAAACTTTATACAGATCTTAGTTACCTGGAAGTCTACAAGAATCTGATGAAAGAAGTTTTCTGGGAAAATGCTATGCTTTCAAGTGCTCTTGGATGTGAAAAACCTTCATAGTACCATAGTGCAGTGCTGCTTTAATTCATCTGTCTACCAAAACCATTTGATTCTCTCATTTCATTCATCTGAATGGATGCATTAACTGAAGTGCTTTAATTTTAATGGTTTTTGCTCAGTTTTGAGTTTTTTTAAACTGTGGCCTTTGTTTCCAAAAAATGTTATTTGTGGAATGGGAGTTATACAGTCCTATATTAATTATATATAGTTGTTAGACACCAGATGAGTGGTTATTAGGTCAGAACCACCTGGGGGGGGTGGGGGGGGGTGCATGGAGGCAAAAGGGATGAGTTGAACCTCACAGAGGTGGGGTGGCATCATATCCCTCATGGCAGCCCCTGAAGCCCACACCGGGAAGCCCAGGAGCAGCTGTCAGTCACAAACAGCCTAAGAAAAATATGACACACCACACCTCCTGGAGCCCCTGACCCAGGCTCAGATTGGCAGGGACAGTGGGAACATGGCCCCTCACCCTAGCCTGGACCTCCAGAGTGGCCAGTGGGTCAGAGGCCTCATCTGGTGGGGTTTTGCCATTGAGATCAGAGCAGATAAAACCAAGGCATAGAGGTACCATGTGTCACAGCCCTGCCACCAGAAGGTGTGAGAGCTGGTCTGCCACCAGGTTGCAGTGGTAGCTACATGATCTGTCTCTCTTTCCCCTCTCTTCTTGATCCTTCTGCTTCTCTTTCTTTGCTCCTTTCTTGATGTTTTGGTTGGCTTGGAGCTGGAGGGATTGGATTTAAGTGTTGCAAAATAGTGTGTGCTGGGTCGGTATTGTGGTGGAATATTTTGTTTAGCTTCTGTAGTGCCCTTTTTGAACTTCTGCCAAGTTCCCTTATTTTCTCCCCTAAATTAATAAAGATACCTCTTGAGAACAAGTCCATGGCTTATTCTGTGGATATGTGGAAGTATTAAAGAGCCCTACATATATTTTAAAATAAAACTCCTGGCTGAGCCCATGAGCCCTCAGCTCTGGGACCAGAGTGTTAAAATAGTCTAAGTGCCTTATAAGATTTATTTCTTAGCACCCCAAGAGACTGACTCTTCAAATGTAAAACTATTGTCTCAGTAATACCCAGGTCCTTATAAATATGAGAAAGACAAAGGCATTTTGCCAGATCCATATTTTTCTTTAAATACTTCTTGACACTATTACACTGGTTAATTGGTTTGTGCGGCATTATTCCAGCATAAAATAACAGACATAAAGCTTCTGTGAACTGTGACTTTTGTGTCATCCTGTTAGTTGAAAATAAGATTGCTGACTATAAAATGCCTTTTCTGTAATGAGCATCACTGCTGTATCCTATAAGATTTAATTACAAATTGACTAGTTCAGCTTTATACAAGGCCTTGGAGATGAGGGTTTTGGCATGGCAATAAAGGCAGCTTAAAAATTTTTCTCCCTTCTGTTTGATGTGAAAGTCAGGATTTGTATAGACAAAAGTATGTTGTGCAAACTATATGCCATTTTAAGAATTCTTTGAAGAATTCTGCACATAGCCATTATTTGTATTGCATTTTCAGGTGTGCATTAATAATTACTCTAATAAGTAAAATCTGGATTTCTGTCTACATAAGGATTACTGTATTCAGCATCTGAAAGTATATTGCTTTTTTTGTTTTGTTTTGTGGTTTTTTTTGGTGTGTTTAGTTCAGAAAACTGGAGAGTCTGGGCCTAAGGTGAAAATTGCAGAAAATGTCTGTGCCTGAACTCATGAATTATTAACTCTTACAGACACTCATAATGTAAACAGCACAGTGCAGTGCACATCACTAGGTGACAGGCTATGAATGTGTTGAGGAAAGGTAAGAAAAATAAAGCCCAGAAGTTGCACCGTCTGTCTCTTACCATAGAACTTAGATCCAGAAAAAATACACCTGAGTCTAATGGGCTACTGTGAATGACAGAATTAATATCTAATAGACATAGAATCATTATGATTGGAAAAGACCTCTAAGATCATAGAGTCAAACCATTGTGTACATGTATCTCAATTCAGTTCCATTTTTACGTAACTTACAACCATGCAGTTGTCTTTAAATTACATAATTTAGTGTCTATTCTGTGACTGCCTCTGATTTAACTTTCATTTTCTATTGCAGTGTAGTTAACAGCATTCTTTTTATTAGTTTGAAGTTAAATTATAAAAACACTCTGAATTGTTATATGTATAACTATTCTATAACACATTGGTAAATTACTGAGTCATTTAACTGATCTATACCTGTAAAAAGTATTTCATTCTATTGCTGCATTATGCAAACTGAAACAGAAATCTTCTTTTAGAAAACTCCTAAAGTTTTTTCAAAAATGCATTTCTTGTCTGAGATGCTGGTTTCATCTATAAGTCCAGATGTACTGAAGTAAATCTGCAGTAAAGTGTATTAAACCAAAAAGAAATTTAACATTTCCCTATTGGAGGAAATTTTCATATTCTTATTAGAAAGGAAGAAAGGAAAACAATGAATAATTGAACATGCACAAAATCTATTAAACCACATCCTTTGATAAAATTTAGTCTTACAGATCTGATGTCAGCCCCAGAAATCATATGAAAGTAGTTTGGAATCAGAACAGTAGGACTGGCTTTTGGGCAGCAGAATTACTTGAAAAGTCCCCCTGCAGCAGAGAATGTACAAGTTAACGTCTCATCAATGAGCTTTCATGGTTGCAATGTTTGGAACATCAGTAGAAAGGCAACTGTGCATTTGTTGGCTTTCTGTTTTAACCCCTCATTATATTCCTCTCTCCATGTCTGAGGAAAGGAAAAGGGACAAATAATAAATGTGCAGAGTCCCATTCTAGTATGTTATCCTTAAGCTTATTACATTGGTATAGCAAATACTTTAGAGATGACAATATTTTTAATGAGATTACAGACACCGGAAATTCTTCTTCATAAGTTCTTAATTTTTTTAAAATAAATAGGGATCACAAGTCAGCCTACTGCAAAACACTCAAAAATATTTATTTCAGATGGCTTAAACTGCTTTTCAAATGTTTCATCAGTTTATGTGAAACCATTAAGACTGACTAAGGAAAACAGGAAATCAAATTCTTTTGGGCAATGTCAGTCACATGAATAAGAGTGTTTTCACACTTTCTGTGGTAATGTAGCATCTATTGGGTGATAATTTTCAAGACATTAGTCACGCTTTCTGTAAGCAATATTTACTCTGTGAAACTGTTTGCTATAATGCCATGTATGGATTAAAATTCATTTGAGTTTCTGCCACCATAGCTGCAAAATGTTACTTTATAAGCTCGTATTATAGCATACAGGTTCATAAACTGGATATATAGTCTATTTCCTTTTTAGACAAATTTCTAATAACCTCCACATTACAGTAGTGATTGGAACTGTTTTGTTGTTTTGTGTTTGTTTCTTTTTCCAATGAGAAAGGCCTATCAATGAGAAAATACTATCAACTCCCTCATAAATCATTGAACAATCAAAAAAAGCTCTTTTAACACTTCACAGAAGGAGCAGAGTTATTTATTAATTTTAGTGATTCTTGAAGCAGACTTGTTAGCCATTATGTAAAGTAAGTGGAATAATTCAGTTCTGTTGAAGTCTCTGGAAAACTTGCTTTTAATCCCATGGTGTCTGAATTTCACAACAAATATTTAAATTCACACTGAAAAATGAAAAAAAAAAAAAAAGAGAGAAAAGGAAGTTAAGGAAGTTGAGTTAAAGCCTTTTTCTTTATACCTCACATACTTATCTTTTGGAAATACTTAGCAACTGACACTGCTGGTAGAATGTGAACTGTGATAAGAACTATTTCTTCAGCTGAATTCAATAGCTGTAGATAAATCGTGAAAATATCTTTATGGTTTTTACTTTAAACTCAGTACATAATGCTTTAAAAATTGTGTATGTGTTTAGAATGGACATTAGCTTCTCTAAGATGGGTCCATCCCGGATGCTGCAGTTCTTCACAAACTGCTCCAGCATGAGATCTTTCCACAGTCTACAGTCCTTCAGGAACAGACTGATACAGCCAGGGTCCCTCCATGGGCCACAGGGCACATCTGTCTGAGGTGGCATGGGGTCCTGAGAATCTTCAGTGTGTATATCTGCCCCACGATCATCCTCCACAAGTTTCAGGAAGACAACCTGACTTGCCACAGTCTTCTCCACAGGTTGCAGGGGAATCTTTGCTCTGGCACCTGGACACCTCCCCATACCTCCTGCTTCTCTTACCTTCATATCTGCAGGGCTGTTGCTTATATTTTTCTCACTACGTTCTCACAGCTTCTGCACAATTTTGTTTAACCCTTTCTTAAACATAATGTCACAGAGTCACCCCCATTATTGATTGGATCAGCTTGGGCTGGCAGTGGGTCCTTTTTCAAACAGACAGAAAAGATTCTATCTGACATGGTGACAGCCCCTGGTCTCGTCTCACAAAGGTCATCACTACCATTCCCCAATTTAAAAAAAAATGTAATCACATAAACCCAATAAAATGACACAGAATACTTGACTGAGTTGTAACTGTAATGTTCAAAATTTACTTAAGAAATTAGTTTAGTCAGTGTCAACAAGGCTTTTGCTGCCCTCAAGTCAATTAAATTTTGGTGTGACACTATAAATACTCTCTGGTCCTCAGTTTATTCATGGTTATGGTTGTTACTGAGGTTGTTCTGCCATTTAACCGCTGATCCATCTACTGGTGTCATTTTTACTAGTAACGGCAGCCAAGGAGATTCAAACTAATCTAGCTGCAATCTTCTATATCTATTTTTGTCTTTTGTAACTCTCAGTTATAGTGTTCTCTAAGCGTAGAACTGGGCTTCTCCATAAGGATTAGTGATCTGGTCGACTGACTTTCACTACTATTCATTTTATTAACATTGAGTACTCATGCTACCAGACCTGCTTAACTATTGAAGTATAGTGATAAATCTGAGTTATTTTTTCATGTCTTGACATTTCTCTTTAATCAGCATTTTGAAGTGTTTGTTTCTTCTGCTATTTAAATCTATGTATTCACACATAGAGCAAGAACGTTTAATGTTTAACCTCATGAAGTTCAGGTAGGGGAAGTTCAAAGTACTGCACCTTGGGTGGAACAAGTCATGGACCAACATAGACTGGGGCCACCCAGCTCATAATCAGTTTTGAAAGGAATAGACACCAGGTTGAACACATGCCAGCAATGTGGTTTTGCTGGAAAGAAGCCGAATGGTATCATAGGCTGCATCAGACTAAGTATCAGCAGCAGGTCAAGGGAGGGGATCCTTGCCCTCTATTTAGCACTGGTGAGGCCACAGCTGGAGAACTGTGTATAGTTCTGGGCTCTCTGAGAGATATGGAGATATTGGAGGGAGTCCAACAAAAGGGCACTGAGATGGTTAAGGGATTGGACCATCTCTCCTATGAGCAAAGGCTAGGAGAACAAGGTCTGTTTAACCTTTAAGAGAAAAGAAGGCTCAGGGAGGTTATTGTCAATGCATATAAATAGCTGAAGGGAGACTGTGAAGAAGATGGAGCCAGCCTCTTTTCAGTGGTGCCCAGTGACAAGACCAGAAGTAATGGGCACAGACTGAATTTTCTGTGTGTTCAGTATACAGCTTTCTTTTATTTTTTTAATGTTTAATGCCTTCTTTTACTTTATTCATATTTATATTAATCATAATAGCATTCTTTCTACAGAAGTACTCTTTATTCTCAACTATAGCTAGGTTACATTTACTCTTATTCCATTGGCTTTCTGTCTCAAAAGAAAAAAAATAAACACAGCAGGGCATTTGGTGCTTAGCCCATTTAATCGCGTGGTTTTCTTTGTATGTATGCCATAAACCTCTGCACTGCAATAGCTGGCAATGAACACTCACTTTCATTTCTATGCTCTTCCCATTGAGTACCTTTCTTTTTTTCCAATGCCTGTAAAATCCCCTCTTTTCACTAGAATACCTATTGATTCTTTGCACGACCCTAAAAATAACATATAAATACATATATATATACACACGTATATATTTGGCCTTCTGGTGACCCAGTAAACAGCTATTTCAGAGTAAGAATAAGTGTATGCTGATTGTCCAGCAATCAGCTTAGACATGAAAATAAGACCTTAGTTATCACTGCCTTTTCAACTTCGGTCAACTTAAAACATGCCCTTGTCTTTCTCAGTAAGAAATCTTATTAAATATGTAGTCAGTACTTTCTTTGAAGAGTCTCAACGGTAGGTGAAACTAAAAATATATTTAAGTACTTTTTCCTTTCTTTTTCTAAACAGACCCCCACACTCACTTCCCTAAAGACACTCCATAACCTTTCTCTCCTTTTTTCCTTTATTATGATTGCTGTGAAAGGTCTGTTCACTGAACACACCACTCCTGTTTTACCTTATGAAGGGATCATGACTATCATTCTCTTAAGTACGGCTGGAGGAAATACTGGTTTATTGATTTGTCCCACCTAGATCAGGTCTTTGAGTATCAGGGGCTTGTATTATTCTGGATGAAAGATTTATTTCTATTAAATTCTGTCTTGCGTTGTTCATAGGAAAAGAGACCGACACGAGATGGGCTTCATTATTCATGAAACCTGCATTCTCTTGGCAGATCAGCACATGAAAAAGAACAAGGTATAGTAGGCTAGAACCAGTTAGTATTCTTCAATCTAGGGAAGATGTATCAATCAGTTTGGTATGTATAAAAATAGTAGCACAAGCAGCATTATTTTGTTTCTCTAAGACTTCTGAAAAAAATAAACACATTATCCTCATGAAGGTTTATCTGTACCTCTTCAACCAGACTGAATAACAGTAAGATAAATACTATGAGACCTTAACATAAAATTCAGTTTTCAGAATCCCTTGTCTACAAGGAGTGCAAAGAAGATAACATGTTAAAACTCATCCTAAAAGGCTAATTTTTCAGAAGTACATAAAGACATAGAATCAATGATTTTACTGAAATTTTATGTGTTTTAAAATGTAGTAAAATTGGCATTTTAATTTATTTTTAAAATATATTTTCTATTGTTTTCCTCTAGAATATCAATCTGTATGGTCTTGATGATTATGCAAGGAGGGATTTTCAAGAAAAATGTGATTGAAATCAAGAAAATAGTACTAGGGTAATGTTTTTAAGATCTATTTATTTTAACCATAAAATAGAATTCCCTGTAATAAGTAGTTCATCAACTTATTGCTTAGTCTTTTAAGGCAAACCAGTCCAATGCCAGAAATACACATCAGGGAACAATTCTGCACTGATGGAATAAATGCCATAGCTATCTTTTAGGTCTTTTACTTCTCTCTTTTCTTCTAGACCACATGAGTCAATACTAGTTTATCTTTCTCAGTTACACAGGCAAAGATGTTTCAAGCATGCGGGAATACTTTGAATGGAATCACAGGAAATTCTGAAGCTGTAGTTTGACACTTTTCTGCAACTTTTAGGAAGGAAAAAAAATCTGCTACTTCTACAAACATTAATTTCTGCTAGCTTATATGTTCAGCTTTGTGATGATCTTCAAATTTAAACCAGAATACAGTATTTACCATAGCAATGTATGCATATTTTTAAATTACATTAAGAAAATATTAAGAAAATCAAGCTTTCATACTCAGATTGTAACTTTATGTCAAAGGTAAGCATTTTGCTAATCATTTATGTGGGCCTTGTCATCTCTATTTATCACTCTCTATAACACTGTTGCTATTTACGATCATCATCCAATTAACAATAGCTAAAACTCGATATAAGTCCTTTGCACATGTCTGCAGATAGAGCTATCCAAATTTCATAGTTTTCAGTTCATTAATTTTACTCATGCACAGACCCATTAAAAATGCAGCAGTCAAATGCTTAACTTCCAGAAAGGATCAGACTGAAATGCTCATAAAAGCAACAATAATAGACAAGATAAAAGACTTCTAGTCCAACATCTTGTGTTAGACATTGACCAATTGTGGATGCAAGAATAAATTAATACTTCACGCAGTTTAACCTCACAACTTCTGACATCCTGTGCTTAGTACCTTCTGAACTGGAATTTGTGTCTGCATCCTTGTGTTTGATATCAATTAACAACTGCAACAGCAGTTATGTTGGCACAGCATGTTGCCGAGAAGTTTCACAACTCATTTGCACATTAGAGTGAAAAAACCCCAACTTTCAGTTCAGTTCAAGAATTATTTCTGAATATTTCTTTTGGTTATTTTGCGGGGTTGTATTGTGGGAAATAGTGAATAACTCTCTCTCTTTTGCAATCATATATTCTCCTCCAATCATTTATTTTTCCAGGTAAAGGAATCCAGTTGATTTAACCTCTCTTCATATGCAAGTCCTTTCCTACTTCATTTTCACTTACACTCTTTTCTTTCAGTTGGGGAGACCTGAAAGATCTTCAGTGTTCAAGATACATATGAATTACACAATTATGAAACACTGCAGTAATGCTTTGTGGTTTTCTTTTTTATTTTTTTCCTCTTTTTTAATATCTCATGATTTTGACTGCTGCTAAGAATTGCTGTTTTCATAAAATTAACCACAATTACCCAATGCTTTTTCAGAGATGTTAATTTAGAATGCATTGTTACACACACACACACACACATATACATATACATATATATATATATATATATATATACACACACACACACAGGTGTTTTTTCATAATTTTTGCTTTACATTGATTATATTGAACTTCTCCTGTCACTCTAATGGTCCAGTTACTTAATATCATAAAATACTTCTGCAACTCTTTGCTGTCAATTTTTACCTATTCTGAATAACTTTGATGTCATCATATATTCATTCATTATTTAACACCTTTTCCAGATCATACATCTGGGAATATACTAAAAAGTACAGGTTCCATAACTGGTCTCCAAAGCATTTCTCAGTTAAGCTTCTATTGTTAAAGCAACCATCTATTCCTGTTCTTCGTTTCCTGTTCTTTAACCAAGTGTTAACTGTGTAAGATGGCAGCACATATTTATTGTCTGATTTAGAAAATCTCTATTTCAACTAGGCAAGCACACAATTTATTAGACGAGCATCTCATAAATTAGGTCAGAATTTACTTCCAAAAATACACCTTTAACTTACAGAGATATTTACCACTTTTGTTTATCAAAATACATAAATACACCACTATATCTATAGATATTTAAATAATTTTTGAAAGCCATTTGAGATAAATTTCATCTATCTTAGGTGGCAAAAAAGGCAAGCTAATGAATATGCTGTTGACTTCAAATTTCAGGGCCATTCAAAATAGGCTTCTTGTAAAGATGACTATGTCCTGAAATGTATTGATTGTTAAAATACTCTAATCTCAAAATATATATTAAGAGTTAAACTTTCAAAGTGACTAGAAATCGATTTCAAATAGAAATTAATCTGTTTCTTATAGTTATTTTTTAAATTATCAAAATTAAGGATTCTACTTTCTGTCTACCAGATAAAAGAAATTTACAGTCAGTAAACACACTGTCCTATGAAACTAATAACAACAGATTCAATCTGTCAGGTTTTTTCAATTCTAATTTACACTGTAAAATTTTGTAACATATTTTGGGGACGGGGAGGGATTGTGAATATTTTTTCCCGTATTCATTACAATAAAATAAAAGTATATATTGGTTCTGTACATGGAGGTAACCTCATTGTTTTTTATTGGTTTTATACATTGGCTTAGTGACTCATACTTACAGGTCACTAGTATAAGTTGTGCATATATATATATATATATGTACAGTTCATAGTAAATATATTATATGAAAAAATTCATATAACATTTTTAAGCCCCTAGAGGAAAACTTGTATAATAAAATCAAAAATATATATTATTTTGACAACATAAGCCCTGCATGAAGGCCAAACAAATACTGAAAACCATTGGTATGCAAATTCTATGCTATGCTTATTGCCAAACCAGTGACAATAAACAATATCTTCTCCAGAGAGTAATTTTCAGTACAATTACTGCATATCCATGTAGATTACTAAAATCAGCAACAGTGTTTCTGGCATGGAACATACTGCTTGACAATGCAAGATACCACAAGGAAAAATCCAAACACAGGGAGGAAGCATTCCATTAATGCATTGGTGATGTGAACTACTAATACATTTTAATGTGTGTATTAATTATTTATATGGTGAACATTTTTTATAACATGCTAAAAGAAATGTTCTCCATTGTTTTGCCATTCTGTCCAGTATACAATTGCCTGTTGACATGGGTTGATATGCAAAGACATGGTAGAGAGGAATTTCACCTCCAGTGATTTGGATGACACTTGGTAGAGTTCTGTGTTATTCTACTACATAGAATAACTGGTCTGATGTGACTCTGTGTATCCAGTCAGTAAAACCAGTAATCTATTGTCCTGATGCTATGATATGGATACAGACATGGATTTCTGTGCATTTCCTTCCCCGGCTGCTGCAAGTCTTATCTAAGAGTGACTGTGTTTGGCTGCTATGTGTAAGCAAAGCAGTTGCACTTCAACATTGTGCACAATGTACCTGAAGTCTCATGGCTGTAGATTGAATGATTAAATGAACATTGTAACTGGAAATATGCAAGTCAATGTGATATTTTGATTTTGTGTCAAAGCCCTTCTCATCTAATAAATACCTTCCCTAGGTAGTTGTTCCTCCCTACTTATCTTCTATTGTATACTTTCTTATTTCCTAATTCTCATTACTGATGCAAATCAAATTTCTCATCCACCTCTAAATTATTGTAATATTGATATGCCTCTAAAACTCAGTAATACTGACTGTGTGATGTATCAGTTGTTGGCTTGGGACTTACCTTACTGTATTCATGCAATCACTGGGGAAAGACTCTCTGAAAGAGCTGGAGACTTGTTCAGTTTGGACAAAATCCTAAAAGTAGTTCCACTAGGCCATGTGGCTATCCTCTTGCCTGTTTCTGCTACATGGGAAAATTTTTTAAAAAAATAAATCTAATTCAATGAAAAAATGTTTGGGTGTTTTTGTTTAGTTTATCTTTTGTGGTTTTAAATCAGTAGACATGGCCTATATATTTAAAAAAACACAACCCTATATGTAGTAGAATTAATTTCCTGGTATTTTAAGATACAATCATACTTAAAAGTTTATTTTTGACATTTCATTAACCAAAGACCTCATTCAAAACCACTTTGTGTTATTCACTGGTGAACAATGAGCTTAATTTCACCACCACCAACTAGCATCCCAGTCTCTGTAACACCATCTTTTAGGTGTCAATCATAATTGATAGGAAATATGTTTAATTACATGACAATGAATCCAGTATAATTATTAGTTACATAAATAAAAATGTATTAGGGATGTATATCATTTTATTTTAAATTGATCCTTTGTTTTATTTTAAAATAATTCTTTAAATTAATGCTTTCCTGGAAGTTTGTTTCAAGAGGTTGACTTCTTACTATAAAATAAATTACAGTAATGCTGTTAAGACTTAAAGAAGTTTAGATTGTAATAAAAATGTCTGATTCTTCTTCATGAAACAATTCATGGAAGTACTCACTAAGTATTGATCTCATATTAAGAATTTATTCCCTTTTAAATTTAATGAATAGGTGACACAACAATTTTTGTGTTGCATCTATTATTTTGTTCATCCATCTAAGTTACGTGGCAGATTGCTAAAGAATTTAGAAAAAAAAAAGTATGTGGTTAAGACCAAAAATATATTTTTTGGGGTCCTTTGCTTAGCATGAGACTTTCAGAAATTTTACAAAGCTAAAATGATAAGATAGAAATGAAAAGGAACATTTGGGGCTAAGACTACTAAGAGTAATAGATATGTAAGCGATTATAAGTAAGCAATGAAGAAATAACTTCACCCTCTCAGTCCTTATGTATCCATCTAAAGGTTTCTCTCAGTGTACTTGTATTACAATTCTCTTTCCTACTTATAGCTCTAGAAACCATTTTCCTCAATCAAATACTCACTCAGCAACTCACCCATAAATCTAAAAAAATACTAAATGCCAAAAACTTGGCCTTGTTTGCATCTTTGCTGACATTACCATCCACTTATTCTTTCTCTCTCCTTCCTGGCTGCACCACATACATATTGAAGAGCAAGGCAAAGGAGAATCACAGAGCAGAGATCTCTGGGTGCAGATGAACAATTGCCTAAATCCACACCCTGTAATCTGTTGGAAAGAGGGAAAATGGAACAATTTAAGCTATGCATTTCTACCCAACTCATAGGTAGTTTAGTGAGAAAGAAACCCAAAGCAGCATAGATGTCTGTCCAATCAGGGCTAATACATTTCTTTATTTCAACTGGTCATCAGCTGAAAGGGATTTAATAAAAATCTTTAGAGACTTTAATACTCCCATCGATCACTTTCTAAGCGACAGGCCTCACTGCTGCTGTGCCTAGATATCCACATTACTCTTGGTCTTTGGGAAGTAAAATACTTTTGTTTTGTTTGGGGTTGCTCTTTCCCTCTCTTTGCTGGGTGTTCTTCCCTGGAAGCATCTTTTGGGGTGTGTTTTTCTGTGGGTCTGGGTAGTAGAATCTGTGTGTTGTTTGGGTGGGGGCAGCTTGGGATAAAGTTATTGTTGATTTTTCTTTTATATTTGTACATATATATGTTGTAAATTTGTATGTATATCAGTTTCAGTTTTAAGGTTTTTTTCCCTGACTCCTTTGTTGAAACTCTGCATGGCTCTGAGAGGCTTGGCATTTTGCCAAGGTCAAACCAAAACAACAACAACTGGTAAGACAAGCAATGATAGAGTCTGGAAGATAGTCCTAATTGCTATTTGCTTGAGAGGAATTATGTTTTACTAAAGTGCAGTACCTTTCAGTATTGAGCTGCATATACTATATTTTAATGACCCTTGATGGATTTTGGTTTAACTCAGAGACCACAGCTGAAATTCAGGCAGTGGAAGACAAGATGATGTTGTATTTGTAGCTTCTTTCTGAACAGTATCATCTTAAACCATCAGATGTGACATTTAACATACCTAAAAAATTCTTTATTATTGTTTTGGATATCTGTTAATGAAAAAGATGAATAGAAATAGTGACAGACAATTGTATTATTACAAAGATGTTGAAAAAAATACTACCCACTTCTGTAAAATGCTTTTGCTCCTGAAATACTGTTGTCTACAAGACTCGGGGTTTAATTTACAAATGAAAAAGTGAACTTTTCTCATTGTTTACTGTTAAATCTCTTGCATTGCAACCCATAGCGTGCATGTAACTTACTGCTGGCAGTACTGCATAGTGAACCTGATCAATGCTTTTAAATTTGACAATAATTCTGATTCATGTTGATGTTTACACTTTTATATTTTTACATCTGCACACAGCTCAATAGGAAATTGTATTCTTACATCCTCTGATGGGGTTGTAAGGTTCCTTTAATGTTTTCCAACAAAACAAAGGAAAATTACCTGTATGTATGGTTGCATAATTTGTGGCAAATGTGACATGGTTGGAAGGAGCATGAATCAAAAAGGGTGTGTCCATGTGTGCCTTTGATATTGTTTCAGCCTCTTTTGCATGAATTCTTCTTATCCCACAGCTGTTTGCTTGTAGAAATAAATGGGATTTTATGTGCCGTTACTACTCGTTGTTGAGGGGTATTCACATCTGAAGTTACACTTCGCAATGCTATTTGTGTCACCCCTCTTAGTATCTATTTTCTCATGACATATGACTTTTTTTGCAAACAGTGGCAATTCTAATCTTATTTAGGTCCATAGTATTTTAGTTTGGTATAAAAGGGGTATTTTTGTAGTATACTAAATATGTTCACATTGCTCTCTAATTATTAACAGTAGCCTTCATCTCCTATCTTCTTTAAAAAAACATATAGCAAAAGAAAAACACAGTAAGAAAAAAGTGAAGAAATATTTTATACTGAAATATAAGAATATAGGAGTATATATAATATAGGAAATATGAAATAGAATGGAGGGCTAAATATTAAAACTTCTACTCAACTGACTATTAAATTTAACTGTAACAAAAATTCAGGGCATATCAACCCTAGTTTCATGAAAGAAATCTGTCACAATAAGCAAATTCTCAGAGGGGAAAAGCTACCAGACCTGTCTTTTATGATAATTTCTTCGTTCCTTCTTGGGTCTCCCAAATACTTTCTGTATGTACGTAAACATATACATGTATATTCACTTCATGATTAAGAACTGTGGTTACGATTACCTATACCTTGGGAATTGTAAGTCTTTATGTAAAACATCTTGTTTCCCTCAGTCACCCCCTCTCACATGAAGCTTTTTTTTTAACTGTGTTATAATTGTAAAAAGACTGAGATAGTAAGTCTTATCTTTTTCTCTGACGTTAAGTTTCTTGGCAGACAGGAAGATGCTGAGGAGACAGAGTTTGTCTCCATTAGTTAAATCAAGAATATCGATCATGACCTGACCATAAATCTCTTAACTTTTCCCTGGTGATAACTTCCAAGTAGGATTAATGTTCTTTGGACCTAGTTCACAAGAGATTAATAACTTTTCTCTTTGGCAACTCTACCTTTTATGTGAGTTGTTAGATATAATCCATGGATACCATACAGAAAGGCACTACTTACCAACATGACATAATAGAATAAAATAATCTTTATTGCAGCTGCACTTTATCAAAATAATATACTCAAATTCTGTGGCTACACAGTACATAATGTATTTTCAAATATGAAATTAATTCTTCACAATATATTAGCAAGTAATCCAAGAGGGTTGTAATTTAATCTTAAATTTTGCTTCCCTTTTAATGTGCTTGAAAAATTGTCTCACTATCAGTGCCTGTGCCTGACCTTCATGACCTAATCACCTGAGTACGTTATACTGTGCCAGACAATCCATATGTTCATTTATATGACTCGTTCTTTTTCAACCTATTAAGTAGCCCTGGACATTCAGTTTGGCATTCTGACTTTACACTGTCAAAAGACATTTACAAATTCCTCACAGATATGATTGAAGGGACAATTTCCTATGACCTTTCAGCCCTTATTACCAGCTCTCCCAGTGATGTTATTGCCCCAGTCTTGGAAGAATAAAATTCTTTATCAGAAACCGTAACTTTAAAAATTCTTTTTTCACACTCACAATTACTCTTATTCTACACAAGATCCTTCTACTTTGCATATTTCCAGTTATATAACTTATCATCTGTGAGAAAAACTGGGTCTTTTTTTCTTTCTTTTGTGTCATTACAGCTTTATCTTGCCATGATTTTGTCTAACAATTTTGTATACACAGAATCAAAATGATCAATTGTTTAATCTTCTTTTGTCTCCTTAAATTCTCAAACTCTACTCATAATAACCTCTCCATTATCAAGGTACCAGATCCTGTTCTCCAATTTCTTTTACATGTTATCCAAACAGGTTTATATAGTTCTGAATTAAAAATATGAATAATCATATGCTTTAATGGTGTTGGTATTTTGAACTCACTTGATACTAACCACAGTAAAATATTGGATTAGATGACTGTTCAAAGGCTTCTCCATACATTTTTTTTTCATACATTCTCTGTAACCTTGAAACAATCAGCTATTCTCGTACATAATGTAGTATTTGACAAATGACTGTGTGGCAGATATGACAATCCTTGCTCTATCAGTAACTGCAGGTGCTAAAAGTATCTTATTTTCAGTAACAGACCCAACCCTGAAGCAAACATTCCTCTTTTTCAAACTTATGTGAAAACACTTTAAAACTTCTAGTCTTCAGATTAGCTACCCTCTTATTAATTAACATATCATGGCACTAGTGACCTGATCTTAATCCAAAATCAAACAGGTTTCAAATGGCCCATAACTTTTGTTGAAGTTCCCATAGTCAAATCTATCTATTCATAATAAAGATTAAATTCTGGTTACGTTAGACTATCAACCCCAACCACTTTCAATTTATAACATCTGCTTACTGATGTATACATAGCACAATAAATAAAACTTCAAACTCCTCTAGCCAGTTCACTGCAACTAATAAATAGGGAAGGAGGTGGATGATGCTTCTTTTGCGGATGATAACTGAGCCACTATTTGCATGCTTTGATAAATAGCTCCTAATTTCACTGCCTCCTACTGGAGTCTTGAGTCAACATTAAGGCTTTATTCTTCCAAACTTACTTAACAGAAGGTAGATTTTGCTGCCTTTTTCATATAGGGAAAAAAAATAATCATACAACAATGTCCAACAAAACTTCCATCATTAAGGGATGGAGTACATTAGTCTTCAATGTTTGCCTCTTAAAAAGCCTTGTTCTGTGTTTGTTACTAGGTGTTGGAATACTAAAAATGCTTGATTTCTTCTTTCCATCCACTTCTACTGGATTTTGTACTATAGAGATATTGAAAAATCTTTCCAATATAGACCTGATTTTGAACATTTCTGCATTCAGTCTCCTTTTCTATGTCTCAGATACACTGGTGATATTTCATATATTATATTGTGTGAAGTATTAAATGCACAGCCCTATTAGTTTATCAGTCATTTCCTCTTGTGACCATCATATAAAAAACCGCAAAAAACTGCAGTACCACATATGACTAAACTGAGAAATGAATATTTGCATTTTTGCTGATGGCTCTTCTCCTTTCATTAATTTGTACTGTCAGTTTTCATATGGATTTCTTCTGAGACTCCCAAAATAAGCAGGAATTTAAATTCTTTGTAATTAACTACATTCTTTTATTATTTACATGAAAAAACAATTATTACAATATAAATAATGTTTTGTGAGTATAATCACCAAGCAATAAAGCCTATTTTTTCATATTTCTGTATGAACTTATTAAAAATATTAAAATTGGAAACTTCTACTTTAAGCAGTCATATTATTTAATCAGAACACAGTTGGTACATGAAAATATAGGGACAATCTGACATGTAGTTTTCTATATTTTAATATTCTGCATGTTGCCATATTTGACTGTGTGGTAGATCATTACAGAAAAGTTGTAGGAATTGTTTTTCTAAGCTGCTGGTTGAAGTGATGTCTAACTTTCATGACTTTTGAACATAACATTGAGCAAGCAAATGTTGAAAAGTGTTTGAGGTATGTACCAAGTGTTATCAAGAAATAATTAGAAACTGTGGGGTTTTTTGAGAGAAAACTGTCTTCTGTTTTTCATGAGAATCAATTTTATTTTCTTCTTCTCTGTTTGAAGGCTTTATATATAAAATATTTTTCTATTCTGAGATTTTTGGAAGCACTAATCCCACCATTTGGGTAGAAATGCAAATTTCTCTGCAAGATTATGAAAACTGGTTCCAAGTTTTGAGGGCAAAACGAGAACATGTCTCTATAATTCCAAAGGAAAGTAAGTTGGAGGAAACATAAGCCTTAAGAAATCAATATTCAGGGGGATATAGCAGATATAGATAATCAAACATTCTCTTAAAATATGCTCTTTAGAAAACTAACTCTAATATTGTCAATATGGAAAAGGCCAATTCTATGAACTTCAAAAGAGAAGCAGGATGCACAGAACTTTAAAATTTCTGTAATGGAGCTCCCCTACTCATAGTTGCATTTTCTCACCTTTGGAAAGCACTAGTGATACTTATGTGTCAGTGTCTTCTCAATGAGCTGTATGGTTTCTTGATTTTATTGAGGCTTTATAATTTTTTCAGTACATTTTGATTGGCTTATGATTTAAACAGATAGTTATAGATAAATCTGTATATATATATATATATATATATATATATACACACACACCCCAGTGTTATTTAATATCTTTATTAATGAAACAGGTGAAGGAGGTGAATGCACCAAGCTGAGTGGTGCAGATGACACACCTGAAGGATGGGATGTCATTCAGAGGGGCCCAGACAGGCTCAAAAAGTGGGCCCATGTGGTTTAACATGACCAAGTACAAGGGGCTGCACCTGGGCTGGGGCAAGCCCCCAGTATCAATCCAGGGGATGAACAGATGGAGGACAGTCCTGCTGGGAAGGGTTTTGGGGTGCTGGTGGGAAAGAGGTTGGACGTGACCCAGCAATGTGCACTTGCAGCCCAGAGAGCCAGTTGTGTCCTGGGCTGCATCCAAAGCAGCGTGGGCAGTAGGTCAAGGGAGCTGATTCTGTCCCTCTATTCTGCTCTTGTGAAACCTCACCTGGAATGCTGCATCCAGCTCTGGGGCACCCAGCACAGGAAAGATATTGAACTGTTGGAGCAAGTCCTTAGGAGGGCCACCAAGATGATTAGAGTTGGATTATCATCTCTTCTATGAGAAAAAGCTGAGATAACTGGGATTTTTCAACCTGGAAAAGGGAAGGATGACCTATTTATGACTTCCCAGTACCTGAAGGTAGATGACAAGAAAGATGAAGAGGGACTTTTTACAAGAGCATATACAAGACAAGGAGGAATAGCTTCAAATTGAAAGACTAGTTTTAGACTAAATATTAGGAAGAAATTTTCTACTGTGAGGGTGGTGAAACACTGGAAGAGGTTGCAGAGAAATTGTGGATGACCAGACCCTGGAAGTTTTCACGGTCAGGCTGGATGGAGCTCTGAGCAGACTGGTCTAGTGGAAGGTGTCCCTGCGCATAGGGAGTTGGAACTAGATTTATGGTCCTTTCCAACCCAAACAATTCTATGATTTTATGAGATATATATGTAAATATAGTGTTATATATACCAGTAATGTATATTACACAGTTATATATATGCAGGTAATATATATTATATATAATTATACTTAGGCATATTAAGGGCGGTGTGTGTGCGTATATATATATATATATCTATATATATATATATATAAAATGTGTATAAAACACTAAATATAA
>JAWWEU010000040.1:41565577-41594044 GCA_035583155.1 Acropternis orthonyx | reverse complement strand
GGTCATATGGAAATGACCCTTAGCTATATAGTTGTGTCCCCCCTGCAATAAACCCTCTTTTCTTGCCCCTCTCCAGCATGGTCTGTGTGGCCTTTCTTGGGTTCATGGGGGCCATGTGTTTGGAAGGGGAGAGCAGCCCCCAGGAAATCAAGTAAGCGCCCACTCCTGGGGGAATCCAACCACCTGCCACAGAGTATGATCTGTATCATGGGGCAGTTTGTCCAGTTGTTTTAAGAACTGACAGGATTTGGTTCCTGGACAAAATGTTTAGCAAGGTCCCAAGACACCCATAGTCAAAACGATTCAATCTGCATTCTTGTTGTGCTGTGAGCAGTCATTTCCCTGGTGCTATCAGCCAAGTGTCAGCAGTGACAGCTTTACAAACCATGAACTCCAGTGAAAAAGTGCAGTTACTTTTCTAGCTTCATCACTGTAGAGAAAGGAAGGGTAATTCAGGCTTTTCCAAACTCTCTATATCAAAGTATTCGTGGAAGACCTTAGCAGTTTTCTTCTGCTTCTTACCCTCCAAATATTTGTTCTGCTGCTCACTATATTAAATATTCTCTGCTGTAATTACTTGATCCAAAATATCCAGTAGCTAGGGTTTAAGATATTCCCACTTTTCTTCCCATTCTGTGCCACTACTGTTTGTCATCCATCCATACTGTTTGTGCCTCCTTAACATGCCAGAGTTTGTTGGCAACAGCTACTGATGGAGTCATTTGGTGAGTGGGAGCAGCAAACTGATGCAGGTTTTAAAATGAGTAATTCCACCTTCTGCCACCATTGCAAGAAGTGGATGGCATATTTTAAGTTGATATTTCCACCAAACGCTTCATACCATGAAATCACCTCTTGACACTAAAGCTCCAGGGTTTTTTTGTTCTGTACAAAATCACATTTCTTTAGAAAACATGAAGGAGTAATTTTGTTATTATTTTTAGCAAGAAAGCTGATGAAACTAAAAGAAACACTCTCTTCATTGGATAAAATTGTTTCAAACACCTTGAGCATTGTAAATGAGCAAGTGCAGAAACAAGTCAGATAAAAAGATGCAGAAGCAAGGATTCATGACACATTTCTGAGTCACATATGCTAAAGCTGCTCTCTTCTACATGGCATCTTTTGTTGAACTGTACTGTACTTTATGTAAATTGCTCAGTTTCAGCTAATTATTTGATTTCATACAAAGTGTGAATAATGGGTGGTACTATAAGCACACAATGTTTTGATTTTTTCCTCCTAGGAAACAGTCCCAACAATGGAAATCAGATATTTGTAAAAAACATATAGGAAAGACAGAAATATATTTGTGAATACAACGAAGTTTCTACATTGTATGACATCTTTGGGTGTGCTTACTAATTGTATGAGTACTTGTGCAGTACAGAAAATTCCAACAAAACATCACCAGATGAAATACTTTTCAATTAGAAAGGGAGGCAAATATACATGAGTATTCACATTTTATGAGGCATTTCTCATTTTACTCATGACAAACAAGCTTGAAGAAATTTCCTTGTGTAGCAACAACTATATTATAAAGTAGCATACCTTTAAAGACAAGATATCCATAGATAGCTCCAATAACATTATAAATACAAGACGAATTTGCACAGTGTGCTAATGGGAACCTCTTTCCCCTTAATGTATTTATATATTTTTCATAACAGTTGGCTAATTAATAACCAAATTTAAAATCTCAGGGTGTTTGGATGTTAAAATTAATAAATCCCTGGTAATCTTCACAGAATCAAAAGATTAAAGAATGGACATTTTCTGTAAACTATCTTTATGACTCCCTGTGAATGGAGGGTTATTGTTGGGTATCACAGTGGTTGTTGAAACAATTTTAATCTCAGACACAATTCCATTCTACTAGATATATATATTTATAACTTTCCTCCCATCTTACTAAACTAAGTGGTTTAGTAAAGTTATTTAATAAGTTACTATAAAAAGTAGGATATGATGGTAGTAAAAAAATGATTTAAAAAAAATCCATTCAAATGAAGGAATAAATCTGAATCTGTAGGTCAATACCAGGTGTAAAAGAAAAAGGATCTAAATAAGAACAATTGAAATCTGTGCTGAGGAGCTCAGCCTTGGAAATTGTTCTGAAAATGAAGCAATTTCCTTTTCAATAGCAAAATCATTCATGTCCTGAAACTGAACAAAATCATAATTTTTGCTCCAAGGAATTTGTGAAGATCAAATCATACCATGAATCACTTACTGGAATTACAAAATAATTAATAGTGTTACTCAGGCTTCATTTTAATATCAGTTCCCTTGAGGGAGTTACTAGACTGCTGGACTGTTCTCATCTGTTTTGCATATTGTTTTGTTTTCTTTTTTCTTTTCCCCAGCAATTTTTAAAAAACATAATTGTTCTGTGAAAAGCGGATACTGATACTCATCAACACTCTCTTGAAAAACAACTGAAATCTTGCCTTTCTTCCTCTTTGACCACTTATTTTTTGCAATACTATTTTCATATAATGAATGCAAATTTTACCTGAAATACACCTACAACCCCTACCTATCAAAAATTTAATAGTACTTGAAGATGTTATTCAGGTGTAAGGCACTGCTTTTTCTCATATCTGTTATAGCAAGTGTGGCTTAGTGGAAAACTTTAATAAAACTCCATTATGAAATTTTATATTAATTAAAGAAAATGTTCTGAAGAGAAGGGGCAATGCAGTGGAAGGACTATAGTCCATAACTGTGGATATATGTTGCCTACTTTGTTTGTCCCCTAATATGGAATATATTCACAAGCTGCATGGTTCCTTAGTCTTTGCAGTGACTGAGAATAACTGTTAATGTAACAGTGTAGACTGGCATGGTTTTTAGACTGAGTGTCAAAGGAAAAGGTAGACAGGGGTTCAGCAGGGCTCTTTGAAACATTCTAGATATTTATGCTTCACAAATTGACCACAAGAATAACCAGTGACCACTACAAGACTACTGTTATATTTGAGGTCTTATGGATATAATGCACATCCCTGGTTACTCTTGTTTCATAAACTCATTCATTTTGGTGAACACACCTCATATACCATTTTACTGTTGGTTGAAATTTAATGACATTTTGCATCTGCAGTGCTGCCCTTCTCTTCTGCTGGTATACCACTACGTATGTGTAGCTATTTATTTCTAAATATGTTCTATTAAATACATGCAGAAGGTGCACTCAAGACATGTAAGATTATTTTCATTTACAAAAAGAAGCCATTTTCAATCCTTGCACACCATATTCTAAATGAAGTCGTGTCATTGATAACTGAGTACTTATATAAAAATGTTTGATGGTTTTATTTCTTTAATCTATACCAAGTAACTAACATAATATCTAAGTCATCTGTGCCCTCTTCCAAAAGGAGGCAATAGTTATTCAAAAGAGAAGATATTTCTCTCGACTCTATAGAAATTAAACTTAATCTATGTTTTTTCACCTTTGTGATTCATAAAGGAAGCTGAAATCTTAAAAGCTTTATATTTCTAATATTTAATATACTTCATATTCTATATGGCATTGTTTTTGGAGGAAGAAAGAGTAGCATGAAATATACAACTTGTATTGGAGAAAAAAATTATAATGAACTTTAGAATTGAAATGAATGGTTCCAAAAATGCACAATTTACTGAAAATATCTATTGTAAAAGTTTCACATTTTTTGCCATTACCCTATTTCTGTGTTGTAGTTGAGTTCAGATTGGTTATTTTCAGTAAGCATTAGCAGACTCGTCTATCAGTTTTATTTCTATGCTTGGCCTCAGGTGTCAGTGAAGGCTGGCGGTTTCCCATACAGGTGTGTGATGATATCTTCATTACTTTCTCTGTCAAAAGTTAAAATAAAATCCTGAAGCCTTAATTTAGATATGGAAAACTTAACAGTGTTTAAATAAAAATGTTGTTAAAATATTTACATATGAAGTAAGCTGTTCTAATTTTATCTTTTGTTGTTTCTGTCTGTTGTCCTGTCTTTGAAGCATTACTGTGTTAAAAAGCTATAGGAGAGTTTCTGGAAGTGTGGCATGTTGAAAATATTGAAAAAGTAATACAGGTCATCTTCAGACTGCCTTTGTGCAGCAAGTTGTCAGTGCTGACTAACAATCAGTTCACGGTTGGTTGATTGGTTTGGTTGTTTTTCTAGTACTCAGTGGTTAATATCCTCTGGAATATAAGTAGATTGTCTGTCCATGAACTATGTTTAACCAACTGTGTTTTAAAATCCAACCCTGTTTACCTTTGGAAATTTGCAAAAACTGTACCTTTCCTGCCCCACCCCCCCACCCCTCCCCCCGCCCTCCTGCTTCAGTCCATCTGTATGCCTCTCTTACCTGGCATGTTTGATTTATAATTCTAACAAACATAGCTAACATTTCACTGTGAGTGACTGAATGCAACTAATACATAAACATCTTGTTCTCTAAAGTACCCTGAAACTGAGCCTAAAACTGACAGGATTGCCTGTATGGGGATACTGTCCACATACTTAAAGAGCAAATGCGTTTACTTGGATGTGACCCCTACAGGGTCCCGTAGCAGGAAGGTAAATAGTGAGTTTTCAGAAGCTGCTGCTTATTACATCAGATTTGTCTCTAATAACAGAAATCTCTGTCTAGGGGTGAGATCTACCTGAAATCACCACTCAGACAGGGGAAGATTAAAATACATCTGTTCAGTTGTAACTGACAAAATTTATCCTCTTTTATGTGCTGGGAAACAAAGAATCAAGAGGTGAACTTTGTAATGCAACTGTTGTAATTCAGTATTTTTCAGCACATCTGGGTCACAATAGATATACACTGGAAAACCACAGGAGGACTGGTGAACAGTTAATGACTTTGCTTCCTTTTAGCACCTTTGGGGCAGGAGGCTAGAAGGTGATATTCATTCAGAAAACAATTGCTAACTGGCTTTATACATGAGGAAAGCTAAAGAGATTGGCCTGGTCATTACTGAAGAGACTAGCGTGAAAAACAAGCTGGAGGAAATGCATGCAGTAGTGAGGGACAGTTCTCTTTGCAGTAGAAAGGATGGACTATAATTTATTCTTTGTCGTGTGCTTCTACAGGTATAAAAGTCTGTTCATCACTACAAAACTGTGTGAAATATCAATGAAGTACAGGAGTGGTGCCATTGATGTTGCAGAAGAGTTAATTTCTTTCTAAAAGTAGATGTTTAGGCATGACTGAAGATATTTCAGATCTGTGAGTCTTGAAATAGAGAGTTAAGCATGGGTTCATTAGAAAGATTCAGAGGACCTCAAATCTATAGTTATTCCCCGATAATAATACCATGAGAAAGTTTCAGCTAGACTAAGCAGAACGAGAAAGTTTTGTGTTGTGGTTCACAGATCACATACAAAAGCCATCTTTTTTCACAGGCACCTAAATGTTGTTTTGAAGAAAACACTCCAGCAGTTGTTTAATGCTGTTTCATAGTATGAAATAATCTAATTTACATATAGATTAAGAATCTATTTATGACCTCTATGATACTACAAACTAATGAGTGTGTGTGTCACCAAATCTTTATTGTATTTGTTCAGTGGTGTTTGATTTCTCTTTGGATTATAGTTCCATTAATGTTGCCACTTTAACATAAAGTGTATGTCAAACATTTATTATGAAAATGTCTTGACTTCATAAAAAAAATTATCAGTAGTCAAGTGTTAAGATTAATTACTAATCTAAACATACTTCAAGACTTAAACAAATTGGAGCATTGCATATTGCAATTCTACTGCCTACTGGAGTAAAACCAGACATATGCTCTCTATTATAAAAGCAGTCATAGTGTCACAATATTAAAACTAATATATATGTATGTAAACTAGGAATGAATTTAAATTGTATGATTTTTTTCATAAAGAGGAAAATAGAAAGAATGTTTCATCTTTGAGATTGCTGCATTTTTTAAAGTTTATGATAACACTGAAAACTAAAGATTTCAGCTGTTAAGATAATTACCTTTGTATCCTGAAGCCATTCTCCTAAGTTAAATGTTTGTGAGAAGTTCATAAGAATCATGTATATGTAGTCACATATTCCTGTTGCTAGAGAATTAAGAGAAATTACTTGTAGAATTTTTGGGTAATATTAATTTGATTTTTTTTTTCTTTTAGTAATTTCATCAGTTTAGTTCATTTTTTAAATTTTACTTTTTTGTTTCCAAAAAAATAGTAGTTTTGTCATATAATTCCTTTTTTACTTGATTTCTTTAGCTTGTTGTCCCATGTGTTCTATATATTTTCTATTGGAGATTTCATTCTGTATGTTTCATTTTTTATCCCATTTTCTATTAAATATATATTCTATACTGTTTTAAGTTGCTTTTAATTTGTAAAACTCTTAACGTTTGAATTTGGCTGACTGAGATTTGAACAGTGTATACTTAATTTGAAATTAACATAACTTTTTACATTTAATATAGCATTTAGAGCTATTCATCCAGCAGTTGTGTGATCTCTTCTTGCTTCAACTCTGTGTGTGGAAATATTTGTCCTTCTTTTTTATGTGTTTTTGTTTGTTTGTTTGTTTGTTTGTGGTTTTTTTAAAGAGGAGCCAAATTTTACCATGTCTCTAAAATAGGGTAGAAATTAGTATTTAGAACGTGAACATAAGTTGCTAAAGTTTAGGAGCAACAACGAGAATGAAGATGACCTACATGGCCAGCCTAGCCAGCCCACATGATGGGGCATGGACAAGCACGCAACTGTAGCGAGGACAGAGGCAGGTCCAGGAGTTAAAATTAATGGAAAACTTCAGCTGAGAAGGCTGCAATTAAGACATTGAGTCTGAAGATACTAAAGATGACTGCAAACAGACATTCACATAGAAGTGGTATGTAATCATGTAGTAAAGAATCATATTACAATGCATATATGATACTGAAATAATGTTGTGTCAGTGTCTTTGAATTGTCTGAACTTCCTACAAGCGGAATGTGTGTTTATTTGTATGTATGGCCAGACTTCGTGAACAAAGATCTTGGGAAGGGCTCTCCCCACATGGGTATGCCCTTCCAGCCTGTGCAGTGGATTTTTTAGGTGAGGCACAGCATATGCAGAACTGGCCCCAAATGGTTTATTTATTTAATTAGTGAACACCATACTTAATGACTGTAAACTCAAATTTGGTTTTAAGTTCTTCCTTTTTTTAATAAATTTTAGAAATTCATAGTATTTTCCAAGTTCTTTTGCTTAGGAAATACTGTTTGTCTATCTTCTTTCTTCAATTTATTAGGAAATTCAATTGCTTTGTGATGCCATTCTGCCTACTTGGTCCCAAAAGCAAAATCCATTTCATGAATTCCATAATGCACTTAATTCACTCTTTACTAACATCTGGTCAAAAGAAAGCATGGAAGATCTGACAAATGATGCCAGCTTTTCAATTCCATGAGGGAGGACCAAGTGGGTTCAAACAGAAGAAAAGTTAGGAAAAACCATCCAACTATCCCTAACATATTTAGACAGGGAGATATAGAGCATGAAGAATATGTAGGTTCATTAGAGTGATGACTAGCTGTCATCATAGTGATGTGAAAAGAAGCAGAAGAGTGCTTCAGAAGATTTATGTGGCAATTTAGTTAAAATTCTGATAATCTGGATTGAGCAGACACCATTACCTGAGAGAAGATCGAAGTGGATAGATGAGAAAAAACCAACCAACCAACCAAAAAAATCCAACAAAGCCACAAACAAAACCACCCAAAAAACCCCCCAACATATAAAAAAAACAAAAAAATGCACATAAAAGAAGGAAAAAAACCGAGACAAACAAGCACAAAAGACATTACCCTTGTAAAATCCCTAGCTGGACTAGGCTCATAGAAAGGGAGGCAGAGGCATTTTTCATCTTTCAAAGAGCTCTGATTTTGATGTTTACTAGATGATGTTCTGCTATCCAGCATAGCTATTAACAGTAGTCATAGTAAGTCTCTGAAATCAAGGAGGTACCTTGTCTGTTGCTCATGTCTATGAAATATTTCAAAACAAAGCTGTTAAAAAAACCAAAAACTAATACCTCTATACCCTGGTAACCAGGAAAAATACCATGTCTTTTTCATGAGATGAACTCCCCTGGCTCTTTTGACTTGACCTATCACATTTCCTCCAGAAGCATGCTTAGGAGAGGATAAAGAGAAGAATATTTTGTGATGATTAAAATAAGTAGAAATCAGAAATACCAAAATGGAATCTTTATGCTTTGCAAAAAAAAAACATGTTCTTTAAGAAGAAGAGTGCTTTGCTATATGAAAAGGTTAAAAGAAGCAGCTACACAAGACACAGACGATACTGAGAAGCAGATAGTTTCTTACCACCATCAATAACAATGCAGTTTGGACCCAGCTTATTTAATATTTCACATGAAGAATCTTCAGAGACTGACTTGACAGACACAGAATTTTTGGAGTAAACCAACAACTTCAAAAGCAGAGAGTCACCACTCCAGATGGTATATACACAAGAGTCTAAAAAAGCTTAACTGTGCAGTGACTGAACCAACATCAGAAAGATCCAGTCTCTCATTCTAAGCAGCTGAATGGCTTAGATTTTTGTTAAGCATAAGTTTTAACTATGCACTGATTTCACAGAATCATGCAGGATAGTTGAGGTTGGAAGGGACCTCTGCAGGCCACCTGGTCCCAGCCCACTGCTCAAGGATAGCCACATAAGGCCAGTTGCCCAGGACCATGTCCAGATGGCTTTTGCAGATCTCCAAGAATGGAGAGTCCACAAGTTCTCTGGGCAGCCTTTGCCAGTGTTCAGTCACCCTCACAGTAAAAAAAAAAAGGTGGATTTTTTTTTGGCCATCATATTCCATCTAATCCCATCCATACTCAGATGGAGTCTCCTGTAATTCAGTTTGTGCCCATTGCCTCTAGTCCTCATTTAATTATGTGTTTAACTATGTATTTCAGCTATAAATGTTATCTGGGAAAATTTAAGCCAGTCAAATCTTTACATCAGTGCTTGACAACTTACTGTTCAGAAATAATAAATGAGTAATAAAAGACTCGGAACAACATGAAATAATGGAACATCCAGTATGATGTCTACCAAAAAAGTTGTCTTTCACTCAGTTCTTCATTTGAAGTGTAGATGTTGATAGTGTGATGAATAGAAGACAAAAGTTGGTTCATTTAGTTTCATATGGAACAGCCTATTAAGAATGCAAAGTATTGATGGAAAAAGTGGCAATAAAGATATAGATGTAACTATGAAGAGAGAAAGTACCTATAAAAAGATGCAAAAATGCATTTTGTGATATGCTGCTATCTATGTCTCATAACATGCCCCAAATGTAGCAATGAGGGTGAAAAGGTTTTCAAGAACAGTGATTTTCTGTAACTCCTTCAATGGCTTGTTCAGTTAAAAGAGACTATGTAGCAGCACTGAGAGGCCTTTTAAAAGTGTTGAACCTTTGGACACAAATCTCTGATTCTGAGAAGACGTGTTATTCCTAAGGCTAGCTGTGTATGCACCAGACAAAATAACAGTTGTGGGTTTTTCAGTTGTTATTTTTGGGGGTAATACTTTCATACCTGGACAAGCACCATCAATTCTTAATTTCTGATTAACTAGTGGTAAAACTTACACCATAAAAATATCACAAACTTTCTGCTTTCCCCTTTCTTTTGTTACAAAAACTGGGTTGTCCTTTGTAAGAATATGATCTTTATTTTTAGATTCCTAGTGTGAAGCAGCTGTCAATTTCTTATAATCAATAGTAAAGTCTATTCTGGTATATATGATAAAGTTAGCAGTATTTTACACAAAAGATGGAAAAAACACCATTTTTTTATTGGGTGCCACGTAAATGTGAGAAGTTTTTACAAGTCATTTAACATTTGCTAGAGATGGAGTCAGGCCAGAAAGAAAGGAAAAAAAAAAATGTTCAAACATAGAAAGTTTGCCCAGTAGATTGAAATTCAAGATTGAAAATTGAAAAGTTTAGCTTTAATCTATGTCAAGGGGCACTTTTTAGATTTTTTTTTTCTTTTCAAAATGGCAAATTTTATGAAATGTTTGTCTTAGAAACAGATTATTTGCCTATTCTGCTTCTTGTTCCACTTAATCTTGTGATGTAATTGCTGCTTAAGAAGGCTGGGTGGGAAATGCAACATGATGCATTTGACAGACTTTATCCTAATATATTACACTCAGGAAAGGTTGAAATACATTTTCAGCAACAGCCACTTAGCATACTGTGCAAACAACTACTTCACATGACCTTCCAGAGAAAATATATTCTGTGATTGCTATAGTCATCCAACGAGAAAAAAAGACGTATCAAATTCCTCACATATTTTTCTAAACATTTCTCAATGACAAGCTAAAATCCTGTTCATGTTGCTATTTAAGATAATAAGTCAGTCTCAGATACCTCCAGCTTGCAACTGAATGGAGCATGAGGTGCTGTAAAAACAATACTGCTATTATATTTAAAGATCTCATATATGAAGCCTGAAATATGAATCAACCCATTTCATACTCACAAGCAAAAAAATCAACCTGTATTTCTAATCTTTAGTGTATTCAATCATCAAGATGTTCTGAAAATCCCAAAGGATTATCTTAAATCCAAGATTCACATGTCTAAAGTGGTTCATGGCTATCATAATGAAATCAGGATGCTGTGCTTCATCAGAGCCGTGAACTAATTTCAAATATCTGCTCTGAGTCTTGTGCATTGCCCTTTCATTGGAAGTGAAGTTTTTAATTTTCTGAAATGTATGGTTATCTCTAAAGAAATCTTGACTTAAGCCTGTGGAGATGAAGATATAGAAAGCAAATAATGTTTGTATGTTTATAAATTAAGTAGTGCAAGACTAAATATACATACTTAAAATTGTTGGGAAAGTCATCAGATACTGTACCAATTTTATATAGTTATGTAACAAATGCATTTGTTGTGCATATTTTCTCACACCAAAGGTAGAAATCTGTGTGTAACCTGGAATTTTTTGCTTTGCAGACTTTTACTGACCCTAATGACACCAATATTAAAATATGCCATAATAAAATAAACAGAAAAAAAAAAAAATTGTGTCCTTTCTGCATTGATTGACCGAAAAATTAGAACTGTATCTGTCATGTAGACACTGTTAACTGGTACAGCAACAGGTTTAGTGACTATTCATTGTATAAATAATGACAGTGTGAATGTTTTTCACTTTTTCTAGGCAGTAAAGGTCTTAGAATCCCAATTGCCAAAGTTCAGTTTGATGTGCAAGAATACAGAAATGTAGAAATACAAGTGAAAAAAAAAAAGGACAAAGATTAACAATCATTCTAATCATTCTACAAGACTAGGGAAAAAAGCTGGATGAGAGTTTGTTTTCCAAGTCTTTAGAAATATTTTTCTTTCTTACCATCTGACTGTTCCCATGACTGTAAGACAGTTGCATATTCTTGGCAGTGTTTGTATGTAAAAGCCATAAAGGCTGGAACTTCAAAAATATTTTAACTCTATGAATAACATAGTCAGTACCTCAGTTAAGCTTTTTTTGACAGGATTTTTGAAATAGGTATGATTATGCTGAAGTTATAAGAGTTGTGTTACGTAATTTACTTTCATGACCAAGCTTATCTTCCTTAAGTAAACTAAGTTCTTTGTTGGTTACAGGCACTAATGTATGACCCTAGATTCTTTCACTTTATATTATACATTTCTTTGTCATAATTTTTAATTGAACTCTGTGTTCATTTTTTTCTTTTTATTTTAAAGAAGAAAAAAATAATTGTTGCATTCAAAATATAAGTATCTGTGAATGAATTCATCTTACACTGTAATTTTTGCAAAAGCAGTGTGCCAGAGAGGAACACAGTGGAATACAGATTTAGACATAATTGGCAGTTAGCTTAACATGCTTCTTTCCCACAGTATAATATGCAGCAAGTACCAATGGTAGAGGGGTACTTTTTATTTTTATTTTATTTTGTTGCATGCTATTTTTTAAAACCATATCTGCGAGAAAGAGACAGTAGAACAAGTTTTCGTTCCTTGTAAAGTCTCCCAACCCCAAAAACTGAGTGTTATTAACAGTGATAGGAGAAATCTTCAAGAAAAAATTACCACTTGAAGCTAATGAACAAATCTACTCATTTCAAATGTTTTGCTTGCAACTTAAAAACTCTCATTTATTGTCTTTTTCTCATTATACCCTGGTCTTGTTTCAAATCCACTCCAAATAATAATATCTCAAAAATTTTTTTGATTGTTCTGTCATTCTCACTCTAACTGCATGACCTGCTGTAGCACTGCAGGTGCTCTGAGGAAACTTTAAAGCACTCTCCATGTCAGAGTCTGAGCCCCTAGTACACATGCCCAGGTAATCCCATTCGTACATGAATACATATGCATGGTTTGTATTCTCAAGCTTTGACATTTTTTCTGGTCTATCTGTATACTCTTGTAGCCACATGATTTTCTAATGATATAAAATTTCTAACTCATATTGATTCTACCTCTTACTGCCCTGCATTGCATCCTTGGAGATCAGTGTGCTCCTCTTAGAATAGATTAGTCATTCATTACTAACGCCATAAAAGCCCTGAAGTCCTAGAAGAGAACAGTGTTTCTTTTTACCTTTCTGTTCTCTCACTATTAATAGATAACTCCCAGCTGCTATTTAATTTTTCTTCTGTCATGAAAACTGTAACTACATGATTAAAATGGTGTGCAGCTCTAAAACTACTATCAATTACACTAATTAAGGTCAAATAGAATGGAACAGCACTCTTTGTGGAAAACAATGTAGTCAGTGTAAACCTCTATTAATTTAAGGGCATCATATGTACATGTGACAGTTTCTACACACCATATTATTAATTATTTCTAGCTAGTATCTTATATTCACATCTCTAATATGTACTTTGTTCTTTTTATTCTGAGAACAAAAAACCCAGATGGGTGTAATTTTTTTTTTAACTGGGTAGGTAGAAATGACCTCTTTTTGTTAGAAAAATTATTTTCTTTGGTTTTGTTATTTTGTGCTTAAAGAAAACTCATTATGAATTTTCAACATTTGCCTTCCCTTCAGCTCCACAGAGGCTAACAAGTCAAGAAGGACTTGACACAACTATAAGAAATAGGTTCTAGCTAGGTCTAAAATCTAGTTTTACAATGGAAAATGAATGTTTCATCTCAGCAGGTGTCCCTCAGTACTGTCTATCTGAAAGACAACTGTATGAAATTACATTTAGTGGAAAATAGTATATATATTCTAAGAGAATTTTCGAAGGAAATGAATGTTCTGATTTCTGTTTTCAATCATGCAAATTATTTTTGTTCAGAGTGAGAAAGAAGTAGTTGAAATTTGGCTCAAGGAATTGAAAAATAAACCACCAAATGATCCAAACTTAAATATTTCAAATTATTTATTCAAAAAAGTGATGACATTTTCATCTCTTTACTGAGAGATCCCACCTAGGCAATAACATCTCTCTTCATGTGCAGTCATCTCTGAGTAAACAGTAATTCTGCTTAACCAGTAGGGAACTGCAAGGAAGATATTTTTCATTTTAAAGGATATGCAGAACTTAAAGAAGTTTCCTGTGTTGGTATCAGGACTGTTCAGTCCTGACCATCACAGTGTATTGCTGTTTTCTTGAATGTCTGCGAGTAGAGTTCCTGAAAGAAGCTGAGGAAAATTATTCATCATGGAAAGTCAGTATGCACAGAGAATATCGTCTTTGAACATGTGTAATCTTAATGAACACTCCTTTACATATGAACCATGGCTAGTTCTAAGTACAAAACAGTGTTTCACAACTGAAAATAAGAAAATGCTACATAGGAATCCCTTCTTTTAAAGCTTTTGAAGCATAATCATTTCATCGTTATGAGTGTCTTTAACTAGTGCTTCAAGGTGTTGAATAATGCATACAGAAAGAGTATGAGAGTGAGGGGTTTTAAAGAGCTGCTTGAGAGAATAAAGGATCATAGGCAGCAACAGTGACTCATTGTAACACATTGAAGACAAAATGCTCTGTAGTTAAATTATTCAGACTAGATGGGTGTTGTAATTAAAAGTAGTTACTATTCCTCCCTGATTACTTCCCAAAAAACTTTTCTTAATGAACAGGATAATTTAATTAAAATATTTTTAGCGATCAAAAATTTAGAAATATCTGTCTTTTAAATTTCTTCTAAATGACCTGAAATTAACCTACAAAGACATTTCACTCATAAGAGATGTTTTGGTACACAGTGAAAGCTTCCAAATAAATTTTGACACACTCTCATTTAATCTACAAAGACACAACTGAATTTAAACAACTAAGATCTGGACTAGTTTAAATCTGCTGGGGATTCAGCCACACTTAACTTGAAGACAATAACTGACATTTAGTTATTGATTATATGTTCCTTATCTGCTTGAGACAAAGCCAAATAAAATGGTTGGGAATTTTTACACTAATTCTGCAGATCTGAGAGCAGACCTTCATTTGGTAGCGCTTCTTTCCAACTTTTTTCCCCCCTAGTGTCCCAATCTACTCTGTGATGATGTGGCTTCATCTCAAGTCCTGTGTGTGGTTTTGAGTACCACAATATAAAAAAGATATAAAAGCTGTTAGAGAGCATCTGGAGAGCTACAAAGATAGTGAAGGGCCTAGAGGGAAAGCCATACTGACAGTGTCTGAGGTCACTTGGTTTGTTCAGTCTGGAGAAGAGCAGACAGAGGGAAGACTTCATCACAATCTTCAACTTTGTCACAAGGGGAAGAGGAGGAGCAGGCACTGATTACTTCTCTGTGGTGACCAGTGACAGGACCCAAGGGAATAGACTGAAATTGCATCAGAAGAGGTGTAGGTTGGGTATTAGGAAAAGGTTTTTCACTCAGAGGGTGGTTGGGTGCTGGAACAGTCTCACCCAGGAAGTGTTCATGGCACCAAGCCTGCCAGAGTTCAAGAAGTGCTTGAACAGCACTCTCAGGCACATGGTCTGATTCTTGGGGCTGTTCTGTGCAGGGCCAGGAGTTGGACGTTGATGATCCTAATGGGTCCCTTCCAGCTCAGGGTATTCTATGATTTTCATGGAGAATTTTCTATTCTTGAAGTTGAACTAGATGATAGCTTGTGACCCCTTCCAACCTCACCCATTCTGTAATCCTGTCATTCTTTTTCAGTCAGGAGCCATCTAGGTAATGTAACCTTAAATTGATTTTTATGAAAAAAAGTGATTTCAAAAATGCAAATTTTAATCACAGCTTAGATTTCTTTCATGCCAGCAATGGCATTTTCTATAAATTTCACAAGGATAACTTACAAACAAGGATCACTTGGCAACAGAAATAATGACTGACAGAGACCTTGAGTAAAGAAGTTGACCAAAAGTCTGAAAAAACGTCTTAGAGGTCTGAAATATGAAGTAAGTAAACTTTTTGACCAGCTCATAAAACACTTACCTGCAGTTCTCAATGTATGCACAAAAGCCATTTTATTTCAATTCTTAAATTTAGTTCATGTTAATAATTCTAGGACAAATGATACATAAAAGGAAAACCAAAACCACCCATCTTGTCATTAGGCATACTGCCAGGCAATGTGAAGATTGCTTTTAGGGCTTTTTTGTTGTTGTTTGGAGTTTGTTTGTTTGTTTTGGTTTTGTTGGGGTTTTTTGTGAGGGTTTTTTTTTTTTTTTTTTTGTTTTTTTTTTGTTTGTTTGGTTGGGTTTTTTTATAAGAGATGTCATTTGTATTGACTTTGAAAGCTCATAAAATCAGATGGTTTTGGTTGGTTTATGTTAGGGTTGTTGGGGTTTTTTTCCCCCCAGAGGGCTTCTGTTGGACTGTACATATCTAACAGTTGCACACAAATAAACTGGGGAAACTATAATGACAAGTCTCATTTGTATGCACAGTGATAATATAAAAAGTCTGTTTCAAGGCTTCAGTTGGACTTAGGCAATTCATAGACTTTGTTCTTACCCTTTGCCACAGGGATGAATTACAGTCACACTGCAAATTTGATTGAGCACAGAGAGCATGTGGGAGGAAAGCTGTGTAGCTAAAGGCTCAAAGTGCACCTTACTGAAACAAAACAAGTAAAATGGCAAAAATACAAATAAAATATGAAATTATTAAAAACTGAAAAAACATATGGGATGGGAAGGGGACACTGCAGACACAGAGCTGAAAGAAACTACATACTACTGCATTAGATAGAAATTAATTGTTTAAAATAATATGTTTCTTAACAGGTTACTGTTTCAGACCTTTCACAGAAACCAAGAACTGATGGCAAGGAAGTTGTAATAAAGAATTTTCTCATTTAAGTAAAAATTAAGATAAACTGAGTTAAGGAAATTGTTAATTTTATTGAAGGAGACATAGCTGGGTTCAGCAATTCAGGACACAGAGAGCAAAACTAGATATGAAGATTACTTTTTAAGTCAAAGAAAGATAACAAAGGTCATACAGATTATTAATTTCAGAAAAGAAGAGATAAAATAGGATTTAAACTTTATTAATTTTCTCCAAAGCAGATGAAGTGGAATATATGAGTCATTACCTTCAATAAGGAAACTCAGAATAGATAATATTTGTATAATTTTGTAACTTAAAGTAAGGCAGAAAATAAAAAAAATATGACTAATTATTAACTGAATACCGGGGAAGGTTGTATCTCAAGCTATACTTTAGAATCCATTTGCAAATTTATTTAGATTAAATCAAGGTTAATGTGGAAAATGTAGCATATGTTTTGTTTTAGCATTGTGCGGGGAAAAGCCTAGTAAATATGGAGCAGGTGAGCATCTACCCATGAAGTCAGCACAGTCAAATAGTGGTCTGTTTCCACATTATTTCAAGCATCTTCTCAATTGCCTTGTTTAAATAGGAAGAAAGCATGTGTCACTGTGGTGTAGTTGTCATTCCTACAAAAGCAGAAAATTCAATGACCCAGCATTACATATAGGGGACTTTATAAAATTTTTGAATCTAAGAAAGATATGCTTTACACAATGTACTGGGTTTGTGTGGCCATGTTTTGGTAGTGGACAGGGCTGCAGGGGTGGGTCCTGTGAGGAGCTGCCAAAAGCTTCCTCCATGTCTTATAGAGCCAATGCCAGTGAGCTCCAGGATGCACCTGCTTCTGGCCAAGGACAGGCCAATCAGGAATGGTGGTAATACCTTTGTAACGTATTTAAGAAGGAAATAAAAAAGTTATTGTGCAGGTTCAATTGCAGACAGAAAAGAGCAGAGTGAAATTATGTGAGACTAACAGCCTCACAAACACCAAGGTCAGCAGAGAAGCAGGAGCAGGAGATGCTCTGGATTCCAGAGCAGAGGTTCCCCTGCAGCCCATGGAGGTCAAGGGGAGTGCAAAGATCCACTTGCAGCCCATGGAGGAGATCAACTCTGGAGCAGATGGATGGCCAAAACATGGCTGTGAACCCATGGGAAACTCACACTGGAGCAGGGTCCTGGCAGAGACCTGTAGACCCATGGAGAGAGAAGCCCACACTGCAGCAGGTTTCCTGGTAGGACTTGTGACTCTGTGGGGGACCCACGTCAGAGGAGCTTGTGCGTGAAGGACTGAACTCTGTGGAAGAGTGCTCCAATCCATGTTGGAGCAGTTCATGGAGTACTGTTACCTGTGGGAGGGACCCCACACTGGAGCATGGGAAGGACTCTTCTCCCTGAGCAGCAACAGGAACAATTGGCCACAACCCCATTCCCTGTTTCCTTGCAGCACTGTGGGGCAGGAGGTAGAGCATGGGAAGCAGGGAGGGCTGGAGGGAAGGTGTTTTTAAGATTTATCTAACTTCTATAATTTTGTTAGTAATAAATTAGTTTAATATCCCTAAGTTGAGCCTGGTTTGCCCATGACAATAATTGGTGAGTGATCTCTGCCTGTCCTTACCTCAACCAATGAACCCTTCATTATATTTTCTCTCTCCTATTCAGTTGTGGAGGGGAGTGACAGAGTGGCTTTGGTGCATGCCTGGCATCCAGCTACAGTCAACCCACCACATACATCAAACAAAAAATTTATTTCATGAAATTAATTACAAGGAAACACAATAGAATTAATACTAAAATAGTGGATTATATAATTTCATAGAACCAAAGAAAGTAACAAATTTACAACTGCAGTGAGATTGTGCTAATAGATACTAATAGGTACTTGATGTGGCTTTCAGAAATAAGCAAGAGAGAAAAACATACAGCAAAGATCTGGCATAGGATGAAATTCCTATGCTGTCATGTTGGTACTTCTCACATATTTTTCTTTTGAGAAAATTTTAGTTTTATGCAGAATGAATCAACAAACACCCTGCTCTGGATATCCCAATGTCTACTTCAGCAAATAAAAATGTGTACTAATGTTTGTTTCACAAAAATTAAATCTATTAAAATCTCAGCCTCATAATTGAAAAGTAAACACATTATGGAGAAGTCCCACCTCAGAAAGCATTCTCACAACCCTGCTGATGAAAAAAGCTATATACTTTTGATTTTCCTCTCTTGGTGTATCTTAGGTAATATTGAGACAATAAAATATTTTATTGCTTACCATTCTTCCTGTGCTCCATTTAGAAGTTCAAGATCTATATGCAATTTATGCTCACACTCCCTAGAATTACAATGACTAGGATTATTTTAGCTCACAATTTAGTTTTTAAGTACACATCAAAAAGGAAAAGAAGTAAAACATACAGTCTTTGTAAAGCTGACTTTTTTCATTGCTGTTTAGTTAGTTGGAGTGTAGGATAAAAACACATAAAATAACAGATCCAGACAGTATAAAAAAATCCACTAACTCCTTCTTTCTCTATGCTAGCCCACCAAATGAAATGATTCATTCTATTGAGTTGACTAATAATATTACATTTTCAGTAAATTTAAAAAACAATGGTGAAGATGCATTTTCCTACTGCAAGTACAGAGACTATAGTACTATTTTTTCAACAGTGTTCCTTATTTTTAGAACATCAGACAAAATCTGCCATCTCTAGAAACATGATTAAGGCTCACTTTTTTGGGGTTCCTCACATAATGACATTGTTTCATTCTGTGTTTGGAATGGAACATGAGTGGAAAATATATATTGAGATATATATTGTGGAAGGAACAGGATCTATTCTCACAGGGTAAGGATGGAGATAAATGCTTATTTTAAGAAGTAGCAGAAGCAAGTATTCCTGGGTAACATTGAAAACCTCAGTAAACAGGATGCAAATCAATTGCCAAAATATCCAGTGTTACTTGAGGTATTGTTTGTCATGGTTTAACCCCAGGTAGCAACTAAGCCCCACACAGTCACTCACTCACTCCCCCACCAGCAGGATGGGGGAGAGAATTGGAAGTGTAAATGTGACAAAACTCGTGGGCTGAGATAACGTTTTAATAGATGAAGGAAAAGTCACACGAAAAGCAAATCAAAACAAGGAATTTACTCACCACTTCCAAGGGCCTGGCAGATGTTAGCCACCTCCAGGAAAGCAGGGCTCCATCACACAAAATGGTGACTTGGGAAGACAAATGCCATCACTCCAAACTTCTCCTTCCTTCTCCTCTCTTCCTTCTTCTTCGCTCAGCATTATATGCTGAGCATGATGCCATATGGTACGGAATGTCCTTCTGGTCAACTGAGGGAAGATGTCCTGGTTGTGCTCATTGCCAACACCTTGTGCACCACTAGCATCTTGCTGGTGAAGTAGAGTAAGAAGCAGAAAAGAACTTGGTGCTGTGAGCACTACTCAGCAATAACACAAACATCTCTATATTATCAACATGGTTTGCACTACAAATTCAAACACAGCCCCATATTAGCTATTGTGAAGAAAATTACCCCAGCCCAAACCACTACAGTAGCCCATGGTACCGAAGACATCTGATCTGCACTGGGATGGTAGATAACTTGTAAGGTGAGGTATAGGTTAGGAGATGTTTAGGTTGGATCACCCTAAAGTAATCAACCACAGTGGTCAGACACTGGAACAGACTCCCCAAGGAAGTGGTCCCAGCAGCAGGCCTGCCAGAGTTCAAGAAGAGTTTGGCAACACTCTCAGGCACATTGTGTATTTTTGGGGTTGTCTTTTGCAGAGCCAGAAGTTAGACTGAATGATCCCTGTGTGCCCCAATTCAGGATGTTCTATGATTCTACAGTTCTATGATCAGGGGAGACCTAATGCCTCTGTGCTTGAGTCAGATGGCTCTCAAATAGTAAAGATTAAATGGAGATGTTTATGTTTAAAGAGCTGAAGTTTTCCCAGTGGTCTGAATTATCACTACAGGAATTATTCAATTGTTTGAACATAAAAGTGTTTTGCTATCTGTGATATTTTTGTGTAATCTGCCTGTCCTGCAGACCTTGGAGGAGGAGGGTGAGGGTCTCCAGTGTTCACCTGTCACATCTCAGAAAGGAGACTTCAGCTACATTGACATGTTGATTTTTCAGATACCCTTGGCCATCTCAAATAACATTAAACAACTCTCATATTTAGACAACTGTATCTGTCCATAGATAGCTAGCTTAAAACAAACTGAACTTATTTCCAGGCTCCAATGATTGCATTGATTAGCTCTGCCTTGATTATAAAGTGAGATAAGGTACCTAACTCATACTTAGATACCCGAATTTGTGAGTGTTAATCTAAAACTGAATCCCATATGTAGCAGAGCATTACCATTGTAAATCACACAGACAGATTTAAACCAAGACAGATTTAATCTACCAGGTTAATTTAAAATTCACCTCAGAATTCAGCTATCTTGTGCAGAATGGTTTGGCCAGCTACTGTGACTGTTCTAAAACTTAAGATGTTATCATTTTAATAGACTGCTTAATAAAGTAGTGGTTAGTATCTTGTATATGCTTCTCAATCTACATGAAACTACATGTGCTTTACTGAATATTAATTCTAAAGACGTTAACCTTTTAAGAGGACGAACAAATTGCATCTCAGAATTATAACATTCAAAACATTATCTGTGCTGGTAGATAATTAAGATTTTGTCATAAAGTCATAGAATCATAGAATGTTTGGGATTGGAAGGGACTTCAAAGACTTCAAAGACCCTCTAGCCATGTGCAGGGACATCTTTCAATAGACCAGGCTGATCCAAGCTATCAAAGTCAGCTATCCAAGCTGATTCTGAATACTTCCAGAGACTGGGCATCCACAGTGTCTCTGGGCAAAGTGTTTCAGTGTCTCACCACACTCATAGTACAAAATTTCTTTCTTATATCCAATCTAAATCTTTCATCTTTTAGTTTAGAATTATTTCTCTCTCCTTTCACTACAACTATCCCCTGGAATTAGTTTTGTTGAACAATGCTCAGTACTTGTACTAATAATATTTTTTGTTATTTTCTCTTACTACCATCAGAGAGTCCACTTTTAAATATGCTTAAATGAATTTTGACATACTATATGCATCATACATCATATATATAACTTTGTATATTAATATAAAAATAACATCAATTCACTATCATTTTTAAATCTGTCTCTTCAGCTACTAGCAAAGACCTCTGACAGCAAGCTTTCTTTTCCACTCCTGTCTCTCAAAACAATGTCAGAATGAAGACAGTGTCTTCAAGACTAAGTCACTTAATGTTATCCTACTCAAGGTCTTCGTCTTGTGTTTGTTATTCCCTTAGCAATCGACACTGACGATGAATATCTTGTTTAGTATCTTCTTTTAAAAAAATGTTTTCCCTGTATATTCTGTGTACATATTTTAAAAACTGTATTAGATATTGCTACACAGGGGGTTGGAAGTAACCTTTTTGTTTATAAATAATGGAAATGTAGCTATTTGTCAGTTCAAATTTGGCTTAACATTTAACACATCAGAAAGGTTGTTTGGTCAGTCAGCACAGAACTATACCTCAATCAGTCACCTCTGCCTTTTTAGTGTGACACGGTTTTGTACACTGTCATGCTAACTGCAGAAACAAGCTCTTCATTTCATACTGTCTCAAAATCTCCTGATAAAACACCAAACACTGACATATTTATTCTGAATAATTTCCTCTTTGATGAACTTTGAACTGAAATGCTAAAAAAGTCATTGCGTTAGGATGACGTTCAGGAGCAAATTTAATCCCTGTGTGAATGAGAAAGGGTTGCACAGCTTGTACACTGGTCACTACTACATCATATGATGCATTTATGATGTAATGTATGTCCTTTGTAGACTGTCATATCTGGTACCTTTAGTATCCCCTGTAAATTTCCATGTGGCACATCCAGCATTGGAAAACTTCAAGAGATGGATGCCTGTGTTATAGTTTTGTAATGATTGCGTGAGGTGTTCTCACAGATCAGTATTTCAAACTTGGACCCACAAAAATTGCCTTTCTTGCTGATTTAAATGTGAATGGATTTCCCTTCATTGCAGTAGTGTCTGAAAATGCTACTCCAGGATGTTCAACCGACTTACAGGCCAAGATGTTGAAATGAACATTTAGTATTCAAAACACTGTTTTCAGGTAGTTCTACTCATTCTGTTACCCATGTGATCCTTACTGTGGGTAAATGATATAACACTGCAATCACAACTTCCAGCAGTGCTTTTGATCTTTCTGTTCAGAGTTACACACATAGAAAAAAAAAAAAAGCTTTGAAGTTTGTATTTTATAATTTATGTTATGTTCTGAATCCTGCGTGTGAAGTCATTATGAGTTTTTTCTCATGTTTTTACTTACTAGATAGCATTTCAACTTTTAAACTTTAAATCCTTATCTAGGCATCAACAATGAAGCAATTTATTAGTCAAAACATAATAGATTAATAAATACAAGATTTCCAAGGCAATTATTGCAGCTAAGTGGTAAAGGGATGATTTGCAAAGGTGTCAAAAGACTATTTGGGCCATATTTTATGCAGAAAAGTTGTGGTAGTGTTCTTATCAGTTTGGTCTTAGAATTTTTTTACTCTGAGATCAAATAATTCTGAGATCGAACAATTCTTCAGTTTGTGTATAATTACCATCTAGCTCTGGATTCAGATTTTTGAAATGTTTCTCTGAAGGTTCCAGTTAGGGAAAAACTGTAGTTATTCAACAGGGGGATGCTTGTGACCAGCTTGTGACCAGCTGAAATATTGCAGTGATGTGATCATCAGAGCAGTAGAAAATATTTCCACATTTCAGTAGCCTTCATCCTCTTTTTTAATCTACCCAGATGATGTCTGTGTCAAGCTCAAATGAAGGTCAGTCAACTTACAATGTTCCTGATATGCAGTAGCAGTTCAAAGTTCAAAACTAGCAGGCTCTAGTTCAAACAAACCTGGTATTGCTGTTAATAGAACATATTGGACATGCACTCCACTTGCTCTCTGTGACATGTCTGGAGCCCAGTGAGTACATCTTCATGGTTTTGCCCTTTCTGTGAGAACATTTTGGTGCATCCATAGGTATCCCAGCAATACCTGAACCTCGGCAATAAGAAAGCTGAGTCTTAAATCTGTGTAACTTAGAGCTTAAGTCACTTTTGAAAAAGTGATTTAACCTTCTAACTATGTAGACATTTTTATGTTAAATCTAAACTCTCTTCTGACAATTCTTGTATTCAGTGTAAACATTTATATTTTGCATGTACTTTTTATTGAGAAGGTTGAAAATTCTTGGCTCAGGTACCTTTATTGCATTATTCCAATACATATAAAAGTGACTATATTTAAAAAAAAGGGGTACTAAAATAGACCCTCACATAGTAGACCGGAAACAACAGTTAGCTTATCCTGACATAGAACATCATCCTCCCATATACTTGAAGAGAAAAGCTGAAATCCTTTTCTCCTAACACTCTTTTCACAGTTTAGTTTGTGGAATGAAAATGTAACTTCATGATATAAATGTATTTTGACATTCTCTGATGAAAGACCAGCACTCCTGTTATGACAATACTCTAATGACTGGTGTGCTGTTACTGTTGGATACACGAACCAGTCACCGTGGGATTGTAATTTGTAGTGAATCATCTGCTCTGAGATAACTGAGTTCAGGTTCATGTCATGCATTGGGCAGCTTGCTCCCATCTTCACAGAAGACTAAACTACCTCCTATTACCTTTATCTTTCTGTCTTGTCACCTTTTCTCTTTAGGTCTTTTTAAGTTACTTCTCTTCAATGCTGATGTGACCTAGGTTACAAACCACGATGTTGGAATTTCACATCCCAAAGTTGTGTCTTTCTCATTACGTAAAATGCCGAGAGAGCAGGTATGGGCCTTTAAGACAATAATCATTGCCTTGCTGCCTTGTTAACAAGTTTGATGATCCATGATAAACATTCACACATGTGCTCCTGCCCCACACTACTTAAAACCAGTTTATCTCTTTTTTTATTGAGGTGAGTCCCATTGATCAATTTTGCATTTACTACAGTCTATAAGCTCCCATCCACAGACTTATAGTGACATGTGCAAAGGGTCTTGGTCAATGATAACTTTTATGTAACTCAGAATTCCTTACTGCTCTCTGAGAGACCAGTAGTTCCACTCCAGAAGTGGTATCAAAGACTGCACACAGACAGGTACCTAGGCCAAATAACTTCTTTTGAAATGGCCATCCCATGGGCAAACTGTTCCCATGTTAAGTTATTCTTTTAGTAAACCTTCCTTTTAATTTACTGGATTTCATTGACAAAGAAAATGCTTTCACTAATATTCTTGCTAATAATTTCTGCTGTGAGTGATTCCCTTGAAGTTAGCTAGAGCATGTTTTTTATGTCTCTTTGTATTTTATTAACTTCACAGGGCAAAAATAGTTATTCATTGCATGTGGTCGATCTGTACATATAAACAGATCAGCAGTTTTTACCTTAGAAATAAAGCTATCTATTAGATTTAGTAACACAAATGAGCGTTCGTGATAAGTTTAGGTATTAACCAAAATAAAATACATCATTACCTATAGAGGATACCTATTAACCTAAGTTTACCATTAGGCCTACAAGCATTTCCTTTTCTCTCAATAGAACCTTTTGTACTTTATAAATTGAGTCTGTCAAAGGCTATGCTGGGTTTGATGGTATAGAAATAGAAACATGAAAAACATATGGAGATTCTTTCAAAGCTCTAAAAGTAAATTTTGGACTGTTAGATATTCTTATTATAATCTACTCAACACTTAGCAAATTGTACCTCAACATTGTGGTTAATTAGAGCGTAACTATTGGGATTGTTTGGATATTTTTTTTAAAATTCCTCAGGAAGTAGAAAAGCATATCTTCTAAAAAAAAATAAAAAAGACCAATTTTCAAATTGTATATTGCAAAAAGTAGTGACCATGCAAACTGAGCTGCCATCTTGTGGATCTTGTGGATAAAAATCTCCTAAGAGCAGGCAGCTCATGTTGCCTGAATGAAGGGTGAAAAAAATGTTCGTAATAGTTATCAGGTCTACCTAACTTGGCATTCATCTCATATACAGGATTATGAGAGCTGTAATTTTAAGATTACATATTCAATCTCTAAAAACTCGTATCACCTGGCTGAGTTCTAATTTTCCCCAAAATCTTTAAACCTAGACCTTCCAATATTAATAATGTATAGGTTAAACAACAGTGAAGAACTGCATGTGCTTTTCAATTAGTGTTCGGTGCAGAACTATGTTTTGTAATATGTAATTGGTTTATATTATAATATAATAATTTGTTTAACCATTAAATTGATGTGACAGAAGTAATTGTCAAGCAATTAAATGCAATAATGATTTCAGCTCATGGGAAATACATACTAATAAACCTGAGTTTCACTTTGCTTGAGGACTAAAATATCCACTTCAGTTAGATTCTTCAACATTATTCATATATCGATTAATATTAGGTTATCGAAAGAAATACACCTAGTTATTGAAAATCATTGGTCACTTCTCTTTCATTATCTTGTTCTTTCCTTCTTTCTTTTTTTGGATTTGAAACTATGATGCCAAAAAATAACACTGGCAACAGCACCTTTATTATCTGTGCCAGGTGTGAGAATTGACAAGCTTATCTCTTCATATATACAACTCTTGGCACAGTGATACGAGTACATGAATTGTGAGTTCCTGGATTTCACATACAGTCATGCACACCCTTTTTTGAGCTCTTGTAACTATTCAATCTGTTTATTTTATTTAAGTGAATTTTCATTTAAAGAAATGTCCTTACAGCTTTTTATTCTGAATTTACTTGCTACTACTGCATATTTAAAAGTTATGATTTAAATCCTCTTCCCCCCACCCCCCCACCCCCTATTTCTATTGCAAACTGGTTATAATCCACGTGTAACAGCATGTAGAAGTGTGAAAAGTGCTGTGTGACTTGATTAGAATCATGGAACTGCTCTGTTATCTACAGCTGTTACTTTTGCTTAGTCTAGGTCTCCCCATTAATCCATGTTTTTAGAAATATTGGTGACAGATACTTTTTGAAACAATACACATGAAAAAATTGATCATTTGTCAATACATTTGTAAGTAGTTCAATTTCAAAACATTAATTTATCATACATTGCTGCAGAAAAAAATGACATTTTGTAAAGAAAATGTCAAATTCTATGAGCCATTTGCGAAGTATTCTTCACTAATGTTCCAAATTAGCATTTGCACTGCACTTTCTAAGTAAATTTTCTACTAATATAAGTTACTGCATAGTTCATAAAGCATAGGGTTTGTATTAACACTGTAGGATAACATACTTTATGAACACTGAAGGCTTTGTAAGAGTATGGCACTCTACCATTAAAGATGGTCTAGCAGGTTATCTATGAGTGATACACTCTGTTAAGGTATAAAGTGTAGTCTACACAAGAATAAAAAATATATAGAACTTTAATTCATTGTGGTAAGATTAACTAGATATGCGAAATCATGGTATTTTTCAGGCTGAATCAAACAATGTAGTCAAATTTTATCTAAGTGTCTGTGTGGTCTAGACTATTTATAGCATTAAATATTCAGTAGAATATAACTATTATAGATGATACATCTAAGTATACCTGATCTCATCAATAATTCTTTTCCTTATAACTCATATCTTCTTAGCAATTAGTATGTCTTACCTTTATCATAAATCATACAAAAGCAAAGCTGGCATTCCTATTGTCCAAATTAATCTTTTCTGATCTGTAATTCAGTTTTGTCACTTTGCATAGCAATGAATCTTTTTTGTATATACATTTCCATCTGAACTCCCATGTTTTCTGAGCAGAAAAAAATGAACAGAGGCTTTAATTTTGGCCTAAAGTAAGTTTTGACTAATAGGTTAGCCTCCAGATCCCTACACAGAACTGGTGTTTAGTAAGTTCACAGAATTTAATCTCCTGAGTCTAAAACTTTGTGAAAGAACCACAAGGAAATTACAGATCTGTTTGTCAAGTTCATTATAGAAATCTTATCCTTCATGTCTTGCAGATTAAACTAAATTGTATTTGATTATATTTAATTTTTCCTGTTTTTTTTTTTTTTTTTTTTTTTTTTTGTGTAGTTTGTTCTTTGGTTTTGGATTTTTTTTTTCTTTTCCCAGAGAGCAAATTGAGTAACAACTTTAAATTTTTCTTTTTCCTTTTTTTTTTTCCTCCTTTCTGGTCATGAAGACTAGCAGATCATAAAAAAAAAAAAAAAAACAACCTGGTGTAGCATATAATTTACTGTAAATAAATATTGAATTAGGTTCCTAACCATTGACATGATTTATTAGTTTCCAAGATTAAAAAAAAAAATTATATAGAATGAAAGATACAAATACAACATGTGTTAGATCAGATTTCTTGCGTTTTTCTATGGACCAATAGGACTTTTTGTCACTTAAAGGTGAGTGATCAAAATATTCATTTATGGGAAAAGCAATTCTTTAAACACTGATTTAGACTCATTCAAAAGCTCACCTGATTTATGACATTTCCTATAATAGCAAAACACTTCGTGCCACTATATTTAGGACATCATACATTTGGCAGTGTTTTCTGCCTCCTTTAGTACAGAATATCTGGGCTGCTATGTAACATTCAAAGAATAACTGTGCAGATACATTTGTGCATTTCTTTACTTTTGCTGTTTTAAATACTTTAAAAGACGCAATAATCAACCTGGCATTGCAATAGTGCAATATTCTTGAATTTACAGCCTTTTTCCAGTGTGTGCCTTTATTAATCTCATGCCTTAAGAGAAGACAATGCAAAATCCTTTAAAAAGTGGGTTCTCCAGGTGCTGCATGCATTAACCTTTCCTTTAATACCTCTTCTGTACAATATTTTGATGATTACTGTCATTTAGTAAACAGATGATGAAAATGCAGCTACCTGAGGGTCTTGTTTAATAATTTAAGCAAATTAGTTTTTAGAATCTATTTAATTGCTACATTCAGTAGCTAAGTCACAACAAGCACCTGGTCCCCAAAGCAGGAGCTTGTACAATCTCATTTTCTCCAAGGGAGGTGTGGGGGGCGGGGGGGGGGCAGGAAAAGGGGGGGAAAGAAAGACCCAGGGACAAGAGCGGCGAGG
>JAWWEU010000040.1:41552076-41565567 GCA_035583155.1 Acropternis orthonyx | reverse complement strand
AAAGGGGGGGAAAAAAAAAAAAAAAGGTAAAAGAGAAGAAAGGAAAAAAATGCAAGGAGGGAGGAGGGGGAAGAGAAAGAGGGGGAAAATAGAAAGACCACACCTGTGTGCATGTATCTAATGACTTGAGAGACACCTTTCAGTCGGCGGCCGGCAGTTTAGGGTTAAGGGCCGGTCCAGGTGAGGGAAGCCAATGAGCGCCCGCCCGGGGCTGTGCCTGACATCATCCCGCCGGGGAGCGCCCAGCCCGGCCGGGGCAGTGCCTGCCGCCGCCCAGCCCCGCCGTGATGGATGTTTACAGCTCCTCCGCGAAAGCCAATTATCTCCCTTTTGTGTGAGGCCCAGGGATCGCTCAGGCTGCCTGCTCGCACACGGCACTGCTGGATCGAGCTGAAGCAATTGTTTTCTCTGTGTCTGGTAAGAGTCTGGTCTGGTTTGCCTTCTTTTTCAGAATAAAGGTGATGCGCCTAACCTGGGAGAGGAATTGCTTTCATAGTTCAGAGGCTTGTATGCCTGTAATATGTAAAAAGCAGCTTCTTACTGGCAGAAAGGAAGTCCTTTAGAAAGGGAATGGTTTTAAAGGAAAAACAAGTCTGTGTCTGACAAACTCTACAATATGGAAATAAATAGTCTGCATGTTTATGCTGCTCTTCAGGTGAACTAAAGAGTTACGAGGCTGACATGACCATCTCGCAGAACAGTCATTTATTACCTGTATTTTTCCTTACTTTTCCTTTAACGCCTGTGTTTTTCCTTTGAAGTCTAGCTTTTGTTGAGGGAAAAAAAGAAATGGGTATATTTAAGAAGAGGGAATTTAATATTGTAACAAGTTTAAAAAATGTTCTGGAATACTTTTGCAGATACAAATCAAAACCTGTGAAGAATAATACCAAGATGCTAAAGTTTCCCATTCTGGAATTAGTTGTCACTTTGTTTTGCTGATTTCTGTGATCTACAGTGTTAAGAAACTGAGTCATACATTAAAAGTGTTCAATATACAATATGCTGGTACGAAAACACCCAACAGAGTTTTTGCTTGTTTGTATGTTTTTCCCGTTTATGTTCTGTAGCTCGTCTTAAAAAATGTCTCATTCTAGAGAGACAGGTATATAAGTGTGTACACAGAGACTGAAGAACAAGTGTTTGTATCTTTTGCATTGTTAGCAGCTTTGTGGTTTGCACAGAGAGAGGAGGGAGAGAGAGAAAGGATTCTGCCTGTGTAGCTTCTTGGTTTTTCAACAGAATAAGTATATTTTAAAGCTTCTGAACCCATGTGGATTTAAGAGATTAGAAGTGACACTGACATTGACAAATCAGATGCAATAAAGAGTTTAATTGACTGGAGGAGTTCAGGGTCTGCTGTATGAGGAATCCAATAACCAGTTTAACTAGTCAAGTAGTGTACCTAATAGGAAATAATAAATAGCAAGTTCCAGTTAATTTAAAAGCTTGATGACATTTTCTTTGTAGTGATTAGAATTCACTAGGCCACTTAAGAATTCTCTGTATTTATTTCAGTAATCCATGATTATACAATCCATGATTATACAATACAAAGTTTTAAATAATGACATATGCAGTGGGTATTACAAGTACTTGTAAAATTGAGATATATTGTCATTCAATCTAGCTAAGAGTAGCTCTGCTCTAATCACTGTTAGAAGAATAATAGTTATTTTCGTCTCAAACATCACTTAAGACAGTAGGTCTTCTCAGCTGTATTACACTTTTGTGTTCTTTCCTCATTCAGTCCTGTCTCTGCAGCTCTTGGTATTTACCATTGTTAATCCAGCTCTGGATATTAGTGTGCCAAACAACCCAAGCTTCTCCTAAATGACATATCTATAGTATGGATGGGGTCAGAAGAACATATTTTGTTAAGGTGAAACCTTTATTATGCTTTGTTGCCTGTTTGCTAGCAAATTCCAGTCCAAAGTTGAGATGACCATGGCCTATGAGGGAGAGGAGTATTTAACATTTTACTTCCTTACCCTTCTTGCTTAGATCATTATTCAACTTATCTTACCCTAAACTTGAAGCTGTGCCTTTAATACTCTTTAATTAAAAAAGAGAAAAAAAAAAAAAAGGAGTGTTTTCACCTCTCCCTCAGTCTTACATACCTACACATTGCATAGGTCCATGTCCTTTATCTGCTTCTTTACTAGCTTTCATGTCAGATCTCACAGTATTTCTGTTCCTACTCAGTTTAGCCAAAATTCAAATGTAAATAAATTACTGTTGTTTTTCTAAAATACAGGATGATGCATATAACATAAATATATCGCTAATTTGCTACATTCTCACAGTGTTCTGACCCAAAGCATTCAAAGACTGTTTTTAATAAATGTGTCCCTTTATGTTCCAATGCACGTTGTTCTATTAGATAGTAATCACTGACCTAAGCAAGCCAAGGAAACTTAATGATATGATAATCCAAACAGCAATCAACTTCTTAAAGGAAATTAGACCCTCTACTTCAGTTTAACCTTTCAAAAGGAAAAACAAAATAATCTCTGGTAGAGTATTTTACGGGGGGGATTATGGGTGGAGTTTATTCTTACTTTCAATCAGAAACTAAGTTTAACAGAAAAAAAAGAAAAACATTTTTTTTTATAAAATAGTGTTGTAATCTATTTTTCTTCTTTAAAATAATAAAGAAAACTATGATAATGCTAGCACAAGGACTGCATAGCAGATTGACCGTTGGTCTGGAAAAGAGTCCTTCTTGTCCTGTACTTGATCATACTCCATGAAGTCCAAAATTCCATTAAAGACCTACTGAATTAAAGAAAGAATTAGCATGATGTTGCTTGATGTATGCAAAGGTCATTTTGTTTGTCTGATTTTCTATGAATGAGTCAACTTGTACATTTTCACAATGACATCAGGTAATAACCCTTACAATGAAGATTTGAGTCATTCTTCCTACACAAGGTATTCGCTTCTCTTGTCAGATAAGTTTGAGCAAAGTGACAAAAGGTTTTTGTTTTGTTGTGTTTTGTTTTTACAAAATTTCAATGTATTTAGTATTTCTTAAAGAAAATAAAGGTGTCAGCTAGGCAGCAATATGATAATAACATCAATTGCTGAAAAAGTATCTTATCACCAGTAGTAAAAACATGAACTAATAATAATTCTTCTTCCTCTATAATTGGCAAAGGAATATTATCCTTAGAAAATACAAATTAAAGTACAATTGTAATAGCACATTTTGTTTTGTATCCAGTTCCAGTAAGTACAGAAGACAGAGGAGTTCTTTCATACTCCAAGCTTTGGTCCATGGGTCATATTTTTGTTTTATCTGATAGATTACAAGGCGGCTCCTCTAGGATCTTCCAAATTATAACAACCTTGTGCTGCAACCATCCTCCTTGTTCATCACTGAAGTCCTTTACGTGTTATAGTGCCAGATGAGGCTCGAGTCTGTTTAGTTCCCTTAGCTCTTCTCTATATTCCATTAGCCAAGGAAAAAAAAATAGAGAAAATCCTTTTCACTGTATAGTGATGAGATTTTTTTATGCCTTTTTTTCATTATTTTTTTTAATTTCTCTCTTCCTAAATTCAAAAGCAACAGAGATTACATAGAGTATTTCTAATATGGGAGAAGTCAGATGTAGATTTGCATCTGTCCCTCAACGTCATTGTTTTCCGTTGGAAAGAAATCCGGATGTACAGGCTTGGAGAACATCCCTTAGATGTTCTCCAACAGGACACCTGTCTGAATGATAAAAGGACCAGTAATACAAATCATGCATTTGTCAGACAGTGCAGACACTGACAACTTTTTCCATTTTCTGTTTCATTTTGAGTCTTAAATGAAGCCCAGTGGATGCCCTGGTACCCAGTAAAGATTGTACTAAAAGAAGATCATGGTCAAGGACTTAAAACTCAGATTTTAAGGTAGTTTTGTAACTTCAGTCTAGATCTTTTCCCTACATGTAGCATGGTGGTTTTTTCACCCATTATCGTGTGTTTCCACACAGAAGTGTGATACTGTGAATGCATAGAGTCAATCCTACATTGTTTAGTGAAGGTGATACCAGTTTGGGTTAATTTTAGCCAGGAAGGTTCCTCATATAATCTGTGGAGAGAAAGAAACATCTCTGAAAAAGTAAATACCTCATAATTAAGATATTTATTTTCAATAGATGAACTATATCGCTCTCTGGAGGGAGAAAATTCACTCCATATGGACAACCTACTTGAATACTTTCAATTGTGTGTTGAACTTCCTGGCTTTTAAATATTGTCTAGTTAGGATCTTTTAGACTTCTGTAGTAGTGGTAGCAGTAAATCCCACAAGTAACATAAATAATAAATGAACACACAAATAATTATATTCATTGTTTGCTGTACGTTGGAGTCACTTACTGATTTCTGCAATAGATGGAGTCTGGACTTCATCTCTGCAGTGGCAGAGCTGTTGACCAGAGTACTCGGTGCAAGACTTAGAGGTTCCACAGGTATTTTCTGGCAGTCTGATATTTGCAAGAAATCTAAAAGTTTGGGAAATGCAGATCCATGGCTGGTAACAGGGAGAAGCATTCTCCATTGTTTACATTCATTCAAACATTGTCTCTTATGCTTAAGATTATTCTTATATCTCTCTCTGACCATTTGTTTGTCTGCTGTCAGAATCATTGGAGACTCAAGCTATTGCTCACATGCACTGCATATTTTCAGAGTATTACAACTTGGCTAAATGTTTGATTTTTTTAATTTTTTTTTTCTCCCTAACAGACAGAGGTATCACACACGCTTTTTTTTCTCCTGACTATCTTCAAGTCCCTGCACTAACATCAGGGACTCCTCAGACATTCAGAGTATTGAGTATGGACAAAGAAATGTCACTTGTCTAGTCTCATTCTTTGACAACAGCATCTGGTGTCTATACTTTCAGGACAAATGGACAGTGTCCATGATGATAAACAGGGGTTTATCCTTCCTGTTATCAGACCATCCTTTTTGGATCAGCCTCTATGTTCTTAAACAATCTTCTAAACAGTATAATATTTTCCTTTACCTCAATGCATAAAGGTGCCCAGATTATGTAATCCAGTAGACCCTTCATCAGGCTGGTGATTTTGGTTGAAATATTTTGCTGCAGTTTAAAAATACAGGCATGTAAAATTGGAAGAATATATCAAACAAACTTGCACCATTCCTTATAAATCCAGACATGAAGCTGGGAATTACTGGATACAATGTATTGATATTTTGTTTATTAACTATCAGAATTAATCTGTTCATAAACTTTGGATTTTAGGATCTCAACTTTCTTAGAATGTTAACTAGCTGAGAACTGAAGGATTATAATGGATAAACAGGAGGTGGAAGTGTATTTTCAACATAGAAAAATTAGAAAACAAGGTAAAAAAACTTCCTCCTATCCCTGGCTTATAAATTTAACAATTAAATAAAATATTGTGGTCAGAATTTCAAAGAATAAGAAGACTTACTGTTTCCTGAATGAAACATAATCTAATTAATCTATTATAATCTATCATCATGGAATAATATTACAGTTTCACTTACAAATGAGAAGTAGAGCTTTCGTAGTTGCCAAGCTGTACTTATCCACATCTGATGGTCCCCATTAATTTTTAACAATTGTCCTGTCACCAGACCAGTGAGCTGTAGAAAATCCTGTGGAGATGTCACATTCCTTGATGATTGCAGTTAATGCTGCTGCCCCTCTGAATCAGCATGAAATGTAGACAATTTTATGACTGAATCTGCAATTTGGGATTTGATAATGCTATTTATAGTATTGTTAATGGTCTGTAGCACTGACAAGGGGTGTGTTTAACTAATTCTGTCAGCTACCCTTGTTTTCCGTTGTAGAGGCAGAACAGACATCTGGATCCTACGTTTGAGTAACTGGACAAAAAATAACAGCACAAAGAGGTCATGACTTTCACTGCTGAAAGATTTTCATAGGCTTTTCGTTTCTTTTGGTTTTTTATATGCCTGTGGATATTTTTTAACAAATATTCTTCCAAAAAAAAGGAGAAAACTATTTTGATCTAGTTTCTAGAAAGTCACATGGTAAAATGAAAGGAAGTTTAGTGGCATGTCAAGAAAGTAAAGTTGAACTAAACAAAAAACAGCTGTACATGGGCTTTAAACTTAACATATTTGCAATATTAGCAAAATGCAATTTTTTATTTTTATCAAAATACTTCAGAAACACTGCCTCACTTCTGAAAAAGAGTGGTTTACTTCCAAGTCCTCAGTTTGTTTCCAAACACAATTCCTAAAATGTGTAGTATCTAGTTTGTTTTAATTTTGAACCTAAAAAAGGGTTATGTACTATGAAAACCAATATCTGGAAAGAACTCTGCTCAAGTTCATAACATTAGAATACTTAGGAGATTGCCTGATTTTTATCCCTCTCTGAAAGTGTATCTGAATCTTATCATGCCCAATAGCTCCAAAAGTATCAAGAACCCTATTAATGCCACAGTTCTCATTATTGCTGCTGTAACTAACATGTAAAGAACAGTAGGAATTATAGCATCTTGCTTCATTATTTCATCTTGAAATTCCCACAGAACCATAGGGAGATAAAAAACAACAGCAACAGTGAAGTATATTAATGATCCCTGGATACAGTGCTTGATTTCCTATGGGTTTGTGTCCCTTAATTAATTAACTACTTTAGTGATTTAGTCTAAGATTTCTTTTTATCTCTCCATATGCTTGTAAAAATTAAGCCATTCTTCTCCCTGCAGGACTAGCAAGTACTGGCTTGTGCCAACTCATTAGAATCAAGCGCCATCACTAGCATACTAGGAGAGCCGTGTTTTCTTGCTTCCTCCAACACAGAGCACAGGGAGTGAGAGATGGGTATACTCTGAACTGCTTTAATTGGCACTAGAGAATTGTCCTCCAGATGTCTAACTCTGGTGTCCATCCTACATTCCAAAATTGTTCTGTGGATAAGAAGAGTAAACCTGTTTTTTCAAGGAATCAGTGGGGTTTGTCTTTAAATGTATGGACACTAGAACTGTATCACTAAAGCTTTGAGAACTTTCTTTGGTTAAGGAAATCACTGGGAAATGGATGTGTCCTCTTCCATAGGGGTGCTGGGAAGCAGCTGAAAATTTGCAAGTTGTAGAATAGCAGTATAGAATGAACCACAGAAGCATTACATTTCATGGGCACTGTGTTATGAGGACACAATATGCAAATTATGTCCAGAAACATGCTAAGCATTTCACTTGTACTGTAGTATATCTTGAATTTTTACAGATAGTCTTATGTAGTAACTTAGCTTGCATGACTATGATTTAGTAAGACATTGAGGTAGGCTCTCTATCAAAGCTTTTTTTATGGATTCTCAGAACAAGTAAAACTTCTGAAGGCTGTGGTTATCTAAAAAGCTTAATTTCTTTGTTTGGTTTAGCCAAAAATTTCTAAAAGGTATATATTTAATTCCAAGTTTGGTAATTGTTTCTCCCTGGTATCTGACAAAGACCTTTAGGTTGCTTCTAAATTAGAAGTACAGAAGAGAATAAGCAGACCCAAATCCTCACAGGGTTTGTTAACTTCCTTCCTGTGACAGACAGAGAGAGGAGGGATCTCTTTCTTGAACACCTGCTGTGAATTCCCTCCTGGGCCTCGCGGTGTTCCACACTGGCACTACAGTAGGCTCTCTGAGTTCCAGGAAAGCTATGCTAAAAGAAACAGTTACACTGACTTTGCTATGAGTTTCAGAAATTCAGGAGTCACAAAGGACTGTGACAGGCAATTTTAATATCGTTTCTATGAACTACCATACTTAATCATACAGATAATAGGAGATAATTGAGTAGGTTCCACTTGCTCAATGCCTCAGATGCATCAGAGACTAAAAATCCATGCATTTGTAGTGGAATCACTCGTTCTTTCCAGACAGCCTTACTTATTTGCAGTTATTTGGTTGCATTAGAAAGCTTATTTTTAATGTGTTTTTTTAATTAAATATTTCATTAATTAATTGATTTTTTCCCCCTCTGTCACATATAGTATGCTCTACAGTACAACTCAAGGACCATACTGCTTTTAAGCTGTTCTGTTCCTGTATTTAAACAAGATATCAGAAATCCTGAAATTAAGTTACATGTTAAATGCTTGAGTTCTAGGCAGTCTTCAGTCTGAAGGAGTTGAAACCTCTGTTGTTGTATTTATTACCACAAACACTGGCAGAGAGCTCTTCTCACCCAACCAGTTAAATCTGGGACACCACACAACCGTAGAAATATGTGAATAGAGGCATGCTGGTTACATAGGAAACCAAGTACCATTATAGTTGTAGTACTCTGATGAATGACAAATGCTGGATTATTTTTGAATTTTATCCAGGAACTGTTTAGTACAAAACATACAGACAATTCAGAGTTGGCTTCAGAACTAGAGCAATATGTTCCAAAGAACATACTGCATAGAAGATAGATTCCCTGGTGCACATCAGGCTTTGTGTGTACATCATGGCCGTGTCCTCTTTTTCTTTTGGGATGATAACCCCAGACCTCTGTATCTCTCATTCCCCATGGAAGGAAAGACAGTGTGACCCACTGTGCACTCCAACATTAGTTCAGATCTGGATGACTGAGAACTAGGACAGTGATACAAAGCACAGAATGCCCCGTAGGTAGACGTGGTACTGATAGTAGACAGCCTGATGTGGGTCTGTTCTCAGCATATGAACTTCCTTAATAATCACTCAAAGACACTTAACTGATACAGATGGGGCATCTAAGGTGGGCAATCACCATTGTGTTCTAATCACCTGTAATCACCATTTTTTGTAATCTAATACTTAAACTTACTGACTAAAATAAACATCCTGATTTTGACCTTATGCACTATGAGAAATGTTACTCAGAGAACATATTAATCTTCCTCATTCTTTCAATGTTTTGATGTCACTTTTGAAGTCTTTGCTTAAATCACAAAAAGATACTTCTAGTGGTTTATTTAGTGTAAGGTCTCCTACACTTTTCTGTCTTCCTTACCTGTAGGTCTACTTTACTTCTCTTTAGATCTTAAAATCAATGATTCTGTGAAGGATAGAACAAGTGCAGAGAGTTTGAAGATATTTGATGTGCTGTCTTTCCCTTAGTAAAGATTTGTGATTACACTAATCATCTGCAGACTGGGATAGGGACAAGCCTTTGGTACACAGGAAAGACCATTAATTCTCATGCATTTCCTTAAGCAATTATTGTCAGCGAAAAACCTTTAAGTTCTAGCTAAATGTAAAGATGTCCTAAAACATATTTGTATCTTTGAAAAGAAACTGGCTGGTGATATACTAATGGGATTATATTTCTAAATCCCTAAAGTGATTATATTTCTCTGTGGTCAGGTTTTTGAGTACAAACAAATTGGTGCTGGGTTATGAGGCCGGGATGGGGGAATCTCCCTTTTTTGCTTCACCTAACTTCACCTTCTTTGAAGGTATAGACTATGAAAAGCAGCATCCTCTTTCTGCAATATGAAACCACTTTTGCCCTCTGACTAATGCTTCTTTGGCCAATGTCAGTGTATGCAGTCCTGTGGTCCAAATTTGTCAGTTTAGAATTCCAGATTCTTAAGAATTATAGACCTCAAATTTACTTTTTTAGCTCCTCATTGATTTCCTGTACAGGTTTTGTGTTGACTAAAGTCTATTTCTAGCCTAGAAAGCCAGTTGTATCCTGCATAAAAAGTGTGGCCAGCAGTTTGAGGGAGGTGATTTTTCCCCTCCATTCTGCTCCTGAGGCTCCCACCTGGAGGGCTGCATCCAGCTCAGGTGTCCCCAGAACAAGAAAAGACATGGTCTGGCTTGAGTAGACCCAGAGAATGGCCATGAAGATGATCAAAGGGCTGGACCACCTTTTCTATGAAAAGAGGCTGGGCAAGCTGGGGTTGTTCAGTGCTGAAGAAAATAAATCCCCTGGGAGAACTCATTGCAGCCTTCCAGTGCATAAAGGGGGCTTACGAGAAGGATAGCACGAATTTTTACCAAGGTCTGTAGTGATAGAACATAGCTTAACATTTCTAAATGGAAAAAGAATAGATTTAGATGAACCTAAAGGAAATTCTTTACGTTAAGGGTGGTGAGACACTGAAAGAGATTGCCCAGAGATGTTTTAGGTGCTCCACAGCACTGGAAACATTCAAGGCCAGATTGGATGGGGCTTTGATCAACCTGATCTATTGAATGATGTCTTTTCCTATGGCAGGGAATTTGGGCTAAGTGAACTTTAAAGGGCCCTTTCAAACCAAACCCTTCTATGATTCTGTAATTCTGTTGAATATTTCTAGCTGCCTCAATGAAAGCCCATTGAATTAAGGGCATATACTCTTAGATTAATAGTTTTAAAATTACGTCTTTTACTGAGCCACCAACAACACACTTGCAAGTGTGTTTTGGTTTGGGAGTTTTTTAAAGTAATTTTCTGTTCCACTCATTCCACAGTATTAACAAATTACTGCAAGTATTTCTTCAAGATATTAAAATGATTAAACAATTATGATTATAATGTTTACCTATCAGCATAGCAGGAAGGACTATGAGGAGATCCTCAGCCACTGGTAAGGCAATACCTGGACTACTGTGTCTGGTTCTGGGTTCCCTGGTGCAGCAGAGACATGGACATATTGGGCAGTCCAATGAAGGGCCGCAAGGATGATTAAGGGAATGGAGCATTTCTTCAATGAGGAAAGACTGAAGAGCTGGCACTGTTCAGCCTGGAGAAGAGAAGGCTTGGGTGAGGGGATGTGTGTATGTGTGTGTCATCAATGTGTATAAGTACCAGAAGGCAATATATAAAGAAGACAGGGAAAGGGTCTTTTCAGTGGTGCCCAGTGACAGAACCAGAGGCAATGGGCACAAATCAAAACACAGAAGGTTCTGTCTGAACATCAGGAAACACTTTTGTACTGTGAAGGTGACTGAGCACGTGCTGCCAGTTAGCATCTGTGAATCTCCTTCCTGGGAGCTATTCAAACACCAACTGGACATGATCCTGGGCAACCTGCTTCATATGATTCTGCTTGAACAGGGGGGTTGAACCTTCAGTTGTCCCTTGCAACCTCAATTCTTATGTGATTATTTGATCCTTAATCTTCAGAGGACCCCTTAAGACCACTGTTGCTTTTTGCTTTGGACAAACAAAATAGAGAAATAATAAAAATTATTAAACCTGAAGAATTGAGGTGGGACCAGATTCCTCAGTGTGTTGAGTTCAACCTTACCCATTCTGCGATTCTGTAATATTTAAGATTGACAGAATTTCAAGGCAGTTGCTCAAAGCTACACAGATTCAGGCTCTAGGGTTTACCTCCTGCAGCTGTACAAAGCCCACTGCTTTTGTGGACAGAAAGATTAGGATCTAATAATTTGTAGGTTGATCAGTGGCAACTTGTGAGAAGTGATGCTCCTTCCCTGATCATTTAGAACAGGGGTATGACCCACATACTCAGTGCTTCTTTCATGGCCTGGGTTTCCCTGTATCTAGATTTCATCAGGGGATGCATCCATATGCAGCATGGAAGTGCTACTTATTACTTACATTGACCAATTTAGTCAATAATAGTTTAGATTTGCTGATACACAACTGAACATTTTTCTTATAATCAGCAATCACTCAGAGCCAAAATACTTGACAAACATTTCTTTCATTAAGTACTTGTGCTGTGAGCAGCAATGTGTAAGCCAAACCTTTGTCTTGCACAATGACTGACTGCAAATCACTCACATCAACTCTTTTTAAATTTATGGTTCACCTACCTTTTTGTCATTTTCTTCATGTTTTCTAAAACCTTACTTTTTTGTCATAAATAGAATCCATTAAAATGCAGAAAACAATAAAAAAGAAAAGAACGATTACTGGTATCGTTTACTTTCTTAAAAGCAAATCAATTTAAACATTAATGAGACTCTTAACATTAAAAAGAAGATTGTATATATTTTAAGAGAGATATTATGAATATCAGACCTTGAAAAATCTTGCTTTTGAAAGAACTTGTTAAAAGAAAATTAAAGTTGATGCTGTTATTGTTACTTTTTTTTTTTCCATTCTGATTTGATTTGGTGATTAGTGAGATAATTCAGGCAGTCTGGAAAGAGTTTTGTTGATGTTGCTTACTAGTTCAGTGCCAGATTGCAGAGTTGACAGCTCTTTGGTGACCCAGTGAGGACCAACTTTAGTAATATGGATATGTATTTCTGTAGCACTGTGCTGCCTACTTTTGCAGCAGCAAGATTTGATAGGATTTATAAGATATTAGATGAAATCTACATTTCTGATTTCATCACAAGTATCATTACAATATAGCTTCAGGTTTACAAAAATAATTTGGTCATCTGAAAATACTGCCTATATAATGCCAATTTTTGTGCTAATGTGAGTTTCCAACTGTGTAAAGCAGAAGTGTAGGTGAATTCAATTTAATGTGCCCATAGGCACTGACTTACATACTTTTTTTCTGAAACTAATCAGTTATTCATGAATCTCATTTTCCTCAGTCATATCTACATACTTTACACTTCAACCTTACACTGTCTTAACTTCCAAAATTCAATATTCAGCTATGAACAGTGAAAAATATTTTATTTATATCTAAGATACCCAAAATAAGCTATTTGTAGTTAATTCCCTCCCTCAAAGAGAAACTGTTTTCCAAAGAGAAAAAGTATTACTTGCCTTCTATTTATGACATATTCTCACTCTTTTCCACCCCTCCTAATAATTTTTTTAACTTTTTGCCAGGTTTAGTAGAGAAAGTAAAAGTTTAAATAAGAACACTTCAAGATCTGTGAAAATTAATTGCAGAATGCAAAGTTTCTGACAGAGAGGCAGAAAACCCTCATTGTGCATTGACTGGCAGAAGCCAGATGCAAAATTAACACATGCAGTCTGGCTGATGTGGTGCTGTGCCTAAAAGCTTCCATCTACCTCACGGCTAGCAATGATACCACAAGTGTCCGTTTCAGATGGAGATGGTTTAACAAAGAAAAGATACGCATCTATAGGGAAGGTTTTTCATCAGTCTGTGCCAAGAACAAACTTTTCCTGCTAAGCATTCTTGCCAATCTGATTATTCTAAGCATATTTTTTTGACTTGCATTTCTTGACCGTTTTTTTAATACTCCTCTTTCTTGCTTCCTCTTTACTTCCTCACTGCTAACTTTGCCCTTCACCCTTTTATCTCCTACTTAGTCATATTTGTTCCTGTTCCTTCTCTCCTGGTGGTGGTGTCTTTAAATTATTCTAGTGTTTGTCAGCTTGCAGCACGGAGACCACAGGTGGTTCACAGATATCAGAAAATGGTATATGAGAATGCTGCAGGGTTTTTAATCAGATACGTTTACATGCAGATTCAAGTAAAGAAGCTGATGCCTCAGAGCTTTTGATTTTTAATTTTATAAATTTTAGAAGTCAGTGTAGTTTTAATGTAACAGTAAAGTAACTTCAGTAGCCTAATGTTTACACATACCAACCCCATCCTATATCAATC
>JAWWEU010000040.1:41444193-41551976 GCA_035583155.1 Acropternis orthonyx | reverse complement strand
ACTGAAGTTACTTTACTGTTACATTAAAACTACACTAACTTCTAAAATTTATAAAATTAAAAATCAAAAGCTCTGAGACATCAAAGCAAACCAGAGAGGGCCTGACAACCTAGTTGCTGGTGTGCATTGTATGTAACTTGTTGATTTCCTCCCCTCCCCCCCACCCCCTCATCCTTGTAGAACTCTTAGAGGATCCCGTTTGACCTGGAGTTACAGACACAACTTTTTTAACCTCAGGTTTATCACAGTTTTTCAGTGCAGTAAACGGTCAGCACTCATACTGTTAACAGACTAGAGCATTCTGGATCAGTTTCTAAACTCTATGTTCCGTCTACCAAAGAATGTGTAATATAAAACCTGTGGATCCTCTTCCAATATTTTAAACTTCTAGGGCTCAGATTTTAATATTTGGATTGAAATTTTTTAATTGTATCTGCTCTATCTGATTTTTTAATTATTTTTTATTATTTTAGTACTTCAGTTGCATTATGGTCTTTGCAGGCTAAGAGAAATAAAGTATGTCTGTGTAGTACTGTTTATAATATGCTATAAACTAAGCAAAATCCACCTGAGTTTCTTGGTGCTGGGAAGTCATTTCTGTCATAAGATAGTTACAAGAGTCAAGACATAACCATTCCAACATGGTCATTTGGCTTTTGGGATTTTTTTTTTTTTAAAATTGATTAAAGAAGATGGAAATTTTACTTTATTAAACGTGAACCTTTGTATCATGGCTATGCAGCTACCTGGATTTAATAATGGAATTATAAACTTATCTCTAGTTCAGTAAGGATTGAAAAACCTGTTTCAGGAAAGCTCAAACCTCTTAAAATTCATTGCTATCACATTTTACAATTGGACTGAACTTTAAGACATTTGTAACACATTGTAAATAGTGAAGGGAAATCTGATCTCCAGCACTCCAGAGTGACTATTAAAATCAATGAAGCTGCAAATTTTGTGAGCAACAGTGTAATTTTTCCAAGTGTTCCAATGAATATGAACCTTTTTCTTCTCAAGGTTTAAGAACTGAGATATGACTAAAATGTGCGCAAACAAACAGAATGCATTTCCACTTTTTAAACATAATATAGAACTGAGTTCTTTTCTGACTCCTTAATATTAGATTCATTATGCCAGCCAAATGAAAGCAGAGTATGTATTCAATCAATGTTAAAATATAAATAAGAGGCTATAAACTGTCTTTATTTGAATGGAAAGATTTCATCATCTTATCAGCACAAGACAAAAGTAAAGCAGAGTTTGGCAGTTAAAGTCAAATTCTTCTTCCATTGGAAATGAACTTCTCAGGATTTTTTTTTTTTCTTTAAAAGGCACTTTTTCATATACCAGATAGGTTCGAGAACACCGTTCTCTGCTATTTTTCACAGGTTAAAAGCAGTGAAATAAATTATGGTATACAGGGTATTGACTGTAAGTTGAAATTATTGAATCAATGAATATTCTGTTTAGTAGTATAGTCTACTTTCTTACTGCAGTTGCAACTAGTATATTTTTGTTATATTTCTGACTCTGAGTGCTGCAAGTGTTCTTGAGATTAATAATTAAATGTTTATGGGCTGGAGTATGTCCTAGTACAAACATTATGTGGATGATAAGGACATTCTTCTAGGGAACTTTTAATTTAGTGTCATTTTGCAAGAAAATTAATTTTGACTGTATCAGTTAGAGGTTTTCACGGAATGAGAAATGATTGCCTATACTGCTCATGTAGCTAGTACCTCATTAGCTAACACACTTCCATTGACTTAAACAAGTTTTAGAAGTTGGGTTGTTCAGTTTGGCATTAATTATGAAGGTATTTAATCTAGAATTGAGTTTAGTGTACATATCCTTTATGTTCTTCTTTCCCTCTGCTGAGTATTATATTTCAGTATCTGTTTTAGTTTCCATATATTCTTACTGTCAGATACAGCATACAAGAAAAAAGAATGCCTCATAAGTGTTTAGTGAGACTGTACACTCTTTCACCATCTACACATACATATAGAGGAACAGTTTGTTTCTGTCTGACTCAATGCAAATAATCTTAAAATAGATTTGTTGTTTTGTTACTAGGTAAAAAATGTAGACATTAGCTGTTTTGGAAACATGGACATATCTGACAAACACAGAGCGTGAACTTCTGATATGGACACTTGATCTTGTGCAGAACTGACATTTCAGATGGTAATGGCTTCTGTAACATTACTTTTTTTTTTTTTCTTCTAAAACTTGTATGTACAGCTGGAGAGTAAAAACGCAGTAACTAATACTGACAAGAACTACATAAAATAAAAAAAAAATATCCTTACTGATTTGAAAACTAAAAGTTATGTCTTTTAATGATTTCATTAACTGTAAAATGCACGTCAAAGTTTTACTTTTTTCCTCTTAAAAAGAAATAAAAATCATTCAAGGCATAAATAAGTCTGTGACCCCTTGTAATAAAAGCTCAACTCATATTGTTGGAAGAAGTGACAGCTTGGATCAGAATGTGATTGACTTTTGCCTTAAAAATGTCTGCTGATATGTTTCTAAATCTTATCAAATATTGGAAGAGAACAGTTAATTGAATGGATCAAAAGAGATCTCAGTTTTCCAGCCTCACTATTGTGTAGGAACTACATTAATTAAGACTTTCATGGGGGTGAGAAAAGAAGAAGAAATCTTCATTTTGTCTTTTGAGATGGAAAAATGGCAGTTATTTGTCTTGGGCATTTTGGAAAATGATTTTCTGTGTGTCGTGATTACAGAACCATCTTTGTACTAAAATGTTATAGAAGTGTACTCTTTTCTTTGAATTAAAGCAATTATGCCTTTCATGGGTGCCAACACCAACTTCCAGTAATGATGGCCTCACTCAAGACAGCCTGAGTTTCAACTCCAGTCTTTATTAGTACAATAATCAATTCTGTCATTTGGTAGCTCAGTGAACTTGGTGTGTGTCCTACCCAGGACTGAGTTCTTTATGTATAAAGTGGAGATAATATTCTGGATTTATGTGAATGTTTCAAGGACTAAATAAATATCTGAATAATGTTCTGAGAGACATATGAAGAAAGTTCTGTGTAATAAATGATGTTATTACTCTTTGGCCATATTACATCACAAAATAGTGAAGTGAGAATGGAAGTCTGTCTCCAAAATTCCATCTAGGTTACTTTTGATTACTTACTTTTCCTGAATGTCCAGAACATTGGCAACTTTCTGTGGGATACACCAAGCCCAGATTTTCAAACTTTGACTTCAGTTGGGTGGCATTTTTGAATTTAAGATTTACTTTTACCTAATATTTGTTAGCAAATGCATTATGAGATGGTTTTCTTTCTCTTTATAAAAACATAACCAAAAAAACCCCCAACAAAAATATAGGGTGGAAATGAGATTTGGATGACCACCTTAGTGGAAAAACTTTAATAAATCATATTTTAAATTACGATTTCCAAAATGATTAAACACAGGACGGACTAGATTTGTTTTGAACTGATCTGACTTATTGTTTGAAATTGAGTGGAATGCACCAACGTATGTGCTACCAGAGTGCTCAATGGTAAATGAATCCTGGTGAAAATCTTGTGCAACTTATGTGGAGGGGATACAGTGGGACTTTATTCTAAACAGATCAGCCAGAGACATTGGAGGGAGCACTAATTCTTCAGGAAGAAGTAGAAATGCACAGTTTTAATCCTTGTTTTCATTAATATTTCTTTGTCTTTTGTGACTTTAAAGGTCATCTGTGACCTCTGAGTTCTTACCTGAGTCCTCCAGAGACCACAGAGTGAAGAAGGGCTTCTTGTGTTTTCATATTAAGACAGCAGAGCTCCACTTCAGTGTGATTGCTGTCTTGACTAGCAGACCATGTTGCTATTTTATTATTACCAGAAAACCTCACTCATTCAGACTAATGACTGAGAAACCCATTTTGAGTTATGCAAGCTGGTCAAGCAGATGATGCTAACCTTCTCTTGCCTTTTTCTTCCCCACCCTTTCCCCCCTGCCCCCACTCCAAACACATTTGATTCATTGATCTGTAACAAATGGTTTTAAGCTCATTTTCCAAACTTCAGAAAATGGAATGGGATTGCAGCAGACTGAGAAGGATTTTTTTTTTTTTTAATAATCACAGGAAGGAAAGAAACATTGTATATGTGCGTAAGACTGTGTGAGAATATTTGTTGTGAACAGTACAGCAGGCTCACACACATATAATTAAAAATTACAGCACAGGCTTGTAGCTGTAGAATTTGCATTACTCTACTGTTACAATTTATTTCTTGTGTTGTGATAGTGCCCAAGAGTCCAGTGACAGACTCCAAATGAGCTTCATTCTGTTACACAGAACAAAGAAAGACTGTTCTCATTTATATCATTATGAATTGACTAAGAGCTTTCTACATTCTTATAAAAGTTTTAATGTAAAAGTAATTTTAATTATTTCTGATTATTAAAGTATGATGGTAAGTTAGGGATGGAACAAATTGTTAAAATTACTGACAATTAATTGTCACTGTCTTGCAAAACCTCATGGGAACTGGAAACCAGATGTTTTTCAGTACTAATTAGACATGAATCTTCTTTTCCAACTTCAGAATAAACCACAGATTTTTGTCAATAGCTCATTTAGAACAGAATCGAAAAGAGAGATTTGGCAGTGATCACATTGTTGCATGATGGTTCATCCTATGCTCCAGCACTTGAAAAAACCAAAACATTAAAGCCAGGCAGAGCTGCAGAGAATGTAGCAAACTAACTCCAGCATTTTAATTTAACATGTTTTTTTTCACTGAGCTAAAAGAGGTGGACTCCTTCCCAGCTACAAGAAAAGTCTAATGTCTCCAACTATCTTGAGTTCTTTCCATCATTCATTTTTTATGTAAACAGAATGTTACTCGTAAACCTCCCTCAAAACAATGTCTTATCAGAAGCTGTGGTGTTTTGCTTTGGTTTTTCCTAACCCTTTTCCATGTCACGCAAAGGGAAAGGTTTCCTGGGTCAAGAAAATCATCCTCACTTTAAACTCAAGGGGTTCACTGTTCTGTGGCTGCTGTTTCCTCAGGTTCTGCGTTAACTTAGAGAAATCAGGAGCTGTTACCAGCATTGTTATCTGCCAATCAAATTAAGAAACATGGAGCTCCATCCTTCACTCCTGTTAGAAAGTGGTCTTTTTGAAACAGATGAGAGTTCCAAGTACTAAAATATCTGATCTTGTTGAAAGAATCTTATCTAAATATTGTTACGTGTTTTCCTACCAATATTTTTATCCTCATATGAAAGAATTTACAGCAGCAACTCTAAAAACTCTTGAATGATTTTTAGCTATTAAAAATAAAGATAATTATTTATTTAAAGATGTACACAATCTTTATGTGGCTAAAGGAAATCTTGCCAACACTGGCAACATTATTTTCTCATATAGTCAAATATCTGTTGCTACTTTATGTCCATTATCCATAAAGCCCTGGCTCCTGTAGATGCATGTGTACATATCTATATGTAAATATATGGGTATCTATACATATACCTTTTTCTTGTTACACCTAAGAACTGCCTAGATTTAATAGGATCACAAGAAATAAGGGCATTTTCATGGCCACATGCACTTTTTAATGAACAAAATAATGGAAAATCTAGTAATGAATTTTTCCATTTTTACTAGACTCAGGGAACAATATAGATTTCTTGTTGAAGTGAAGGGTCAAGTATAGCAAGTACTCACTTGCTGACCTTTGAATATCTGAATAGGTGTAGACGCCAGAATTTGTACGGGCAACCTCTCCCAGTGTTTGATCACCCTTGTGATGTTTTTTGTTTTTTTTTTCCCCTGGCATCTACTTGATATTCCTCATCTTCATAGAATCACAGAATAATTTGTATCGGAAAGGACCTTAGAGTTCATCTTGTTCCAACCCACCTGCCATGGGCACAGACACATTCCACTACACGAGGTTGCTCAAAGTCCCATCCATCCTGGACTTGAACAATTATGGGGGTGGGGCATGCACAACCTTTTTGTGCAACCTGTTCCAATGTCTCACTACACTCACAGTAAAGAATTTCTTCTTAATGTCTAATCTAAACCTATTCTCTATAAGTTTGAAGCCATTCCCTTTGTCCTGCCTTTCTAAATAGTCTCTCTCCAGCTTTCTTGTAGCCTTCCTGCAAGTACCAGGAGACTGCAATTAGGTCACCCTAGGCTGAGCAATCCTAATTCTCTCAGCCTTTCCTCACAGGAAAGGTACTCCATCCCTCTAATCAAATTTGTGCTCACTCCAACAGGTCAATATCTTTCCTGTACTGGGCACCCCAGAGCTGGATGCAGCACTCCAGGTGGTGTATCACCAGAGTAGAGGAAAAGAATCACCTCCCCTAGTCTGCTGTCCATGCTGCTTTGGATGCAGCCCACGACACAATTGGCTTTCTGGGCCACAAGTGCACATTGCTGGGTCATATCCAGCCTCTCATCCGCCAACATCCTTCTTGGCAGGGCTGTCTCCATCTGTTCATCCCCCAGCCTGGTACCGGGGGTTGCCCCAACCAAGGTGCAGCACCTTGCACTTGGTCTTGTTAAACCACATGAGATTCCCATGGGCCCACTTCTTGAGCTCATCCAGGTGTTTCTGGATGGCATCCAGTCCTTCAGGTGTGTCATCCACACTACTCAGTTTGGTGTCATATGTAAATTTGCTGAGAGTGCACTTGTTACCTTCTTGTGTATCATTAATGAAGACATTTAATAACACTGCTTCCAATCGGGACTCTGAGCCATTGACCACTACCTTCTGGATGTGACCATCCAACCAACTCCTTATCCACCTAACAGTCTCTCTCCAATTTAGAGAGAAGGATGTTGTGTCAAAGCCTTTGCAGAAGTCCAGATAAATGATATGTACAGCCTTTCCCTTGTCCACTTATACAATCATTCCATGATAGAGTGATGCTTCCAAGCTTCCTTTCCATTGTATCCTTCTCTGAAATGTCTGAGTTTTTTGTCTGATGAGATAGCAATAAAGCCTTCCCTGAAATTTCCCTTCTTGAGACTGACCAGTTACATCTCTCAGCCTGGCATTCCAGGTGTTCTAGCCCCATCACCATCTCATTTACCTTTGGCTGGACTCACTCTGGTTTTGTATTGAGAGCCCAAAAAGGAACACAGACCTCTGAACAAGCTGTCACAAGTGCCAAAGGGAGGGAAAAGTCCACCTCCCTGAACCTGGTGGTGGGGTGCTTGCCAAAACAGCTGAGGTTTCAGGCAGCCACCTTCTTTGGTGCTCAGTACTGTAGTGTCCCACCTTCTATTTACTGTCCAGCAGATACTTTTCTGCAAAGGTGCCACCCAGCAGCTTTCTAGATAAGTAGATGGTCAGATAATTGCATGTATATGCATCTACATATATGTGCGGATTTGTGTACATATTTACAGAGAAGTAAAGCTATAAACATTCTTTCATTTTGGGAAAATGTATTTCATGAAATCTGAATCTGATGTTCTCCAAGCAGAAGTTTCACAGATTCCAAATGATTTCAACAACTTGAAACTCACTTTATATGTGGTTAATTTTTTTCTAACTTATAATTCAGCTCCTTTAAGTTTCTGTCTATTCCCAGCTTCTCCAAAGCACAAGAATCTAATTAAAATATCAAGGGGCTTCCCCCCCCCCCGCCTTATAGGTAAATGAAGAAATGAACCTATGTAAAAGATGTTTAAAAGGGACTAATCATACAAAATATCCAGACTGAAAATATATGCATTAACCTTGAACAAAGTTTTCAGCTTCCAGATATTCACAAAATGAAATTAATATTTTTTATTCTCTATGAGTTTTTCCTTTAGTGTGTGCACATCTACACACATACCAACAAAAAGGCAAACATAACCTTGTAAGCAAGAATCAGCTATTCCTAAAGCAACTCTTATACTTCAGTAAACATGCATGTATACATATATTCAATAAATGTGTATATATGCATACATATATTACATGTAAATTTTGCCTTTCATCAACAAAATAATCTCCTTCAGTATTCAAGAAAATACTAGTTCTTCGTAGGGAGTCAATGAAATTTTAGCTACTGTTTAAGTACATTAGAAATGCAGAGAAATGGGTTATGTATTCTTTAAATTTGTTTCATCTCTGGTTACTAACCTTTGTACTCCATTTCCTTTGTTGGTTGAATGCTGTCTTATTAATCCGTTATGTCAGGAGAATAATTCCTTCCTGGTTCCTGAACAAATTATTCACAAAGAGAATAAATTAAAATGTTTCTGGGGGAACTATCTGCTTTATAAGCAACCCAGACACCTAATATATTATACCTAATTAATAAGGCTATCTAAAGCACAAACACTTTGGGTTACATGATTAGATACACTTTTGTTTCTTCAGAGGTACTTAGTGTAACAGAGTTGCTGGTGTCCTCTAACCTCAGTGACTGTTCACCATGCAAACACTTCCAAGAGAGAAAATAATCTCTTTCATAGTCTAATAGCTTCTCCCCCGCTCCACACATAAATTAAGGAAAGAAAATCAAAGTAGAGAGGCTGGAAAGGCCTCATACAGGTCTAATTTCCAGTGGTGCCTTTTGCTGTAAATGTAGCAAGAACTATTACCATGTTGCTTTTCACTTCCTCTTTCTCTTACTGCTGCTGGGAGTGTGTCTGCTTGGTCCAAGTTTTGTTAGAGGTAATTCTGTAAGGCTGTAAGGGTCAAAGAGAAAAGGATAAAGTGGCATGATGATTTATGGTCAGTGCCTACATTATGGCTAAAAAAAAAAAAAAATCTGATCAAGAAAACAAGATTATTTTAATAGACCCATTTCCATAACACAATCAGGATTTTATTGATTGTACTTTGAAGATTTTAAGTTCTGCTGACAAGGGTGTTCTAAGACACCTGTACATATCTATCACTTCAAGTGGGATTAATTTGTCTTATCTTTTTGACCTGCCATTTCCAAAATGGGGACTTTCTCTCCCAAATGTTAAGATAAAAATATTTCTTTTTTCCTTTAACACATACCTCTGCTTGGTGGGATAACCTGTGTGAGATTCTGGAATTCAGGCTCACTTCAAACCAAAATAATGTAAAAACGCTGAAATCATATCTTATAATGCAGCTGTAAGAAATTCTAGCTGCATCATAAGACTGAAACTATTTTTAACTTTTCTGTTTGGTATATAAATCAATAAACATGTATACAATACAGTATAATAAAAAAAATCCTGGAATATTTCGGCTTGGTAGATCATACTTTAGAAATATATTTTATAATAAGAATATGCAATATTTCACTTGATAGAAATAATTTATTCAGTCATGCCCTATTCAACTGGGAAGAAATCAATGCAATCTCAAGAAGAAAAAATTAGTTTAGCTTATCAACATTTCATGAACAAAAGGAAGAAACAATGATCTGTCAGAATGTTTTCAGAAAGCTTTTGTAAAACCAAATTATTGTAAACATGACTCTACCCTTTTTCTACCATACTTCCCAAATGTTAGTGTACCAAGCTACCAACTACCTTGTGATACCCAAGTTTCTGGATTTTACTTGACAAATGACAGAGGAGAGGACCATTGTTTGCCTTTGTGATACCTATCAATCACAGACTTCAATTGTATTTTAATTCTTGATGAAAAATACATTGCTTTGTTCTGAGTAGGAAACCTTGACTTTGGCTAGTGTGTGTAAAAAGATGAAAGATAAACTGATATACCTTTGTGCACATGCATAATGTCAAAAACTATTTCAGCAGCAACTCTTTTGTGTGGTTACAATGAACATTTTTTGGTCCTTATGGGGAAAACTGAGAGCAATCAGGGTGTGCATGATGGAGTAGTCTACAGCAGTCTACAGTGATTCCATTATCTTTTGCAGAACATCTGTTTTATGGTGTGTGTGGTGTGGGAATAATTCTGATTCCTCTAAATCTTTCCAAAATTGACAGTTTTCTGTTGGTTTTCTTTTTTGTTGTTGTTTTTGTTTTCAAACCAAGACTGCAGAGTAACTAAGCTGTGTATTCAACCTCCACTAAAGGAATCTGCCCTTCTCCATTTTTCCCAACTGCATAGCTCTGCAAACACAAGTCCTAGAGAGTTTTGTGCCCTCATAACAGTTATATTCCCCAAAACCAAAGAATAGGAGACTAGCTTTAGACTTCTTTAAAGACATTAAGGCATTAGCTCTTGGAGTGAAGTAAAGGGCAAGTTGGCACAAAAATGAATTAGAACAGGTTAAGAATTTACATGGATAGTTATAAGAAATGTTTTTCTCAGTAGCACAAAAAGCAAATTTAGAAAGAGCTTCTGTATATTAGTCTGGGCAAAAGGCTGAACAAACCTCTTTTCAAAACAAAACTTGAAAGATGTGTAGCAGAAGCTGCACATTGTAGTTTTTTGAATAGTATGGAGCTTGGTTTGGTGAGCCAAAGGACCCCTTCAAATCCTACGTCATATGAAAGCAATTAATTTCAATTAATTTTCTAGTCATAGCTGTATATTCAATCAATATTGGAATATATGATTCTTCTGAAGTTCATTTTAACTGGAAGCCTTTGAAATATTTTCCAGATTATATAATTTTTAATGATGCACCTTAACATTCCATTGCTACAAGACCAGAAAGGTACCAGAGATGTTTATTGTTTCATGTCCATGTTTTTTTATGTATTGCTTAGTTTTACTTCTTCTTGAAGATCAGACAAACATTTTTTCTCTACTGTTGGAATAAAGCATGTAAACTTTCAATACACATTCTTATTTACAGTTTCAAATAAGGAAAAATACTTTTAGTCTGTAAAAAATGAAAATTAAGGTTTTCATACCATTAAATATATTTACTTTTCTAAAGTTGTTTCTGTTAAAGACATTGGACTCCTTCATTTTACACTTTACTGATAAATTATACTTTTAAAACGTAACAATATAGAATATAAAATTTTATTCAAATTTATCTGAGTAGTACTGTGGCACAACTGATCTTCCATATTTACTTCTATAATTTTTAAAATACTGATACTTTGAATCTTATTTTTAAAATGTATTAATCCATTATTAGAAAAAATACTTAATCATTTGTTTCTCCATAATATCCAAATGTATCTCATGATCATTTCAGACATAAGAAGCCACAGTTCATATTTTCTTGACAACATCTTTGATAATTGCAGATAACATTCTCATGCTGGCTGGAGACTGTTCCTTGGGGACTTGATCCACAGAATCTGTTTGTCTAGCTTGACTTTGCTGATTCTAACAAGAATGAATTCCCTTAGCACTGCTGAATCTATAAATACGGAGGCCTGTCTAATTTGATCCTGTATGCAAACATGAACTAGGGTAATTTTTGTACAGAACAATTATGTGTCTTAAAGGGAAGTCATATTCTGTTATACAGCTCTTTCAGTGAAGTCTCATGAGTAAATTCTCCATTCTTTTCACCATTGCAGTCTAAACATGGAAAAATTGAGGCTTGTTACTCAGCTGTATCTGATAAAATCTGCAGCTGAATTTTCTAGGAATGTAAGTTTCAGCAGTGCATTGGAACAGTGAAGGGTTCAGCACAAAAATTAAAAATATTTGTTTTCTGTCGCTAAGTCAGTGTGAGTCATATTTACAAATCATAGAATTGCAGAATCATAGAATAGTTAGTTTGGAAAAGATCTCTAAGATCAATGAGTCCAAGGATTACCCAAACACTGCTGTGTTTATCACAAAACCATATTGCCAAGTGCAATATCCACATGCCTTTTGAATTCTTCCAGGGATGGTGATTCCACCACTACCCTGGGCAGAAGGTATAAGTTCTTTTTTTTCTGTTGGGGGCAGGTGATGTTGTTTACAAAAACGTAATCGCAGACACTTTTGTGAATATTACAGACCTTCATATGTTGCAGATTCTGATCTAAGCATGGGCTAAGGTAATAAAGAAAAAGAGCTATTAAAAGTGTCACTTAAATTGAATGACTTAAAAGATTTACGTCTGAAAGTTACATATAAATCCGTCAGTATATTTTTTGTCTCTGAAACTTTTTGTATAGTCGGGACAAGAAAATCTACTGGTTCTAGATAAAATACCTAATGTACTTAAACAATGAGATGTACTGCTGTTTTTTGAGAGACAGAAACAAGAACAGTAAATGTCACTACACAGTGGAAAGATATTTTCAGCACCCCCAGATCCCTTTCCACAGAGCTGCTCCCAAGTTGGGTATATCCCAGCCTGTGCTGTATTCCTGGATTATAAGACCTTACACTTATCCTCATTGAACTTCATGTAAGCCCGCTCTTCCAGCCTATCCAGGTTTCAGTGCAAGAATGACTCTCTCTTCAAAAAGTGTCCACTTCCCCACTCAGTTCGGTATCATCAGCAAACTTTATCAGGGTATACTTGATCTCATCATCCATTTAGTAGCCCAATATTAATCCCTGAGGGTCTCCACTTGTGCCAGGTTGCCATTTTGTAAAGGAGCTGTTTACGACTGCTTCTCTGAGTGCCATCTGACAGCCAGTTCCCACTTGCCTGGACCATAACACATCAGTTTTTCTGGGAGGAGACTGTGGGAAACTGAATTAAAAACGTTGGAGAAATTCAGATAGACTGTGTCTGCCCGAAAGGCAAGAACTGCTGAGCCTCATTTGCAGACCCAGCCGAGGATCCCACCTCAGTGAGGGAAGGAGCAGACAGGTTACACAGAGGTAGTGCATGACCCTGTCTCAAAGCAGGCCAGAGAAATGTGGTCATGCACTTCTGTAACCTGAGCAATCTGTCAGGTTAGATCAGTAATGCTAGAAGAGAATACCAGAAGAGCAAGATTATCAGAAAATCTCAGGCAAATTGCAAAGATGTCCTCCAGCTGCATATTTTTCTTTCTGTCTAGTACAAAGCTAGTAGTTTGATGGCCTAGCAGTTGAGAGAGAAAACAGATGTCGTATTATCCTCATAGACATCACTGTCTATGGACAGACATTTCAAACCCATCCAGAAATTAAACAGTCTTTGCCTGTTTTGCCAAAGACATGTCTCTTCATAAAGGAAGCTGAATGGGGAATTCTTGTTTTCCTAAGTGACAAGCTTCAACAATATTAACAGAACAATTTTTTTCCTAATATCTGAAGATGAAGGGTTGGTCTTTCGACTTTGGCACTTTTGAATCTGTGCAACATTGACAGTCAAAGACATTTTGGATCTTAAGCCTTTAAGCCCTTCTGAATATTTTACTAGTTGAGTATTGTTCAAGTTTTTGGTTTTTTGTTTTTTTTTTTTTTTTAATCTCCAAAAAGTAACCCTATATTTAAACTCTTCACTTGAAGATTGAATTATAAGAATTAAATGTGTTTTGTTTTATCTTACTTAAACAGGAAATTCATTTAAAGCAGACAATTTTGAAAGTAATTCTATTTACTTACCATCTTGAATGAGGTGTTTAGTTTCATCCAGTTCTCAGAATAGCTAAGAGAACATGCTTTGTCACTACATTGGGGGTACATACTTGGAAGTCTTAATAGCTCTGGTTCTCAGACTACTTTCCAACAGATATAGCAGCTATTTACTTACCAAACTGAGGTAAATGCTAAAAACTACTAATTTTTGACTGATGCCAAGATACTGTGTGCTGTTGTTTTACTAGTGGATGCGTAATGTTTGATAGTATTTTCACATGCACAAAATCTTCATAAAACTTATCCTTCCCTTTAAGCTGTATTGTTTTGTAGCCTTATTTTCTGCTCTTTTTCCATTTGAAGATATCATTGAAATAATTACTGTCCTATCTTTAGGAAATAATAGAGACATTTTATCTAATCTCAGTCTGTCACTGATTGTTAATTCAGGGAGAAATCAAGATTAGTGCTGTAATAAAATAATACAAACCTTGAGGTGACTGTGGTTTGTTTTGCTTTATTTTGTTTTTCTCTGTGCTGTTTAAAGCCATTCAATTTCCCATACTGTTCATCCATGTCTTTTGATTTCATTTGCTTATTTTTTTTTTAAAGGAAGTAAATCTCAATACCCATTCCACTTTAAATTACATTATTTTATACATTTTTTCATCTGTTTTTCTTAAATTCAGCTAAGCTAATGCTTCACGTTTTGAAAAATGTCTGAAACTAGGTGTGAGGAGAGTAGTCAATGGAAGTGGAAAGAGGCCTAATTTTCACAGCCTAAGAGAAAAACCTTGCTTCGATAAAGTCACTAGCAAAGCTACTATTGATTTCAATATAGCTATTATTTGACAATATCTCTGGACTTAGTGTATTAGGTTCTAAGGAAGCTAGTTCTCTTATTAGTTCAAAAGTCATCCCACACTTCAGATAATTCTGGTTCTTCCTCTTCAGCTTTGATTTTATGTTTAAATAAAGACCCTGAAATGAGGACAGTTTTGCATTTCAAAACCTGTAGGGGGAGTAAAACAATCCGCATAATGCACAACACTGCTAGTAATTCCTTCCTAAATACTGCTAAAAGTCATCTGACCTAATAGAGTCCTTCTACTTATTTACTTTTTATAAATATACATAATTGAGAGGTTTTGCAGAAGAAGACAGAAAAATAGAAATGATAAATAGCTTACCTGATTTTCTGTGTGGAAGTTGTGTAATGAGATGAAAGTATCAGTTTAAATATGCTGGGTTTCAAATGTCACTTACATATGCACCCAAAAAAGAATCTAACCTAAAAGTTTTATTCACTGCAGCTTTATAGACTTCTGCAGTATTTACATAACTTAATTCATATTTGGGTGAATCAGATCTTGTATTGACACAAATACAAACACAAAGGTTGATCAAGTGCATTTTCATCTTAGTGCATCTTATAAATGTTAATAAGGAACCGACTTTAAAGGTATTACGGATGGAAAAACATAAAGTTCAAATACTTAATTGTCCTTCTTCAGAACATTTTAGGAAAAAGTCATTGTTTTGTTGAGTTCCTCTTCTCACTTTGAAAATATAATAAATGTTTAAATTGCCTTTACATTACAGCAGCATAATTTCAATCAGGAGCTAAATGCCTTTATTATGAAGAATTATTAAAAAAAAAAAAAAAGATTTAATTGGAACAATGGTGTTAACATAAAAGATGAACCATGCCAAGAAGATCATGCAATATATAGCACTTAGATTTTAAAATTTCCTGTAGCCATGAATCATTCAACTCAGTGAAAAGTCACTATGAAAAGTGGAATATCCTAACTGTGATAGGAAGTTTGATTATCAATAATCTTTGATTCCTACAATGAAAACATTCTAAATTGAAGCTTGTTCCAAAGAAAGGCTTAGGCAGTTTTGCATGGTCACCATTGTTGTCTGTAGCAGACTCCATTCAGCACTATGCTTATTGAGCATAAACTTAAATTTCAGTATGCAGTATCTCAGTATGAGATGTTGCAGGTAAGCTTCCTGTGCTTAGCTACTTTAACTCCATTTGTGGTCACTGGGGCTTTCAAACTCTTCCTTTTCTTCCTTCTCCTGATGGATTTTCTCTTCAGAGGAGAAGACAACTGAGAGGAAAGCTCTTATTTTTCTCGCTTGGGATACAGCAGAGTAAAATTCTTAAATTTGGTGATGAACCATGGAAAGTTCTTCAAGTCAGGGCTAAGCATGGTGAAAAATTCATGCTGACTGGGGGAAGAGCTGACAAATAGCAAAATGCTACATGAACAAGAAGGTTTGATCACCAAAAGGAGAATGAGAGAAAGGGGTGGAAATTAGTATGGAAGCTAAGGAAAAGGAGAGTAGCTGATGTTTTAGAGTGTATGTGAAGGTTAGATTCTGCAAATCTTCACTTGTGTGATTCCTGGGAAGACTTAATGAAGGTAAATATTAGAGAAACATTGGATTTTCAACCTGGAAATGTGGTTGCAAGAAGAGGGATAGGAATGAGCTTATTATTAATGAATACATAGAATGTATGTATTTAGAGATTAATTTCTGAGTAAAAATATGCAGCAGTGAATGAGCTAGTCAAAGTAATTATTAAGTTCTGATTATGTCAGTAGTATAAAAATGTTCACTTTTAATGCTTATTTAAGTTGTATTTTCACAGAAATCATATGGTACTAATGACATATATTTCTACAAAACTCCAAAGAAAAACTAAGTACATACTTCTTTTCTTTGAAATATCTTTAAGAAGCAGAAAATATTATCTGGCATTCCAAAAATTTCTAGAGATTGGCAATAAATCTATTTCCAGATTTATAATTTTAGGTGAGTGTAATTTGTACTAAATTCTTCTTCTTTCAGTAATTGTGCTGCTTAGCCAGTAGCAGACACCTTTTTAGGGGTATGTTTAACTGTTTCCAACATCACACAGATAAGCCTGTATGAAATGAACTAATACAATAATTGGGAGGAGTCAGAGGAAATCCACCAGTTCCCTAACGAACAAGGAGAAAGTCTTTAAACTCTTGTCCATCCAAAAAAAAATAGTATTTCAATCTGAGGAAAAAAAAAAAGAGTAGGACAGTTTGCTAAAAACAAGAGCAAAAAAATGGATGCCTGTGTAGTACCCAATGAAACAAAGATTAGAACTCTCAACTAAGTAGAAGTCCAAATATCATCTCTAAAGATGCATGTTAACTTTTCTTCATGGGCGTGATGTCATTGGTTCAGATGAGCAACTTTTCTAGAAGAAAAGGTAGCTTTTGTTCACTTTAACATGCTCATATTGAGCAATAGCTTATATTTATCACTTCACCTTGTACTGAAATACTCAGACATTTGAAACACATTTAGAAAGCTCAAAAAAAAAAAAAAAAAAGCCAAAAAGACTATTCATTCTGTTTCTACTGAATTTGAAGGTTTTGAGTGATTGTGGAGATTTCTGTATTCTTTTGCATGTTAAAAGTGGCTAGTGCTAATCTATTACTTGACTGATCTAGATTGTTCTGCTGTAATATATGAATTTTCAGCTGAGTTACTGAGCTGGAGTGCTTTTAAGGGTTCTAAACCAAATAATTTTGAATCAAAAAATATAATCTTCCCCCTCCCGCCCCCTCAAATTAGAAGCTGAAAGAAATATCAGACAAACTCTGTTCCCTGTTACTGCTACCTTCTCTTTCAGAGGTGACACTGACATCACTCAGTTGGACAATCGTGTCTATCTTGTCCTCCATGCTGAGGTTCAGATATCCTTGACCAGAAACTTTTCCTTTCCTAGATCCTCATATTTAACTCTAAAGCCTTTTAGTTTTTTGGTTTCTTTAGAGGCATTCTAACAAGGCTGTGGGAAGTACCTTTTTTGTCCAGTTGGTGGTTGTCAATGAAAATGCCTATAACCTCTGCTTTAACATTGATATTGTCTGTTTATGCTAAATCTGCTTTAAAGGATGAGATGTCTGAACTTGATCAAACTCACCTAATTGCTATAGGATCCCAGTCTGTTAATTGTGGTCAAGCTACATTAGTCATGTTTAACCCTTAAACATATTCCGTTACAGTTCTTAAACCCATTCTGGTTTAGATATTTGTGCACCAAGCTTGTTTTTATATAGGAAGAGTATACTTTGTGAATTAAGTGCACCCTGGTATATAGGCAGAATTTAAGAACACATTTGCAAATCACAATAGATTCCTTAATCTGAGGCAACTTTGAGTATAAGTGTCTGAGGAGATCTGTGACCAAAATTTGTGGTATAAAGAGATTTTATGAGTATATTCTTCTTAGAAGGTGAAGGTCAGCACAGCCATAATTCTTTGGTGCCTCATCTAAACTGGGATTTAAGTTCTCTGAATAAAACTTATTTTCTGAAATATCACAGGATCTGTAATTACTACTTAAGTAACTGTCAGATTCTGTTTCTCACTTTTTTGCAAGTCTAAATCAAAACTGTGTAACCTTAAATTTGGATTACGTCAAGGTTACTGCTTTTCCTGTTAATTTGGTAGAACTGAGAATTTTGTCATGCTTAGTCTATTATCCTGCCATGAATTTATTCATTTGGTTTTCTGTCTCAGTAACTTACTCAGAAATAATACAGGCTTAGTATATGCTGTGGAACATGCATAAGGGTTAGAATTTTTTCTTGTGTGTGTTCTTGGATAACTTATTTTTTTGCTGTGTTGCTTCTGAGATACATGAGATACATAATGTATGAGCTCCTTTAGAAACATATTTACTCTTCCTTCCTGTGAATGCAAACGTCTGCATTATGGTCTATTTTGCAACTAACAATACATATGAATTCCTACTTGTTACAAAGCCATTTGTGTTTCTCATTTTCCATACCTTGCAGTGTTAAATACTGATGGTCATGTTGATTGAACATAATAATAATATTCATAATTTAGGCAACATATTACTGCTGCCATAATCAGCCAGCCATCCTAATCATTAAGTGTGAAAATTTGTATAATTCTTCCTTCAAATCAAAGCACTTTATATTAAGCAAGGTTATTTTCTATTCAGAAAATTGAATAATATTTCACATAGCAAGTAATTCTTCATAGAAAGCTAACAACATTTTTTGTAAGTAACTAATATGATGGGCTTCTGTGTTGGTACTGTACCTAGCAGTTAATACAACAGAACCTCAATCTTGATAGGGACATAGGCTGTGACAAGAGTATAAATATTTAATCAAGTTAATTAAGTGTAAAAGGAGGGAGTCAGGGGTAAACTCATTGTGTAAGGAATCTGTTAGATTGACTGAAACAGTACTGAGCTGAAAATGTATCAAAGACCTGTAAAACTTGAAGTTAAGAAATAAAAATAGAAATAGCTTTTTGAGGCCAGTGTAATACTTTCACATACTTAAATTTAAGTAATATCCCTACACTATAGTGAGGTATTAAACAGTTACAACTATTTAATATGGTAGGCAACTTATTAAAACCGTCCTAATTCTGCAGTGTTTCACAGTAGGAAAGAATGTTGGCAAAATGTGACATCAAAAAGGACCACTGAGAGACTTAAGGAGAGAGGAAAGAGACTATAACAGGAATTGAAAAGTAGGCTATTACAGGAATATGCAGTCAGTTATTTTACAGGAAAACAAATAAGGGTATGACATAAAACTAAAAGTTTCTTATGAATGTGTAATGGTAAAAGAATTGTTAAGAAAAAAATAGATAAAATAGGTTGAATTAATGGCAAAGAACTGATAAGGGATTTTTACAATCACTTTCACCTTCACAGTTGAGAAAAGACGTTTGAATATTTTAAAAAATGGAAAATATTAATTTTGAGGTTTTTCGAGGGTGGTAGTGAATGGGAAATTATGGATACCCTTCAACAAGAAATAATGTCGTCTCAAATGGCAGTATACAGATGTTTAGGCAAAATTATGAGCCCCTATTCAATTAAGTTTAAGAAGTTATTCAGGTGAGCAGACAGCAGGTGTCTACCGCAGTTTGTGGAGATTCTCTGCAAGGATGCATAGCTTTCATTGAGTACAATCATCTGGGTCACCAAGGATGCCTGAGATGTCCTGGACATTCTCTGGGCAGTTGGCCTTATCTGCCAGTCCAGAGGGACATACAGGAAGCATTTATTCTATCTCCCTGCCCCTTTTAGACCTCTCAAATACCTTAGACTACCTCAAAAGGCACTAGTTGCCTCTTTTGGAAGCATATGAAGCAATAGATCACCCCTGACTATAATGGGTGCCAACAAAAGAACTCATGTATGCATAGTACATCTACAATGAAAGAGACTAATCTTGTACTGAATCCCACTCCAGGAACCGGTACGCAGACCTTTGTGCTACTTGGTTGGATTACAGGCCCTTTGTTAATCCTGACAGCACAAAAGCAAATGAGATACCCTAGAGTGTCTTGGACATGCCTGACAGATTGGATGCTGAGCCTGTAGTTTTCTGGAGTGGGATGAGATGGGACACTTAAGAGTACCTCCATGGCGTTGGTCATCTGTGGGGACCAGCATACTGAACATCTGAACCCCCTTTATAGCTAAGTGAGAGAAATAGGCACTTCTTGAGAATTACTTATGTGCCATCTTCCACAATAACACTAAAGCAAGTCTGGAGAACTAGGGCCGACATAAATATCTACACTAAGAAGTTTGGTGAAATGATTCTTAATTTTTTTAACAGAAAAATTATTTTCAGAATGCCCATTTCACTTCTACTGCTGTGAACTGAAAACTGGCTCTAGGACAGCACACAAAGGGAAAAACATTGCAACGTATTAAAATAGCAGAAAGCCATTCATATAGTACAAAACCTAATTACTTGTAGGGCTGTTCTTTTGAACCTTCACTATTGTCTAGCAGAAATGTGTAACATAGTAATGAACTCCACAAATATTACTTCATTAAGAGGAACAGTCTGTTTCAAATTTGATTTAAAACCTTCCATCTTTGACAGAGAAGTGATATGAAAGAATTATCCCTCATGAGGCAAGCTAAAGAGAATTAACAGCTTTCTATTGTGAAAGCTTAGCTTGTTAAAGTTACAAAAGAAAAAGTGGCAAGATACCAAAATTGTGACTGGAAAGATTTTATTCGGTTTTCATACTCACTTTTGATGCAAATAAGGGTTTTCTCTGACATGGTTTCTCAATTTGTATTGAATAGTCAGCATTTTAAATTGCATTTTGAATCATTTTTCAAGCCACTGAAATATGATGAGGTGATTTCACTTTTGTATAAGATGACCTAGTCAGAATGAAATAATAAAATTTCACTGAGTTGAAAGACATTTCATTGAAAGTTTTCAGACAAATAAACAATTACGTTAAATTTAAACTACTACATTATATATTAATTATTTCAAAAATATGTTGTTTGGGGGAAAAGAATAGAGAGGTTTCTTCCTTGAAAAATGTGTATTCTTAAAGAATATCTATATGGGCACCAGCTCTTAGGCTATGGATTGAAACAAATGTTCTAAATATCAATAAAAAAGACTGAGAAAAGAGATGTCTTTAGCTGAAGACTAATCCCCAAAGGAAAAAGGTTTCTTTCCTAACTCTTTACACCTTATGTATGTTTACATATATGTATGTATATGTATTCAAATGAAAATATAGTGCAGAATCATATTTCCATTTAAGAAGGAGTTTATATACATTCCCAGTGGAAATAATTTCATGTATTGATGTCAGTTTTGGGGCACTAATGGTCTGAACAATGGTGTTTGGGGTATTTAAAGCAGTATTCTTAATCAATTATATCAGAAGCACTGAAAGGGGGTTTTTAGGTTATGAATTTAGGCAAGTTATCTAATTTCTTTTTATATGTCATAGAATCATAGAATGGTTTGGGTTGAAAGGGTCTTTAAAGATCATCTAGTTCCAGCCTCTCTGCTATGGGCAGGGACACCTTCCACTGTACCCCATCCAACCTGACCCTGAACACCTTCAGAGATGGAACATCCACAACTTTTCTGGGCAACCTGTTCTAGTGCTTCAGCACCCTAACAGTAAAGAATTTAATCCTAATATCTAAACTAAACCTACTCTTTCAGTTTGAAGCCATTCCCACTTGTCCTGTCACTACATGCCCTTGTAAGCAGTTCCTCTCCAGCTTTCTTGTAGACTTCCTTTAGGTACTGAAAGGCTGCAATTAGGTCACCCAGAAGTCTTCTCTTTTCCAGGCTGAACAATTCCAATTTTCTGAGTGTTTCCTCATAGGATAAGTACTCCAGCCCTCTAATCAACTTAGTGTCCTTCCTCTGTGTTTGCTCCAACAGTTCAATGTCTTTCCTGTGCTGGGGATCCCAGAGATGGATGCCACACTCCAGGTGAGGTCTCACCAGAGCAGAGTAGAAGAAGAGTCACATCCCTCAACCTGCTGGTCATGCTGCTTTGGATGCAGCCGAGGACACAATTGGCTTTCTGGGCTATGAGTCCACATTGCTGGGTCATGTTCGGTCTCTCATCCACCAGCACCCCCAAGTCTTTTTCAGCAGGGCTGCTCTTGATCTGTTCATCTGCCAGCCTGGATTGATACTGGGGGTTGCCCCAGCCCAGGTGCAGCACCCTGTGCTTGGTCATGTTAAACCTCATGGGATTCCCATGGGCCCACTTCTTGAGACTGGGTTTCTCTGGATGGCATCCAGTCCTTCAGGTGTGTTATCCACACTACTCAGCTTGGTGTCATATGCAAATTTGCTGAGGATGTATTCAATGCCTTCATCTATGTCGTTAATGGAGATTAATGTCCCAATACAGACCCCTGAGGAGCACCACTTGTTACTGACATCCATCAGGACTCTGAGCTGTTGATGACTACCCTCTGGATGTGACCATCAGACCAATTCCTTATTCACCTAACAGTCCACAATTTGAATCCATCTCTCCTCAATTTAGAGTGAAGGATGATGTGGAGGACCCTGTCAAAGGCCCCACAGAGCTCTGGGTAAATGACATCTGTAGCCCTTCCCTTGTTCACTGATATAGTTAGTCACTTCATTGTAGAATGCCACTAAGTTGGACAGGCTGGACCAAAAAATACCAATTTTATTTGTTAAAAAGTATTATTTCAATTAATATTAGTACCACTCTTGATCTCCTAAATCTTTTAATACTTCTTTTTTTATTTCTTGTTGCCCAGATTAGCAATATTGCCCAGAAATACATTGCATAATCTCAGACTGGATAAAAAGTGCCTATTAGTAATGGTGTGTAATTGTCTTGTCACTTTTTACAGAAGGAGCACAACTCCACATTTGCTATGTCCACTCATGCTCAAAGTATCAATAAAAAAACACCCTTATTTTGTGAGAGTTAACGTTGCTCATATCCAGGTTCCAAATAAAGACTTCCACAAAGTAATTATTCCACTCAAACTGATAGCACTAAGCCATGTTTAGTGACCTTTACAATTTCCAATTACAAAACTGTCCATTCTTGCCATGCTTTCATTTACTTTTTTTATTTTTTTTTCCTGTTCATTTGTCAATCAGTTAAAATTGCAGCTGTTTCAGGCAATTAACTGTAATGTTCGCTATCCTCTTGGAACATATTTTTTGCTGAGCAGAGACTAAACACTTAAACTGTCAGAGTCAAGCTCCCCTATGAGTTTAGTTGAGATGCTGTTAACAACTTACCTTCCCGATCCTTTTTATTTTCAATTGAATCCAAACCAACAGCTACATTTACATTTCTTTACACCTCTATTTGGTCTGTAGACTACTTGAATCAGCCCCTGGTCCTCCCTTAGAAATGCAGCTATCCAAATATGATCCTGATTTCCTTTTATGACAGGGTAACCCACCTAGTCAATCAAGGGAAGCCAGCTGATACAATCTTTATGGATTTCAGTAAAGCTTTCAGTACTGTCTCTCACAGGATCCTTCTGGACAAAATGTCCAGCACAGCTGGATAAACACATCATGTGGTGGTGGGTGAGCAATTGGCTCACGGGTTGAGCACAGAGGGTAATAGTGAATGGGGTGACATCAAACTGGTGACATGTCACTAGTCTTTGGCCCTGTGTTCTTCAACATCTTCATAAAGGGCGGGGAAGTACACTAAGCAGATTTGCAGATGACACAAAACTGGGAGGAGTTGTTGACTCCCTTGAAGACAGGGAGGCCCTGCAGAGAGACCTTGACAAATCAGAGGACTGGACAATCACCAGCGGTATGAAATTCAACAAGGAAAAGTGCTGGATTCTGCACCAGGGATGAGGCAACCCTGGATGTTTGTGCAGTCTGGGGAATGAGGTCCTGGAAAGCAGTGCCAGGGAAAGGGACCTGGGGGTCCTGGTCAATGGCAAGTTGAATGTGAGTCAGCAGTGCCCTGTGAGCCATGAGGGCCACCTGTGTCCTGGGGCGCATCAGGCAAAGCATCACCAGCTGGTCCAGGGAAGGGGTTGTCCCACTCTGCTCTGCGCTGAGGCAGCCTCACCTTGGATATTGTGTGCAGTTTTGGGCTCCACAATATATGATAGATACTAAACTATTAGAGAGCATCCAAAGGAGGGCAACAAAGACAGTGAAGGGCCTTGAGGTGAAGCCATGTGAGGACCAGCTGAGGTCACTTGGTGTGTTCAACCTAGAGAGAAGGAGACTGAGGGGACACCTCTTTGCAGTCTACAACTTCCTCATGAAGGTAAGAGGAGGGGCAGGAACTCATCTCTTCTGTGTGGTGACCAGTGACAGGACCCGAGGGAATGGCCTGAAGTTATGTTGGGTAGGTTTAGGTTGGATATTAGAAAGAGCTTCTTTACCCAGAGGGTGGTTGGGTACTGGAAGTGGTCACAACACTAAGCCTGCCAGAGTTCAAGAAATGTTTGGACAACGCTCTCAGGCACAAGGTGTGACCCTTGCGGATGGTCCTGTGCAGGGCTAAGAGTTAATGATTCTTATGGATCCCTTCCAACTCAGCAAATTCTGGGACTCTGTGATTCTGTGATCCCAAACTATATAGTTTTTATATATCAAAGGCTTGGGGATTATTTGAAGGGAGTGAAATGACAACCAACTATCAGTTTGCATCAATTACAGTACCTGTGGAAGTAATCTGATTTTTCTGCTCTGTTGTAAAATCTACTTCAGTGTTTCTATCACTGAATTCAGGTTCCTGTAAGGGTTCCAAGGTTGGACTAATTGTTGCAATAACCTAGAAGCAATATATTCAAATCTCATGTTTCAGAATAGGAGGTAATTAGCAGGTTAGTTTAGGAAGGAGTGTGTGCCCCAGTTGGTTAATTGGCAAAGGTTATTCTTTGGCTCACTAACTGAATGATCATGATAGAATCAGTAGAAGTTCATCTATTACTTTAACCCCATTCTCTTTAGAGGGAATGTGTAACCTTCTAATTTTTGAGACTAAATCACCACAGTTTTCTGATTATTTGAGCTACAAAACTGGTTTTGTTTTATAGGTTTCAAGACAGTATTTCTAAATATTTTCTGTGGAGGAAGACAATCACTTCATTTATGAATATTCTGTGGCTTAAGTGAATTGAGTGTTATAGTCCACCCAATAGAATTTATACAATAATGCATTTTCCTCTATAATGTCAGTCTTTTGCCTTTTTGTTTACTAGACCATGTAGTTTTTACATAGATATGAAAATCGTGACTTCAATTATCTAAAATGTAATAACTCAAGGAAACAAAGTCTACAAAAGTACCATTGAATCACTGGTTTTTCTCAGTACCTCTTTCTTAGGTTTTATTGTTAATCCTTCTTTACTGTCTTTGAAAGTTCTTTGTCTTGAAACTGCATTCCACATATATTATTTTGGTTTTGTCTTTCTGACAATTCTTTTCCAAGTGTGTAAGCACTGGAAATGTGTTATTACTGTTGTGTAGCTCAGTTTCTCTGTTTTGAAAAAGAAGGTTTTTTCTTGAAAATTGTAGTCACTCTCTCAATAACCATTTTTGGTTTTTTGTGAAAGAATTGTTGAAAGTTCAGTTAGACAATGAGATTTTCCCTTCTTATCTGCTCCCACCCCCACTCTCTCTATTTCCCTCTCTTTCCTTCCTCTTTCCATGACTGTCAAAATAGTTACTTATTTCTAAAATTTAATAACAAGTTGGCATCAGGCTGCAGACTTTTATATATAATCAAAATAAATTAATCTACAACAGAACTGAACCTGGAATATGGTTTGGCATGTATGTGCATTTTCTGTATATAAATCCACATATACAACTTAAATATTATTCAGGTAGACTATTTTCACTAAGATGTTTATCTTTACATGTTTGTGAATAAACTCACTTTTTGAAAGGTCATCTGTCCTTTTAAATGTATCCTTTTAGTGTTTAGAGTAATTTTCAAATTACATACATAGCAAGGATTTCCTATGTGCTTTTCCTTTTTCTGCAAAGACAATGACAAAGTAGTGTTTTCTATCCCTAGGGGCTTTAAAATCTGTGGTTAACAACTTCATTTGTATTTTGCCCTTATGGCATCACAACATACCAATTTTCACTCACGTTTTTATCCCTCCAGAGAGTTATTGCTATGCTTGAGTGAATAACATATACTCCAACCACTTCACACCATCATTTTACTAAATGGATTTAGTCTGGATGATATATGTTTCTCTTCAGGAAGTTCTCCTCCTTCATCTTTTGATGCAACAGAAAACTGAAGCCATGTATCTGGTATATTAGGAAGCCTATAAATGTTTTAGAAGTGTGTGTATATAAAGATAAAAGAATAGAAATGTATAGTCAGGTGTGACAAGTGCCTCTTACTCTGTTATCACAGAGTGCCAGGAAATTTTTTCTGAATCACAGAACCTCACTTTTGATCAAATTTCTACCAGTCAGATTTCCACTGTAATTAAGCAAACTTTACTCTGGTATATTTACAATGCTTCAAAGTGATATGGCTTCTATAGCAAGATTATTCCAGTCTTTCACTCTTTAGACTGTTTTTTTCTGAAACTCATCTATATTTTCTGTCTTTAACTTACTGAAATGAAGAGAACTAAACATTACCCTTGACTGCATCAATATTTAAAACCAAGGAGACAGCTTAATTCCATAGTTTTGTGTAACACAAATATTTTAAGCAACATATCTGATCATAGGAATAAAAAAAAATTGTAGGAAGTGAAAACCAGAATGCACAAGTGAGTATAGAGGAAGGATAATATTCTTTATTTAATGGGGAAAACCCAAACAATTAATCCTTATTTCAGTGGCCAACTTAACTCATGAGAGAAGTCATATGTACTCCATACCATATGGTTCTCTTTTGGTAGTGAATTTTAGGGATCAAAACCTATAAATATCACCGTGTAATAATTCTGTAGCTTTAATTCCTGATTTGTTATGAAAGGGCACTGAGTTTGTCACATAGCATTCCAGACATGTTTACTTTTTTCCTCTACTAATGTGATTTAAATGGAATGTCAGAATATATGTATCTACTGGGATTAACATTAGTGAAATAGGTTTCCTGACATTAAATTTATTCCCCAGCTAGTAAGGAAATTTAGGTGAGAATCTCTGGAGAAAAATTTGAGAAATAAATTGGAAAACAATTTCATTGTTTGCAGCAAAATTGCATCTGCACTTTAGCTGCTGGCATTTTACTTGCTCCTCAACTTGGAAGTGAAATACTTTTCAGTGGCATTTCTTCTGTTTGATTCCTTTCAGTAAGATAATTTTCAGGTTGACAAGGAAAACGGGCTTTGGCAATGTAAATGTTACACTGACAATAATTTAAAAAAAAAAAAAAAAAGGATAGAAAATCAGGGAAAAACCCCCACAGAATATGGACCTTACTCCATTAGATTCCTGTCAACGTTTCTATTTTTCATTTTTAAGTTACAAACAAATAAGGAAACTGCAAATAAAAATCATGGCTGCCACAGCATAGAAGCAGATGTCTGACATCGAAATGTTTCATTGTGGCCCCGTATTCCTGACTGTGCATGAAAACCCAGTTTCTTAAGAGTTTTTCAAAATATACCTCTGACAGAAGTTTCCATTTGCTTCTATTTTGAATCATTAAAATAGTAATAAAAATCCTTGTATTCAGCTTAAGTACTACAGAAACCCAACCAAAACTAAGCAGCTCAGTCCTGACCACAAAGGATTTCTAGTGCTTACCTTATTCTCATACTTGGGCTAAGAGTTTCAGAGTACATTTTCGTTCTGGTTTTGCCCTGTTACAACAGGCATGACAAAATCTAATCAATTGAGGAAAAATCCCAGCATTACAGACCTGTAAATATTGGAACAAGTCAGAATTAATGAAAATTAATCCAGTGCTCAGATGAAAAATTGAAATCTGCCAATGAGAAGCTTTTGTACCTGCTTAGAGTTTTATATCACAAATGGTCAGGAATACTTTTACAAGGATCTCACTAATTTTCTTTTTGCTTCCAGTCATTTTCCTGATGATCTTATCTTTCTAGCTTATAATTTTGCTCAAAGTTTCACATCAGTTAAAATCAGAAACAAGAACTACTTTTTTTCCCAGACAAGGAGATTCCAAAAGCCAGTACCTGGTTTGTATTAGAGAACTCGTGAGCTCCTCCGAATGCCTGGAACTGGATGCACTCTCTAATCATGTCCCTATTTTATATGGAAGCATATACAAACTCCCTTCTTTTCCCAGTAAGTGTCTTGAATGGAAAGTAAGGGTGAGCAGCCACCCCTGGCAGAAGGTCCATCTTTTTCCTAACAGGGTGAACTTTGGATGGTAGATGTAAACACTGTATTTTTGAGCATTGGTACATTCTGAACAGAAACCATAAAACTGATTCTAACAGCTCTTCTTCAGATGATTCAGAAGATACCATTGCATTTCGCCCACTAAATTGCCTGTCCTATTATTTCTTAGCCTCGATTATGAATTTGCAGTTGATTTACTAATTATCAGTATTTTTCCATTTTTTTTTGTAGACAGTCCTTGGATTGTTATCTAGTATAAAACATTTTCATGTGTATCATTCTCATTGTACTCTGGTCTACTGTGTGTGATATGCACAAGGTGAAAATGAAAATAAATATTTGAAGGATAAAAGGCGAAATTGGTGCATTTCACAAGTAGTTGCCTGTCCTGTAGAATATTAGTACCATGTACACTTTAATATAGTTGATATATGATGAAACGTATAATGAATAGATCATAATGAAACCATTTTTAGAAATAGACCTGCAGTACATCCTATTTTTTGCCCAAAGCAAGTATGGTAGCAAAGGTTTTCCAGGTGAGTTTCCCTGGAACTTTTATGTTCTGCCACTCCTTTTGTGAAGTCTGAAGAGAAAGCTGCACAGGAATAAAAAGTGTTTGGAAATTCAGGTAGAGGGGTGAATAGATAATTAGATTTATAAATTAAATACCTGAGAAGTTAAAATAAAATACATTTAATAAGTCATGTAGGGGAAGAACCATGTTGCTTATCTATGTTGATTGGAAGAAACAAAGGAATTGTTAATTTTTCAGAAAGAGAAAGAAGTCCCTAACATATATTTAATGGCAAGTTCTACATACAAGGCTGAATATAAAGTGTGATTTCAATTAAAGCAAAACTCTGGGTGTGCTTTAGCATTCTATACAAACCTATCCATCATGCAGGTTTTTGTCAGGCCTTTGCTTGTCTGTTTTTGTTCTGGTTTGGACTGGTTTATACACCTCTGATTAAGGCTACCCTCTCTATCACATTTCATGTCCCAGTGTGATTTTTTTATTCAGCAATACAAATAAATACATCTGGAAATATAATAAAGGAGAAAACTGTTTAGAACAGCGTGAACCTTTTTCATAAAATGTGAATTATAAATCTCTATCCAGTGGGCTAATCACAATGCATAAAAAAATCTTTTCTGATAAGCAGGAAAATTCAGAGTGATATTCAGATAGATACAATTAACAGAATGTAGAAAACTGGAGAGGAAGGTGTTTCTAAAAAGGCTCTAATCACAGGGTGTGAAAAGAAATCCTTTTTACAGAAGATTAAGTACACTGCAAAGTACACTTTCCTGATCATCAAAATAACTGTGTGTTATATGTGTGGTCTGTTATTATACTAAATAGTAGAGTGTGGAAGCTATCAGAAAAGAGATGGTATGTTTTATTATAATTCTGGATATAAACAGTTTATAAACCACATTTTGCTACTGAAATCTTAATAAACAAAAATATTTTGCAAAATAATTATAGCTTGTATTAACTTTGCCTTAGAGTTTAATTCTCTGAAAGTTTTTTCAGTATCATCTTTTCTGAAGACGTATATTATCCTTTGTGTTCACACTGTATCTTTGCCAATTAATACAATGCAGTTTGCCACTTGATTATTGAAACACTGTCCAACTATTCCACTAATAACATAAATTACGCTTCTACAATTACAGCATGAAATATTTGTGACTCAGAGACAGAAGGAATTTTTTAATATAGCAATTTTAGTAAGAAGGGGAGGAGTGGTCCAGCAGCACCTGCATCAATGTATCCACCTCTTCACAAGCTCATAAAATGAATGTTTGTGGCTCTTTCTTCAAGTAGGTATCATTTTCCTCTCCAAGCTGTTAGATCTCCTGGTATAGTTGTCATTGAAACTTCCCCCATCAAAATTTGTCTGCATGTAAATAAGTATGACTCCTGAGGACTCCTCAAAGACTGTAATTTCCAATAATATTTGGTGTTGAGAGACAGCTGAAAAAGCAGTAACTCAGACTCAAAAGCAAGCTTGCTTTGAAAGAATGGTGTACATTTTTTAAGTCATGTAAAAACTTCAAATAATGGATTATGAAAATTTACCAAGTAAGCAGTACACACAGTTTTTTATTCTCAATGACCTCTAGAAATTAGGGAAGAACTATGGGAGCATTGTCTGATTGTCATGTTATCTGTGCATTATAGAAGTTTTTACACATTTTATATCAAATAATCAATGAATAAAATACATAAGCAGGTATAGAAATCAGGAACTTCTCTCCCAAGTTCAGTCTCAAATATACTTTGTTCTTTGCTGCAAAATGGACTAGCCTATATCAGTATTTTAGTATATCTCTGGAGTGAGCTTTTGAAATTAATTGTATAATTTTCTCTGTTTACTGGAAATGACCAGTGGTGCAGATATTGCATGAAAAATGGAATACTGCATATTGGTTATTTTTCAGACTATTCTCTGTAGAAGCAAAAGATAGATGTGGTTTGGAACATGCTTTGATAGAGGAGGGTCTAAATCTAGGCCTACTGCTTCTCAAGTACTCCTTTACCACTAAAACAATTTTACCAAGAGTATAATACCTGAGAATTAAAACCATTAAGGGGAGTAATATTTAGTCATCAGATTAGTTTTAAGTATTTCAGCTGTATCCCTGCTCTAAGTTGTGCTCAGTAGCAGTTATGCTGAATCAGAGGGTTAGAAAATTCAAACCTGTTTTCCTCTTCCACACTTACTGTTGTCTTTGCAATATCAACTATTTTCTTGCCTTTGACTACATTGTATCAGTGCTCTGAATTTGACATGTAGAAATATCACGGCACTGCAGGACTACCTTTACAGAACAAGGTTTCCAGAAAAGGCATAGGAGAAATATGTACGTTAGGTTCTGTGGAGAAATGTATATCACCAATGTCTCATTTGACTATATGTCTCAGTGTAATTTCTGTCTCATTCTGTGGTAAACAGTAGAACTACTATTTGTAAAAAACCATATCTTTCATAAACATTCTATCTGGAGTTCAGTAGTTCATGGGGAGATACCTCTGCTTTTTCATAGAGAGAATTTAATGACATAAATCTTGTTTATACAGAAAAAAAAAGCTCGGGATATGTGGAATAACCCTCGCATAAACTTTAAGCATAATGGTTCTCTCCACCTTTCCTTTCTTCTGTGATTAAATGTAGTTGGTTTTGTTTTAATTCTACTTCTCTGAAACAAGTTGTTTTTTAATTTCTAATTTTGGAGTTTATTCCTCCCTTCAGAGTTAGCGTTTATATTATGGAAGGGTGCAATAAAGAAAGTAATTTTGATGACTTTAAATATCAGAAAAAAATCAGGGTCTTTCTAAATTTATTTTTCTGCCAGTTTATTTTAAAATGAACCATAAATATGCTTCATAGAACTGTATGGGAGGCTTCTGTATCTTCAGTATTAAAGTCATAGCTTCACAGTGTCATGTATTTCTCTACCTTCTGAATAGCATATGCTGCATATACAGTAAGAGAGTTGTGGTACAAGTGATCTATTTTTAATGTTACTGTTATAATGTAATCCCTTGAAATCAATTGCCTGAAGAGAGTGTAATTAAAAATAAACTGGAAGAGAGGCACAGTGATCCACCAGCTGAGTATCTTTAGACCTGACAAGGTTATGGGTCGATACACTAATAAAGACATATTTAAGTTTCATTTTTTTCCCAATTTTCAGTGGTTTTTGCTAGTTTTCAACTACAGTTGAGTTCAGAAAGAAATAACATTTTTCTACTAGGATTATTTGTATTATTTTTATGGAGAACATTAAGTGAGATTTCCAGACATATATTGAGACATAAAGCTCAAGCATTATAGGTTTTGACTAGGCAGAAGAGTTCTTCAGATACATTAATGGAATCAAAGTTGAACATTATAGGTTTAAACTGCTGCTAATTTTCTTTTCTGGAATAAGAAGATGACTATGATATTTTATGTCTTCAAAATCGAAGCTTTTGGATCATGAGTAGAATATTGAAAACAAGAATGTGTTACACTTTCCCAAGGGAGAGATGTTTCATTAAAATACATTACTTTGTAGTGATCTGATTTCTGATCTTGTGATTTCAAAGAGCAAGTAAAAGTATTACCTAGTTTTAAGCCGTCCTTTAAGAATGATCCTTGGTGTTTTAGGCAGTTCACTAAGAATTTTCTGGGAACACTTTTATGAAAGTGGGAAGTGACTTTAAACAGACCAAGTTAAAAATTTAAATAATGAGACAATGAGAGTATGTAAAAGGACTTGCTAAAACATGGTCTATAAACCATTGAGCACATGTAAAAGACATATCCATTACCTGGGTCACTGATTTCACACCACTTAGTCTAATGTTGTGCCTGTTAGCATCTATTTGCATTACTGTTTGAATTATCAAATTCATTTTACATAATGCTGAAAGACGGTCACAAAACTGGCTAATTTACACAAGAGCAATTCATTCATGCAGTGCTGAGATTCAGGATTTGGTCATGTTCTATATTAATAAAATTACAGGAACATTGTGTACAAAGTATTTAATGTCTACGTGAATTAATAGTTCAACTGATTTCTGATTTTTCATATTAGGAGGATTAATGTACTGTGGACTTTTTTTATGATGACAACGACAACCTGTTTTTCCTTTGACAAGGCAAGACTGAAACCTTCTCCACTGCAGTTTTGTTATTTTTTTGAAAGTAGGCAGTTGATCAAATGCCATACATGCTTGGAATAAGAAACACACATTCTGGAGATAGCCATAACCTCTAAAATTATGCTGTTATATTTATATGAAAGCCTGGAAAAAAAAAAGAACCACACTTGGAAAAGGATGACTAGATGAGCATGTAAAGTAAAATGCAGTTAAATCTTGTTCATCTGTTTACTTATAGGGTGCTTAAATTCACATGGAACTCTATCAACCAATTAATGAGAAAGGTGATTTACTTCACCTGCTTTTATTGGCATGAGAAATGGTTTGAACATCTGAAAGAACAAACAAACAAAAATAACCAACACCTAAAACTCACCCAAAACCCCATTCAAAGTCATGGAAGTATTGAAATCAGAATGAAATTCTAATTTCTAATGATTTTTGCTATACATACAAGGGCTTTAGTCTTATAAGGAACACTGACAAACTGACATAAGAAATTGTATTAATAAGAGGGCCATATTTGAATATATAACATATTCCTCCCCCATTTTCTGCATACCTCTGGTATATATATACCAGCATCTGTTCTCTGCAGATTCAATGCACTGTTGAAGAATGTGCTCAATTACCTTAATTTATGCAAATCCTCTGTTTACATGTTTGTAGAATACAACAGTATTCTTAAATTATTACCTCTTTTATCTCTAAAAATAAAGGAATAACACTGCTTTTATAAACAAAGTCTAGTATTTATATTGACAGTCGAAATAGTTTTGGAAGCAGCCATTTCATTTTATAATAATTTCTTTTCATCATAATAGTATAGTAATGTAGAATATAGAAAATGGAGAATATAAATAATTTAATATAGAAAATTCTTTATGGTGTTAATAACTGTATTAACATTATAATACTGATAATTTATAAACAATATATATAAGGATTTAAAGCATATTAATTCCAATAAGGAGAAATAAAATTCTCTTATCTATGGAACAGACAAGAGTTTGTGACTTTTGTTCTGTCTCTAGAAGACATGTGTCACTTGAGGTCATTGTGGAGAAGGAAAGATGGTGGTGGAGCATCTATCATTAAGAAAAAAGTAGTTTTTTAACTGGTAGAGCTTCTGACTCCATGCTATTAAAAATTCTGGACAGAATATTACAGCATACTATCAGCACAAGTGGTCCTAGATTTAGTCTACACCTTGGACCTTCGGTACTGTCTTAGAAGAGCTCTTATGTTGATGATTCTGTAACACTTAATTTTCTTGGAATTTTTACATTTCCCATCCAAACTATAGAATGCAAAGAAAAAATACAGTACCACAACAATTGTCAAATTCTTTCTTGGTTTATGTCTTTTTGTTTCTAGATGTGAAGTTGTTCAGTTGGTTTAAGTTCCCCTTAAGCTAAGTCACAGGGAAGGAGTTTATCAGGGCTCCTTGGTGAAAGCCAGCCAGACACCTCAAGGGAAATCTGTGCTGAAAAGACAGGTAGATCTAGAGTTTCTCAAGGAAGAGTTTTATATGCCGAGAAATTGAGGTCATGTAAAGAAAAAAGACACTGATTCAACTTGTCTGTTCAGCAACATTGAGAATAATGAGCCTAAGTGGCCTGATACAACAGTATTTCTTCCACACACACACTGTTAGACACTGCCTCAATGATTAGCACTTACTTCTTTGCATCATGCCTATTAGCAAAGTTGGTCCATTGTATAAATGTAATTTTCTGCATTACAATAGATTTCTGTGAACAGCATGGATTATCCCTGTATGTATTTCATATTCAGTTACTAAAAAAAATCTTGAACTAGCATTTTCTCTTCGACAAAAGATTAAGGTCTCGTGTTCTTTATCACATTTCTTCTTTATGACATTTCTTCTTTTTTTCTCATCTGTTAAATTAATTTGCTAAGACCGAAAGTTATAGAAGGAAATCATAAGGTAACAAAAATATTAGAAACATGCCAGTTTATTATATATGTTTCTTCTCACAAATTCCTATGACAGGAATGTGATTTAATCCTCATAACTCATGCTGAGGGGGTTTTTGTGGTTTTTGTTGTTGGGGGGGGGGTGGTGTTTTTTTCTTCGTGTTTTTTGTTTGTTGGATGGGGGGTTTTGTTTGAGTTTTTATTTGTTTTGGGGTTTTTTTGTTAGGTTGTTTGGGTTTTTTTTAATAGTAGGACATAAGGAGAAAAGTACTTGCAAACACCTGAGCACTGAAATCACAAGATCTACATAAGGTTATTGTAGAGAAATCTTTCATACTTCTTGTATCTTAATTTGTTCAGTTTCCATGGCTGTATCAGAAGATCTAGCATGAGTCCTTATTTTCCAAGGTGCTGAGAACACAAATGGCCCCTTAATGGGTTACCCACATCGTGTTTCCAGATGATAATCAACAAACAGGAGCTTGAGTTTGACTTTTGCAACACTGAATAACTCAGAATCAGGGCATTCAAAACCTTGCCTTAAACATTTTCAGTCAAGCCACCACAGCAATATTTTGCAGGTACTTTTTTTTCTACATCTTCTGCATTTTGCCTTATGATCTTTCATTGAGACCCGTTTTGTCCAGTTGTCTGATGTCTTTCAGTACTATACAACTTGAACAAACCCAAAACAGATTTCTACCACCTTCATGGAGATGATTTCTGCTTATGCCCAACTCCATCTGTCCTCACACAGCTCTGACATATTTCTCTGCTACTATCAATAGAACTCCAAACTGAACAAAACCAGAAAAGTCAAAATAAAAGCTGTAATGCAAATATACAACTAATTGTACATAGTATTAAAATGCAAAATAGGTAGCTTCCTTTTATGGTACTACAAGTCAGTTATAAATTTTTTTTTTCTACTGGATGCTTCTTACACATTTCATACATACACTTCCTACACATTACTACAAAACACTTCAATAAGTTAAAAACATACAGATTTCAAATTTCTGGGTTTTTCCACCTATATGCTACTAAAGAAGGTGTTTGGCCTCAATCTTACGATTAATTTAGTAGTTAATTTGAATGTTTTCTTTCTGGTTACATATTTTTAAGTGGAACATGCGAGAATATTTTGTAGATTCTTTATGTGAGCCAGTGACAATTGGGTTTGGAAGTGGATGTAGTTACATGACAAACACAATTCATGGGCACTTACCATAGGTCAGAAAATGCTAAATTGTAACTTTGTGTGCAGGAATCATCAGAAATCCTTTATCACACCTGTGCAAGCAGCAATGCCAGAAAATAGTGTTACACATCTTTCCAGTTTCCAGGACAAGATGGTGAAGTTGTATATTGAATCATTGTTTAGGGAGTTTAGATTTCTGGTTTGGCATTTTGGATATTTAGTGTTGAGATGATTCTGCTTTGCACTTTCAAGTTGTCCTGTACAATAGATTTCCTACTTAGAGTTAGCTCCCTACAACTGAAGTTAGCAGTTTTTTAATCATTTCCCATTTTCTATCATTTGTCAATTCACATATTTAATTTCTTTTTATATCTTATGTATCGTTTAATATGGTAGAACAGTCAAATCAACAGCATCTTCTTCACTTTTTTTTCTTTTTTTGGAAATGGTCTTTTAAGAACTGTAAATAATACACAGAGTTTTATGGTGGGTTTTTTTTCCTTTTTCTTATGCTGAAAGGTTAAAGGAAAGCTGTCTCACAACTTTTAAATTATTGACTTCCTAATTTCCTTTCCTCCTGATTACTTGTCTTCCCTAGTCTTTGAATTTTTTTTTTTTCATTTCCATTAATAATTCTAGCAAGGTAATTTCCTTTTTTTCCGAGTTTTGCTGAGCTAATTTGCAAGATTTCCGTTCTGTATTTGGGGAGGAAATCTGGAGGTAGTAGGACATCTCTTGAATGTCTCCTTAGCCTTACTACCTGCATTTCACAGTATTCTTGTTATCTACTGCAAAAAGAAAACCTTACCAGACATTGCTACTGGAGCACCACATGAACAAGTGTTTTAAGGGACAGCCCTCATTTGCTCCAGTGTTTAGAGGCTGTACAAAACCTGACACTTAATCCTCTAAGTATTGGAGAAATTCTCTCTGTGACTTTTCACTAAAAGTCCGAGTCTCCTTTGGAGTAATACAATAATAACGATAGTTCTTTAAAATAATGTAAGTTAATCCTGTAAATAGCTTGTCTCAACAACAACAATAAAGAGTAAAGAGAAAACCTTTTTGTGTCTGGAACATTGAGAATAGAGAGGGGCAGAAGTGCAACTTTTACTAAGTCCATAATAATAGCAGAAATTAATGACATAATTAGTGTGGAATTCATATTTGGAGCTTGTGTGGGACATGGTTTTTTGCAATTCTAATGTTATTTACCCTCTTGTAAAAAAAACTGGTTTTTCTTCATATTAATTTAAAGAAATACAACCTATTTGTGCATTTAAAATGAAACCTGCATTTAAATGTTTTGCTAGAGTGTGGTCAGATTATTAAACACATATTACTGAAAAAGTTTCCTCTGTTAGATAGGCATCTGATAGAATAAAGAAAATAGTCTTCATGTGTTTTTATGTTAAGTATAAAAGCAGCTGAACAGAAAACAAATAAATGAAATAGTGTTTACCTCTACTGAAATATCATTTGCAGGAAAAATAAACTAAATGTTTAGAAATAAAATGTAGGTGAAGATAAACATGACTTCAGCTTCTTTATTTCTTTAATTATGGAATGCATAAAACTCAGTAAAATGTGAAGAGGTTTTCTTTTTATGGAAAAACACTTAAAGTTATTGATGTCTGGTTCATCTGAACGTGAGACCTGTCATCTCATTATGCTTTTCAAACACATGACTACATTTCAAATAAAATATGCATTTCAACTTTTTAAACTTTGTTAAAATGGCTAACAAGACATAAGTAATTTCAGACATTTCTTTGATGAAATTTAGTAGAAGTTTTCACTTAGAAACAAACATTTATATACTGGTGTGATGGCAGAGTACAGTATGCTCTTTACCCTTTTGATTAGCAATTCTTATTTCTAAGAAAATTCATGGATAGAACAATGGGAATGGCAGTGCTTTCAGAGTAGCATTAAAATGCAAACATTCATTTCATTCAGATGAAGTCATTTGCATGCAAACAGATAAGATTGCAAGTTTATCTCATTAGTGTCTCAAGTCTGTGATTTATTTCCCTTTTACAGTTGCCATTGCATTTAATAACTCCCTTCATTGTGTATTAAACATGTGTGACCACTACATGGTTTCTGCATGATGGTGAATTGTTAATAACTATTTTTTATGTTCTACCATGGTCATCTTCATTTGTCCTGCTTGAAATAGGATATGTGACAAGAAGTCACATACCAGGATTTTTTTCGATTTCTTCTGAATCTTTTCTTCCCTTCTTGTTAAATCTTTTTTTTTTTTTTTTCCCAAATTGGGCACAAATTACCTGCAGTCCTTTTTGTCAGCAATATGTCATTGACTTAAATATTTTAAATAAAAATATTTTTTCATTCACCCAGATTATGTGAAGTTTGTGTAGTCAATCATCTGCTCTTCAATATGTGGTATGTAGATTTGTTTTTTCGCTTCCCTGTACCAAACCATCAAGTCTTGCACAGATATTTAGTCTGATTTCTAGATGTAAATGCTTTGTAGATATCCCTTAAACTTTGGACTTTGGAATCATTCAGAAGCCAAGACAGCTGGAGCAGATACTCAGGGCTTTCTGGTGGTTGCAGGCCGAAGGAAAAACAGGACCTTAAGAGGAAATCCGAGCTCTAACAACTTATCCATGCAGTCTTGTCAGGTATAGTGAAAAAAAATAGGACCTAGGAATAGAGGAGCCAAACACTCCTGATACACAAGTTTTTCAGTGTCTCAGAACTCTCCCAAACCCTATCAAGTCTGCCAAAGTATAGAAGGCAGAGGGGAAATTAGCAGATATCAGGTCATCAGCGAAACGTAAAAATGTCTTGAAAATCCATGTGATCATGATTTTCTCAGGCTGTCAACAGTACAAGAATTTCACTGTGAAATGGTACTCAGCTGTTAAGGTAGAATGTGTATCAGTGAAAACAGAGTGGGAAGAGTGTGCACATGCTTTCAGCATGTGTCCTTCAAGACCTAGGAAGTGCTGAGCTTTGTCTAAAAGCTGGCAGTCAGTAAGGAGTAAAAGGAAGGAAATGGGTACAGAACATTTCAGTTGTGGAATTTATTTTCTCAGAGCTCTAGATGAATGGGGAAGGAAAGGATGCATGTTTTCCTGTCTCTCTGTATATAGTGTCAGGTGCCTCTTTGTGTTAACTTTCTTCTGATGACTGGCAGGGCTCTTTGTCAGGGCTGCTACAGTGCAGAGGTAGTTGTTTATTGAGTCTGCCCTCCATGCTGAGAGCAACAATGCTTGAATAACTAGAGGCATTTAACCTTTCAGAAGGAATAAGGCAACATCTTTCAAGGAATGCTCAAGAGAAGTGGTTAATTTTTCTGACTTTCCTAGAAGATGTTTGAGATAGTTTATAAAATGTGTTAGATCATATATATGAATGTCTTATATGGTGTCATTAAACATATTTTAAAAGTTTTGGAGTTCAAAAATATATAAAGCTGATTTTTTAAACTTACTTCTACAGAGGAAGTCAAGATATAAATAATAGTAAGGGAAGCAAAACAGTAACAGAGGTCCCAGTCCCCATTCATGCAAGGAAGCATATTTATTGGAGTCAGAAGAATAACAGACCTGTGGACAGAATTTCCGATTCCCATATATAGACAGAACAAGGCGAAACTATCTCAAGAGGATTAACTAGTCAATGTTTTAGTATCATTGAAATATTTTCTGTTAACAGTTTTCCCTGGGAAGATGTCCCCTCCATGTTCTGAGCTAGTGAAAAAAGGATAGTTCCATGGCTTGAATAATTTTCTGGAACTTGGTCTATATGCCTTCAACTGTCTGTTTTCTTACAATTTTTCCCTGTGAATATATGTAGCTTCCCTGTGTGTCAAGTACTATTTTTAAAAGGAAGAGTTACACTTAAAAGAGTACTGAGGCTAAATATATTAAATATATTGACATATTTATATAATACATGCTTAGATATTTATATAAATGAAATAAAATTTATATTTGTGTATGTATGCATAACATGTATATATTTACATAAATACAATAAATGTGTGTTTACTTATATAGACATATATTTATATATTAAATATTTGATAATATTATATATTATTAATATATTTTATTTCTATAAAATAATAAATATATTTAAAAACCATGTACTAAAAAACAGATCTTCCTCATCTGATTGTCCATAAGTAATCACTTGCCTATGGTGATTTACAATAGGATTGCAATGAAGAACAGTTAATATTCATTACTGATTTTCTTATGATGATTTTTTTGTGCCTTGCAGTTTGTGATGGGAATGGTTTCAAATAAATTGCCAAATTTGTTAAAACTCACGTCTTAATAAGATACTGCATGAAATGATGTTATTATGAACCCAAATCTGTTCTTCTGCTAGATTTTCATTCATTATATACTGCTCTAATATGCTTGTTAATAACTTAAGAGAATCCATTTCTAAAGAATAGAATGTAATGCTAATTTTTCATCATCATGAATTAAATTCATATTAAGTCAGACAAAAAAATATAAGTGAAAATGGTTGTATTAATGTCAATAATTTCTGATTGGACAAACCAGGATAGACTGCAATGTAATGAATACCTGAAATGCTAAAAATCATTAATGACATAAAATCATCATCATGGCTAGACTTCACAAACGAAGATTTGGGAATGACATAAAATGCAATAGTCTGATATAACAGTTTTAAGATCTTCCTCTGAAGCTTATAATTATTTGTGGTTATATCATCAAATGGCACTCTATATCAGCTTTTTATGCATAATTTTATTAAAATATAATTACTTTTTTAGCTGGTTTCTTCTTTTTTTCTGTTAGATATCTCTTCTAAATTCCACTTGGATACCAATTTCAAAGACTTCCTTGAACTTACTTTACATAAAGTGGAATAATCCCTTAGGTTTATTGAATTAGAAATAATCCATTAATTTAAAATCACCCCTGTTGCACAGTGATTATGTACTGATACTTCCACTGTTATTAAAAATATCTCCAATTTCTGAATCTGTTTTTTTAATTCCTGTAACTCTTTAATGTATGCTTTTTCTGCCTCTTACTGAATTGGTTGCTTTTATTTTGCAAACCCTTTTTATGTCAAACCCCTCCCACAGAGTAATGCTGGTATCTCCTCTCAAAATTGCAGAAAATAAATCTTTCTTTCAGTCATTACAGAATTATATTTTCACATTTATTTCTGCTATATGAATGAAATTATTTTTTCATAAGTCCCCTCTCCCAAACTTTACTAAGTGTCCCTGGACATCCTTTAAAACTTCTGTGTGAAATCATGGTTTAGAATTTACTAATTCAAAAAATAAATTTGTAAAAGTCAAGAGATAAGACTTTTATAGATTCATAGAATCACAGGATCATACAATATGCTGAGTTGGAGGGGACCCATCAGGATCATTGAGTCCAACTCCCAACTCTGTGCAGGACACACCAAGAATCACATTATGTACCTGAGAGCATTATCCAAATGTTTCTTGAACTCAGACAGGCTTGGTCCTGTGACCACTTCCCTCGGGATCCTGTTCCAGTGTTCAAATACCTTCTGGGTGAAAAACCTTTTCCTGATATCCAGCCTAAACCTCCCCTGCCTCAGTTTCATGCTATTTCCTCAAGTACTGTCACTGGTCACAAGAGTGAAGAGATCAGTACTGCCTGAGCATGTTGAAGGCTGCAATGAGGTCTCCTCACAGTCTCCTTTTCTCCAGGCTGAACACACCAAGTGATCTCCGATGTTCCTCAGAAGGCTTCCCCTCAATGCCCTTCACCATCTTCATTGTCCTTCTTTGGACACTTTCAGTAGCTTAATATCTTTTTTACATTGTGGTGCCCCAAACTGCCCACAATATCGAAGGTGAGGCCGCCCCAATGCAGAGCAGAGCAGGACAATCCCCTCCCTCGACCAGCTGGTGATGCTGTGCCTAATGCGCCCCAGGACACAGTTGGCCCTCCTGGCTCACAGGGCACTGCTGACTCACATTTAACTTGCCATCAACCAGGACCCCCAGATCCCTTTTCACAGGGTTGCTTTCCAGCATCTCATCCCCCAGTCTGTACGAACATCCAGGGTTGCCCCATTCCTGGTGCAGAATCCGGCACTTTTCCTTGTTGAATTTCATACTGTTGGTGATTGTCCACTCCTCTAATTTGTCCAGATATCTGTGCAGGGCCTCCCTGCCTCTGAGGGAGTTGACAGCTGCTCCCAGTTTAGTGTTGTCAGCAAGCTTACTTAATATTCCTTCAAGTCCTGCATTCAAGTTGTTAATGACGATGTTGAAGAAAACTGAACCTAAGATGGAGCCTTGTGGAACTCCACTAGTGACTGGATGCCAGCCTGGATACCCCTTGCACTATTACCATTTGTGCCTCACCTGTGAGCCAGTTGCTCAGTCATCAGGTATTTGGTTGTGTGCTGGACATTTTGTCCAGAAGGATCCTGTGAGAGACAGTATTAAAAGTTTTACTGAAACCAAAAAAGATTGTATCAACTGGCTTCTCCTCATCAGCTAGATGGATTACCTTGTCATAAAAGGAAATCAGGTTGGATAAGCAGGACTTTGCTCTCATGAAGCTGTGCTGGCTGTGACCCATGACTGCATTGTTTTCCAGGTATTTTTCAATACCTCCCAGAAGAATCTTTTCCAAGAATTTGCCAGGCACTGAAGTGAGACTTTCAGGCCTGTAGTTTCCGGGGTCTTCCTTCTTGCCTTTTGGAAAATCAGGACAACATTCTCAGCTTCCAATCAGCTGGGACATTTTCAGATTCCCAAGATCACTAAAAAAATCATTGAGTGAGATTGTGCTATGATAACAGCCAGCTGAGATGAATCCCATCAGGCCCCATAGATTTGTAGGGATCCATCTGTTACATCTTGTTTTGAAATATTATTCAGAGCTAACAAAAAAAAATCTGTGTTTGGTTTTGATTTCATTTGGGTTTGTTTTTAATATACTCAGTAGACTTATTTCCTTTTACTCTAGTTATGCATTCAGAAATTTATTCACTGCTAAACTAAATTATGCATATTTTGGAGCTTGTGATTTCCTTATTATCAGGAAAAATTTTACCTATCATTTGAAAATAGTGGTCTTTTTTGAGGCAAACATATATTCATATATTCAGTCCAGAGATATTTTGTCCTCAAAATCAGTAAATATCACAGAACATTGCCTCCTTTATCATTTTCAGATATTGCAGTGCCATTATCCAAACATATCTTTTCTTGACATTACAGTCTACCTTACAGTTCAGAGTCTTCAAGAAACACCCCAGGCAATCCTGCATGCTCAGCCTAAAGTGGCTGCAGTTCTGCAGTGGCCAAGTGGCTTGAGATGCAACTTATATTGACAGAATGTCTTATCTGTTTGCTGACCTGCACAACTAGCCCATCTTGTGGCCTGTGACTATGAATTAACTCTGTATGCTGAATGCATTCTTAAACTTTATTTCCAGAAATAAAAATTCCTTAGATCCAGCAATAATCATGCTCAGGCAGAAACCCAAGTATCTCTGGTAGGATGACAATCAGAAGTAAAGCACCTATTCTGGTGAGAATCACAATGAGTTCAGAGCAAAAAAGTTTACTCATTTCCTTTAATATCCCAAGTCCTGCAAGCCCTCCAAAGAGTTGATCTTTGAATGCAAACATCAAAACTCCCAACGAGTGGGTGGGATTAGAAGACATAGAAAGAGGACACAGAGTGGGAACATGGAATATTTAGAGCATAGATAGAATTGAGACCCTGCTTTTGAGACATTGCATACACATAACAGCCTCACAAGATACCTGAGATGTGGATCTTTTAAGTTAGTGAATTCACACTGTTTTATAGGAGAGAAAGGACTGTGAGGCATGAAATAGGACTAAGCGTCATGATAAATGATACTCTATTATCAGCAGTTATTGGTTTTGATCCTATCAGTGAAAAAATCCTCTAAGGATAAGGGGAAAATGACAAAATATTGACCTTAAATGCTTCTTCTGGAAGAACGGAAAATTAAATATAAGATATTTTATGAAGAGAAGTTGAAATACAAAGTCTTTTATGAAGAACATTAACAAATAACAGGTAGTATGCCTCACTGGAACATTCAAATGACTACAAGTGACTGCCATGTGGAAGTTTAACAGCAGTTGTATAAAAAGCCAATTATAATTAATGAGTGTCTTTATAATATAATGAAAGGAAGAATAAGGAGAATAATTAAACATTTATAAAGTTATGGCTGTAAAGAGAAATATGTTTCATAGACTTAGAGCTTATCAGCAATCCTAAACAAGGTAGGATATTTGCTGCTATCAAGAAGTTTAATCATGCTTTTACTGGTTTCTGACATTACAATAATATCGAGAACAGGATGAACCTCAGGCAATGTTTACGCTCAGACTACTGACTTAGAAGACTGTTAAAAAAATACTTGCTGTGACAGAGAGGTAGGGGAAACTGATGAGCTACAGGTAAAATTCAAAACCCCTGTGAAAGCTTAAAGTACAGGCAGGAATATTAAGCTGAAAGTAAGGATTTAGAAGTCTACAATGGAGATTTCAGATGTTGCTGATATCTTATGTGACATGTTCAGGCATATACTGAAAAGAGACACCAGAGACCATGAAAATGAATAGTGGGATTATTTGAGGATACAATTCTACAGCTTGCTGTCTGTAAAATGAATTGCAAAGTACATGTTTACAGAATCAGTCATGTCTTGAGGAAAGTGAAAATAAAAAAAGAGACCAAAAAGAAAGAGATTACTAAGATATCTCAAAAGGAAATATTTTATGGTTTGGTGAAGAAAAAGACAGAGTGAAATACTAATGATTTAAGAGAGGTTTGTAGGAGTCTAAAGGTAAAGAAGACTGACTATCAAATATGAGTGAATTTCCCAAAGACAAAAAAAGTCACAGAAATTGCAGTTACAGAAATGTAGGACATATACAAATAGACGTTTTTAGCTAATATTTTCAGATGCTGACCTGATTTGTGAGCAGGCATAAAAAAATTGAAGAATCTTAGAAGTTAATGAGAACAAAATTGCTTAATATTTGCCAACATTCCTGATAAATTATTTAAGGAAAGAAAAGATAAACTAGACAATGCTTTGCACATTAATTTTGTATTTTGAAATCTTGAAAGAAAACACAAAGAATTTGTTGTTTTGAAAAAATGTGATGTAAAATCACTGCAAGGTGTCTTGCCTTGGTGCAATCAATAGAATTATATTTTGTATACATCTGTATTATAAAAAGAGGGATAATAGGACAGAATATTATTTGTAACACCCAGTAATTTGTTCTATGCAGCCTACAGGAATTACCTACTGTGGATGGCAACAGTTTGGGTGGTTTAAATATCTTTGAGTACTACTTATTATTAACAAATTAATAATATAGCATGATTATAGGGGAAATTTACTTGTATTAACCTGCAGACAATTTTTAGGTTAAAAAAAGACTGTACACTATAATACTACAGACATTTAGATGCCACAATGTCATTATCTTTGAGAAATGAGCTCTCATCTCTTACTAAATAGAAAGCAAGAAAACACCAGTCTTCTTAAAATATAATAGGAATACTGAGGCAATTTTTTGAAACAGTAAAAAATGATAAATGAAAAAGATCTAAGGGAGACTGGAGCTCTGTGAAAAACTAAATATAGCAAAGCAATGAAATGCCAACAATGTGATTTGGCAGGGTATGCAGTTAAGAGTGACAAAAGCTAGACTAGTTAATTTTTTAGTTGAAGAACATTCCTCCAGTGTTCTCCCTCAGGGGAAGGGAGGGCAGAACATTGAACAAGACTAGAAAGAGCTTGATGTGAATTAGCAGAAGGGAAGGCACAGCTGTGACAGAAGTTGAGCTCCTAAAGAGCTTAAAGACATCTAACAGAGAGATGTTTTCAGAATGAAGTAGCATGTTGGATGTGTGAAGCTCCTATGTAGGATGTTTGACAAACTGCTTGAGAGCTTGTGCATCAGAGTCAGAGGAGAGAAAAATGGCAAGTCCTCTGCCTGGGAAGGAAAAACAACTTCCAGTTACAGACAGTAAGACTGACCAGGATGCACTGGCTGGGGAGAAGCTCTGCTGAAAAGTCCCTGGGGCTTGTGGCAGACGGAAGCTGAATATGAGCCAGAGGTGTGTCGTGGTAGGAGAGAAGACTAATGGCTTCCTGGACTGGCTTGATTATCATCTTTTAATAGGAATTAATTAGAATTAACATGTAATAATATTAAGAGAATATAATGTCCAGATTTTGTTTGTTTAGTTGGGGAGGGGTGGGGTATATTGTTTTAGTTTTGAGGGGGTATGATTTTTTGCACTTGCTTATTTTCCTTGGGGTTGAAACCACAAGTTACTTTGCAGGTCATTGAATATTGTTAAATACTAGGAATAGGTCTGAATAGTGAAACTCAGCTTTGACATTTTGTTGGGTTGAAAAGAGCTAAAGAAAAAGAGCAGTTGGAGATACAAGTGGGAAGATAAAGGAAATAATGAAGAGAGAGCAACTGATGAAGTGGAACACTGATAATGGATAACCCATGGTACTGGAGTGAGATCCCAGATATAGAAAACTGGTTTTCCAAAGTCATAGAGACATATAATCAATAACATTCAGAGAAAAAATGTGGTAAGAGATTTTGGCTAACTGAAAGATATTAACCTTAAGAGAACTTGGCATCAGACTTAATAAACAAGAACAATGTGCTTATCCTGAAAACAGAAAACTGCCTGATTATAGGAGTGCATGCTCATGCACACATTCACTCTTGCATGTACAGGGTAATTCTGTAGCACATTTCAGAATGATTGGTCTGTGCAGGTATATTATATTTACAACCATACTGTTGAAGTATTTTAGAACAAATTCTGTTGCTATGATGAAATATTTAGCTGGAGTGATGGCACTTGGTATACATCATTGGAGTAGCAGCTATTAGGGTTATGTAGTACATCATCGATATGACAACTTTGAGAGGATGTGTAATATATAACCAGAAAAGTCCCATTTGGACATCAATATGTGGTATTTACTGCTATTAATAATGTAGTGGGTTTGGTTTCACACAGTAAATAGACATAATTCTGATTCTAAGCAGCAATGAAATTCCTTTCAATAGTGCCACAGCAGCTTCTACCATGCAGTGACTTTGTGATAAAAAATGACTTAGACTAGAATCTACGGATACTGCTTACCACCACTTACGCTACAATAGGGGTAGAAAAATGACCATCAAAAACCAAAACAAAATAAAACAACAACAAAAAAATGCCCCACAAAATAAAACAAAACCTTATAAAATGAAAACAAATAAAAACCTTAAGAGAAAGTGGTCAGTCATTTCATTAGCAGGACACAGAATTAATTATTCTGCAAGTAAAATGGGTAAGGATCAGTGAGGGCAAAATGCACAGTTTTGAAAAACCCAAAAAACATGATGGTTGTGGATATTGACATACAACACAGATGCTGCACTTTCTCTATTTAGACATAAAGTCATGAAAATAAGAGACTCCAATATGTAATCAAAGTGTTAAGAAACTTCCCAGTCTGACCATTCATGAGATTCTCTGACAGTCACACTCTCAGCACCAGAGACTTTCAGTGCTGGGACCGAAGCCCCTTCACAGCAGCTCCAGTGACCCAACGGCACCCCGTTTGACTCCCTGCACACCCCACTCACACACAGTCAGATCGGGTTTCCTGGCTGGTTCGACCCCAGGTTTCCCATAGCAGAGTCTGAGGTGTCTCATTCCGTAGAGCCGTTTGTTCAGGGCACAGTAACACAAGAAACACCCCGAGCCGGTGCCTCCGAGGAGGGATCCCCAACAAAGGAACCCCTGGGCTTCTGTACCCTCATAGTCTTGCTGTTCCTGCTGAGTCCTCTGCCCCTGCCATGTCTCTCAGTGTTCATCCAGCTCGCTGGTGCACCAGTCTTCCTCAGCTCTGTTATACAAAACGCTGGCAGTTTACGGCTCCTGCTGTGTCTCGCAGTGTCCAACCCCACCTGGCTGGCACCACCCTGTCTTCGTGCTGTTTTGTTACCCAAAGGGTTGGCAGTTCACAACCATTTTCTTTGGCTCCCACACAAAGCTCAATCTGCATCTCAACATGCAGCTTTCAGATAGAGTTCCCTGCACTAGATGTATTCCTCAACAAAAGGACTGATGAATATACCAGGATGTAATTTTTGTTCCTTCAAACTACTTGTATTTTTGTGTTGTCTAAGTTAAAACTGATTTATTTTTCCCTTTAACAATGTAATTTTTACCACTGTATTTCAAGTCATATTTGATGGTAAAATTCAGGTCTAATAGCCTTGCCCAAAGGATTTCAGTGATTTTAGTAGATTTGTGTTCTACTGTAAAGGCCTATATTTCTTGATTGGAGCTTAAATTTTTAAAACAAAAGAAATTTTCAGCACTGAATCTAAATTTCCTTCTTCTTATTGAAAGACTTTCCTACTGAAAATGGCTTTAGCATTTGTTCCTTACATTTGTTCCTTCTTGAACTAGACAGGACAGGAGGCCATTTAGTTGTATATGTGAACCCAGTATTGAATGTTCTGCTGTGTAATTCCTTCTTATGTTGCTGTACTGACAATAGTATCCTGAGGGTCAACAATGTTCTATATCTAATTTTACCCCTAGAAACTGCAGATTAGTTTTTTACAGATTTGTATCCTTCAACTTTAAAATTTATTTTCTGATAAATTATCAGTTAAATGTGTTGGACGAAATAGGATTAAAAAAAGAGAGCAAAAGATGACTGAAGAAAATCCAGCTAAAAGCTTACATGAATAATATTAGACAGTTTTGCATAATGTTTATTAAAATATTCTCATGTCTTTCATATAATTTTTTAACCTTCAGTGTTATCTTGGTGGAAAGTGTCATTTTTGAAAGGCATGCCAGAACATTCCTTTCTTGTATGAATATGAATTTGACAAAATGTGCAATTTAAGCATTATGTATATTTGTAATACCCTTCCTTGACAGTATGCTGAAGAAAACTATGTATTTTAATATTTCTAATAAAATGTAACAGGTATTATTCTTATTAACCAGTAAAAAAGTTCACTATAAACTGTGATTTTTCAGTATTTTCCATATTAACAGTTTGATCTGATAACAGCCATAATGATACAAATAGATTCCAGATACTTAGACAAACAGATCACTTTAAATTACTTTGGATTAAGAATGAAATGGGGAAAATATAAAAATGGTTATTTCAGGTAATTAAGTGAGATTTTTAGATATTTTTAAGAAATGAAGGTGTTATTGTTTTGCAAAAAATTCATTTAAAGGGATTATTTATTTGAGTTTGTTTTTACTTTTTAATCTACAGTTACTTATAGTAAAAAATATGTCCCATCTGATAGCATGAGAAGGAAGACAAGCAATCACTGAGCCCCAATTAGCTGCTTATTTCCACACCGTTTCCGAGATATTTCACAGTAATGAATGGGGACCATATTTTTTGGAATATATTTAGTGATTTACAGTGTAATTAAACAAATAGAGTTCAACAATTAGCTAGCTACTGAATTATGAAGTACACTTTTTTAACAGTCTATTTTATGTTTTAATTATTGATGCTCATGTCTTCTGTTGTAATATCCTTCTAAAACATTGTTAAATATGGTGTAAAAAAAAAAAGTAATTTTGTTGAGAGCTTAAATAGTAAGTGCCATCAAAAGAGCTCACATAAGAATGCCTTTATGTTATTTTACTTATTAGCAAATTCTAGTCTGTTCTGCTGTTGTCTGGTCTATTTCTACTTTTCTTTCCTGTTCCCATCCCCATGCCATGCTCACCCTCTGATATTTCAACCACTGTAAAAGTCTGACCTACCTTTCTTTTCAAATGATGTGCTACTCTCAACATTCATGAAAGGTAATTCATTTTCACTTCCGTACAACTAATGTATTGCACACAATCCTGGTATTTGAGTTATATGAATAATTCCTTTCCTTGCACGCTTCTTTCCTGCTGCTCATCATTGCTTGCCTGGGTGTCAGAGCTGCTCTCTGAATGTGTTAGTCACTCATGAATAATGTCATAAAAGCCTAGCAGTGCTTCAGAAGATGAGCCCTTTATTACAGTTTTCTAACAACCATTAATATTTCTAATACTCAGCAGTTTTCTGATTTTCTTTTGTGAAAGGACAAATCATGACTATATGGCGAAATGGCATGGGGTCTGCAACTATTACTGCTTTCATTAATGCAGCTGAAATGCAAAGAAAGAGAACAATAGATTTCCTCTGTGTCTGACAGGAAATTTCTAGGTTTTCAGCACCTCTTATCTGCTTTCACTGAGTTCACAAGACTCATTAGAGCAAAAATCTAGCATCACAGTCACATCATTTTTCCTGATCCATGTGTCTGAAAGAAAGTAAAGCTACCTACATATCAAACAATTTCATTCCTCATGAAAAATATAATTGGAATTATTTTTCCATAATAATTTTTAAAAAAGGACATAGTAACTAAATATAATGTACCACACCTGAAATGTTTCTACATCAGTGCACACAACAAGAGGGCCTTGAAGCTTTGACCCAGTCCCAGAGAATTGACATCATTGGCATAAGTGAAACCTGGTGGGATGTGTCCTGTGACTGAGGTGCCCTGTTAGATTGTTACAGATTCTTCAGGAGGGATAGGCAGTGCAGAAGATGCAGAGGGGTGGCACTGTATGGAACAGAAGGGTTAGAATTTGTGGGGCTCACAGTTGGCAATGGCATGGTTGAGAGCCTCTGGGTAAGAATCAAGGGGCAAACAAATAACGTCAGTTATTATGGGAGTCTAATATAGACCTCGCTGCCAGGGCAATGACGACACCAACGAATTATTCTTTGAGGAGCTAAGGGACACTTCCAAGTCAACTGTCCTTGTCCTTATGGGGGACTTAAACTTGCCAGAAATTAACTGGGAGTGTCACACTGCTGGTACAACCCTGGCCAGAAGATTCCTAAAAAACCTGGATGACAACTTTATGGAACAGGTCCTAAGGGAGCCAACTCAGAAAGATGCTCTCCTTGATCTGCAGCTTGTCAACAGAGGGGATCTTATGAGTGAAATGGAGATTGGTGGCCATCTTGGCCACAGTAACTACTAAGTGGTGGAGTTTAAAATCCCTGTTGACAGGAGAACAAGTACCAGCAAAAGCTCAACTCTGGACTTGGGGAGAGCAGACTTCAGTCTGCTCAGGGAATTACTAAGTAAGGTCCCCTGAGAAAGGGTTTTTGAAGGTGCTGGGATCCATCAGTGATAGTCACTTTTCAAACACCACCTCCTAAGGGCACAGTAGCAGGCAAATCCCAAGTGTTGGAAGTCAAGCAGGTGAGTCAGAAGCCCAGCTTCGCTGAGCAGGAATCTTCTCTTGGAGATAAGGCAAAAAAAGGAAGGTGTATGTCCAGTAGAAGCAAGGTCAAGTGACATGAGAAAAATTCAGAGATGCTGCTCACCGCTGCAGGGAGAAAATTCATGCAGCCAAAGCTTAACTGGAGTTGAAGCTGCCAGAAATGTAGAGACAAGGCAGAGATATTGAACACTTTCTTTGCCTCTGTCTTCAACACAGATGACAGATCAAGGCAGTCTCAGTGCCCTGAGCTGGAGGACCATGATTGTGAAAATTATCAACTCCCAGTTGTGCAGGGTCTGCTACTCCAACTGGATCTCTACACATTTATGGAGCCTGATTGGATTTATTCATAGTCCTCAAAGAGCTGGCTGGTGTCATCACAAAACTTCACTTGATGATTTTTGAGGGATCTTGGGAATCCAGAGAGGTCTCAGCTGACTAGAAGTTGGCAAAAGTTGTCTCAGTTTTCAACAAGGGTGAAAAGGAGAACCCCAGAAACTCCAGGCCTGTCAGTCTCACTTCAGTGCCTGATAAAGTTATTGAGAAGATTATTCTGGATGATATTAAAAAACACCTGAAAGACAAGGCAGTCACTGGTCACAGCCAGCACAGCTTCATGGGAGGAAAGTCCTGCTTATCAAAGTTGATCAAAGGAAGCCAGCTGATGTAATCTTTTTAGATTTCAGTAAAGCTTTTGATTCTGGATCCTTCTGGACAAAATGTCCAGCACACAGCAGGATAAACACATCATGTGGCAGGTGAGCAAGGGCTCACTGATCAAGCACAGAGGGTAATAGTGAATGGGGTGAATCAGACTGGTGACCTGTCACTGGTGGGGTTCCACAGAGTTCCATCCTGGGCCCTGAGCTCTTCAACATCTTCATAAATGAATTGGGCACAGGACTGGAAGGGATACTAAACGAGTTCGCAGATGACAGAACTGGGCCGAGCTGTTGACTCCCTCAAAGGCAGGGAGGCCCTGCAGAGAGACCTGGACAAATCAGAGGACTGGGCAATCACCAACCATATGAAGTTCAACAAGGAAGAGTGCCAGATTCTGCACCTGGGATGGGGCAGCCCTGAATGTATGGACAGAGTGGGGAATAAGATGCTGGAGAGCAGTGCCCTGGAAAGGGATGTGCGGGTCCTGGTTGATGGCAAGTTGAATGTGAGTCAGCAGTGCCCTGGCAGCCAGAAGGGCCAACTGTGTCCTGGGGCGCATTAGGCACAGCATCGCCAGCCAGTCAAGGGAGGGGATTGTCCCACTCTTCGCTGCTCTGGGGCGGTCTCACATTGAATATTGTGGGCAGTTTTGAAAGCCACAATGTAAAAAAGATATTAAGCTATTAGAGAGCGTCCAAGGGAGGGCAACAAAGATCGTGAAGGGCATTGAGGGGAAGCCTTCTGAGGAACAGTTGAGGGCACTTGGTGTGTTCAGCCTGGAGAAAAGGAGACTGAAGGGACACCTCTTTGCAGAGTACAACTCCCATGTGAGAGGAAGAGAAGGGGCAGGCACTGATCTCTTCTCTGACTGACCAGTGGCAGGACCTGAGGGAATGGCCTGAAGTTATTTCAGGGGAGATTTAGGCCAGATACTTGAAGAAGGTTCTTCACCCAGAGGGTGTTTGGGCACAGGAACAGTGGTTGGGCACAGAAAGTAGTCACAGCACCAAGACTGCCAGAGTTTGAGTGTTGGGATGATGCTCTCAGGCACATGGTGTGACTCTTGGGGATGGTCCTGTGCAGGACTAGGAGTTGGACTCGATGATCCTTGTGAGGCCCTTCCAACTCAGCATATTCTGTGATTCTGTGATAATGACTCTAGTTCTTCTTTGTAAGTCTGTAACCCTCTGGATTACAGAAAACCTAAAAGGTACAGTCCATACATGCTGAAATGCATGACTAGAGTCAGTCAGGGTGGGGGAGGCAGAAAGCAAGGTTAGTGTTTCATGGCAATCTAATGAATAATTCAAAATACTAATGTGTATTCGCAAAGTGACTTGCTGACTTCAACTGTAAGGATGCAGAGCACAAGTAGGAAGAGAAGTCATTGATTCAAATATGTTGTCATAACAAAAACCTTGATGTATGTTGTATGTATACTCATACTCATTGACTGTACTCTAATTCCCTGTAAACTTTTATTTAGTATACAATATCTGGGGTGATTTCTTATTAAATGTTGAGGTAATCTTAAAGTTTTACTATTCTTGGAAGGCAGTCAGTCAAATTTTCTACTATGAAGGATCAGCTCAGACTTGTTGGTGAGAACTTTGAAGCTACATACGAGGAAATATAGTTTGACTCTTAAAAAGCCTTCACAGAGAAGTTGATACACAGGTGCTTTACAGACAGCTTAAGCCTGCAGGCACATGGCCAGAGCAGCTTGTTCATAAATGATATAAAAGTTCCTATTTTGCCATTCCTAGCAGTAGTAGTCAATATGGCTGCCTTCCAGGCAAAAGATTGTACTAATATGCCTGGAAGCAGGTCAGTGTATAGAGACATATGTCTATAAAAGTCTAAACTCAAAAGTATTTATGTTCTAACAAGAATCTAGTTCATAATGCATCAAGAGAGAAAATGTATCTAAAGAAAATTTGTTAGCGGATAACTTCTCTGAGGCTTAATAGATCAGTAGACTGGTCTCATAATGTGTACAAGGACGTAAAGGGTATTCATAATGTTATTAGTAATTAAAAATGAAATTTAAATTGCTTTTTAAAACTCAAAAACAATTAAAAATTAAAATAGTTCATTAACAAAAACTGACACCTTCACTATATGAAGTGTTGGAACATATGGTATAAGCTCTACAAAACAGTACTTCAAAAAGAGTGCAATAGTCTATCAAGCTTATTGATACCATTATTCTTGAAATTATCTTTCTCCACTTTGTTCACCATGCTCTGCACAGGGTAGGTGGAAAGAAAGAGGAAGTTAATAAGCACTTTCTAAGGGCTTTTGTATTCCACGTCTACTGCCTATAAAGATGGTTGTTGTCATATAAGGCAATGTACCTTTTAACCCTACATTGCTGCAATACATTATGTAGAAGAAAAATAAATATTTTAAACAGGTAAGATAAATATCTAAATGTATTTCCAATATACTTTTAATTTATAGCTACTAGTAGCTGAACTGTTTTCAAAAATCATTATTTTTTAAAATGCAATCCTTCATTTTGTAAATATTTTTTCTATAGAAATAAATGATATGTCTTTATATCCCCTGTCAGGCATCTTGCCTTGAAAAATATAATGTAATTTAAAGTATATAACTTCAGGAGAAGCCTCATGGGAGACACAGAAAAAACAACTAGTATTTTCCTCAAGCAATGAAAATATAGAGATTTCTTAGTATCTCAGTTTCCCATAGCAACCACTTATTGACCCACTTTAAGAAAATTTTGTCCATTTTTACCTGATTTTTGATTTCCAAAACCAAGCAAGAAAAGAAAATAATCATTACTGAGACATAACCGAAACGTGATTCCTAAAAGGATTGACTGAACACAAAGATACACAGGGTTTTTTGGGTTTGTTTTTTTTTTTTTTTTATAAAAGCTATTTTATTTGCATACTTTTTCAGTAGAATGTTTTGTGTGTATATAAAAATGTAATTAAAATATCAATGACTTAAAAAATTATACTACCTTCTGTTTAAGTAATTATCATACATGCCTTATATAATCATAAATGCTTAAAATAAAACCTCGAAAAGTAGAGATTAAATGGATAGCTACACATACACTGTAACCATGTTACTATGTTAAAGTGTGCAACCATGAGAAAAAGCTCATTTGATCTCTTAGGCTCTTTTCATTGTAATTGACAACTGAGTCAACATACAGTTGCTCATTTTTTACTTCAATAAAGTGAACTGGAGTCTAACATATCAGTTAAAAATATATTTCTGGGCATCTGGGAGAAATTTTCAATTCTCACTGAACTGAAAATTAAAAAAAAAAAAAAATACCACAAGAGATATTTTGTATTCTCACTTTCTCACCTTCCTTGTATGCCTGTCTCTAGAGAGAATAGTAACATTGAACTGATCTCTGACTATAGCCATTATGAAGAAGAAAGATAAATATTTTAAACAGAACTGTTTTTTAAAATCATTTTTCAAACTGCAATCCTCGCTTTCAGCTGCAAAACATAGGGCACCTGATGTGCAATTCTCAGACACAGATTGGAACTTGGTGGGCAGTGCTGTACTGTCCTTCAGCCACATCCTGGAGGCTGTGCAAGAAATTATTTTCTTTGATTTTCTGTTATTTGTGGTCTCAATTATCCCCAACAGTAACAGTGATAAAAACTGAACCAAACTTTTACAAAACTCAGCACTTTTCTGTAGGGTGCTTAGTGTATCTCAGGATGTTCATCTCGCTTGGTGAGTTATAGCTGCATGTTACCTTGGCAGAAAGAGGTAATATCAGGCTTTAGAGCTACTTGAATAAAAATACTGAATAAGAGAACTCAGTGACAAAACACCCAGAATTCATGCTGTGATATCTGTTATTGAAGCGTACCCCACTTTCCCATGGTAAATCTACTTAAAATTCGTGTATGTTGATAATTATTAGCTGTAATTGAGAAATACCCACTTTTCTATTTTATTTTTAAACTTTTCTCCCTCAATATTTTTTCTACTTTTCTACTGTTTAATGACAACTTATTTACTTAGCTTATATACTGTCCTCTTCCCTGATATTTAGCCAAATAAATAATTGGAGCAGTTTTGGTTTTGGGTTTTTTTCCTTTGCAAATAATACTTTAACTTGTACACCATTTAGATTGCTAAAGAAACATATGTATTTTAAAATTATGTAGACAATAATGGCACAAATGGACACCCCAGAAATTATCCATGGTAGTAATTTAAAAATTTTAATGGATGTCTATCTAAAAAAGTGTCTTTCCCAAGCTAACTTTAAGGCTCTTTTGTTATTAAGTAGCCAGAGACATGCAGTAACAATGTTTTTGAAACGTCTTATAAGGGTACTAAGAGATTATAAAGTTATTCCTGCCCTGCCACTGTGTAGCAGATCTGGCCATAAGCGTAATGGCTAGAGGTACAATGTGTACCTTCTCCTCAGTGCATTATATTGGGTTAAAGAGTTTTCTATCAATATAGCTGTCAAACTAAAATGAAATGTTTAGTTTGCCATTCATTAAAGAACTGTGTACCTACTTGGTTCATTATACAGGGGTTTTTTTCCAACATGTTCTTAATTGGTTTTGGTTTTTTTTTGTTGTTGTTTTTTTTTTGTTTGTTTGTTTTGGTTTTTTTGGTTTTTTTTTTAATTACAACTGTAGTTAGTCTGATTTTTTTAACAGGCTCTAATATTTACCCACTAGAACTAAACTTTATGTCTAGGAAATTAATCCCTTGATAGTTCAATTGTAAGTAAACTTGAGAGTGCCATGATAGCTCTTGAATAGGCATATTATATACTTCAAAAGCAACTGTTCCTTACAAATAAAAAGCTAATCTTCAGTGCAAGCCTAAGAAGAAATATTCTGTTGCCTTCATAAATTCAGAACAAAAACTCAGTCATTAGAGTTGCAGCATATTTTCCCCAAATGGAGATCTACTCTTTGCACTGCAACCCATTCATTTCTACCTGTCTTGTTAACAATTGAACTGTCAAGTATTCTTTCTGTTCATTAACAAATAACTTTGGGGCCATTTAGGCTTTGGCAATCAGTAAACTGGTAAGGAATTGACAGTACTGTAAGACCATATGATTTTAATACTACTACCTAAAGATGCACTCACATCCCCTCAAAAAAAATAATAATTAAAAAAAAAAAAAAAAAAAAAAAAAAAAGATGGGTGGAGGAGAGAAGGATGAAGAGCAAATTTTTCACTTGGTCAGTTTGTAGATGTACACATGCAGGATATGGAAAACTTGAGTGAAAAAGAATGCAGTGGTTTCTTCTCTTCAGTTTTTGATTGCCATACCACTATGCAATGTTCTAAATGGAACTTCTGAAGCTCTCACCCAGGTTTTCAGTGAAAGCAGCAGTAAACAGAAGTAGTAAGATGGATGTACTTGCAGAGTGGTGAAGGAAAGACAGTTGGAATATTTTTGGTAGTTTCTAGGCCTCACATAGTTCCATGTTGTTTTCAAGGTATTTATTAAGAAATACCAAAGAGATAAAATAAACAAAATACCAAAAGAACTGTCTCTGAAATGCTGCATTTTAAACAAAACAATTGGTGGAGAAAAATTTTAAAGCAATTTAAGAACTTTAAATTTTTGAATGCATTTTTCTGGTGTTCTGTAATATTCTTTAATTTCAGTAGGCATGATACATGATATGAGCAACTAAACTTTATAATGTAAAAATAATGCTGAAACACTTCAGTAGCTTCTACACATTGCACACAAATTACTACTTTCCAATCAATAGGCATTTTAAAATACAATTGCTATTCTGGAGCTGTAATATGCAATTTGTGCTATGGGTATTATGTATTCAAATCATAGGTATGAGCTCTAGAGAAACAATTACAATATATGCTGCAAATGCATATTGAAACCCAAATTACATTAAGAACCATGCTTTAAAAGGAGACATAACTCAGGCTTCAATTTTGCACCTGCAGTCATTTCCAGAATCAACAGGGTGGACACATAATTGCAAAACAGGTGATTGTATTGGTTGCAACTGCTGAGATGGTTAATTTTCAGGTTTAGTCATCTGGTCACATATTTAATTACTGTAATTTGTGTCAACAATTATTAATGCATATAAGATTTCCATTACAAAATTTATTTTGCTTTTGCAAATTTGGCCTTAATATCTATGCATTATGTTGTCTTCGGGTACATTGTTGGTTGAAGGAAAAGGGGATAATTGTATTAATATGAAAATATTTGCTGGTTTATTTTTTTTAAAAAGAAATATACATTTCTGGTGAAATTTCAAGTTATTCTTTATTGCATATAGACAAGCTGAAAAACGTGGGGTTTGATATATAAGAAATGTTTGTGAATAAGGAGGTCCAAAGCAAGTTAAAGCTATTTACAGGGTTTGGGGTTTTTTTCTAAATTTCCATCATGTTAGAATTTTCTTAGACCCTGTTGGCTAATCTCATTACACCTCAGAAGCTGGCCTGTTACTATTAGCTGTTTGACTGTGAGAATGTTGTTCTCACAGACCAGCTGTGATGTGTTGAAGGTGCTCATTTCCATGCTGCATACAAAAAAAACCCCCCGTATTATTAACAGATATCCTCCAGTATCGTTTGCTTTAAGACAGTTTTGTCAGGACCCTACATAAAATCTCAAAATACTACATTAAATTCAGTGGAAGGCTTGAACAAAATGTTCTGGATCTTAATGAAATACTATTTTTTAGTGAAACTTGGCTTTGTCAGAAAAATTCTGGCCAAAACTTCTCATTTCATGTTATCTGACCTTTGAGTTGCCTCATGAAATAGTTTGTCAATACTTGTAAAGTCATTACTGGAAAGATGAAAGAATACAGTGACTTCATCATGCTCATGGTTTTTAGCCATCAGTGAATGGATTAATTACATTTGCAAACAGGTGGATTATTTTGAAAGCAGTTTTTTTTGGTCTTCCACACAACCAAACCACAGACCACATATTTAAAAGACACACATTACCTTTAACAAGAATATTTGACTTTGTGTTTGCTAGCAGTTAGCAGCTGTCAAGCCGTAGCTCAGCTGTAGAAACAAAAACACATCACCTTCAGGAGAAACACTGGATGCAGTGATTCTGCAGCACAGAGGGATGGTACCTTGCCACACCCTACCGATATGCTTTCTAAAACAGGTCTTAAAGCTCTTTATGCCTTAAATACATGTTATGGGTTTCTGGCTTGAACCATGGAAATAGCTGCTTTTCTGAGTATTCAAAATATGTTGTTAGTATCCAATGAAAAAGACCACATAAACTGCCTACTCAGGTATCTTTAGCTTAGAATTTGAGCCTGGGGGTGAGAATTACAAAGTACTGCTAGCACAGATTAGCTGATGTTTCATACGTGTTTACATATCATGTATGTCATAAAAAAGGTGCCATAATCAGACAACTGTGAATAGCTATGGAATTTGCCTGTAACTAGAATAAAAACAATGTATAGCACTTGAAACATGTTAGGAAAAATGATGGCTAAATTACTGTCATTACTCAGGGTAGGATTTAGCATACAGTTTAGGACACCAAGGGATATCTAGTTATCTAGTCATCTAGTCAATATTGTCAGTGTTGGAAAGAGAGTCTCAAAAGCTGTTTAGCTGATCAGCCACCCAAACACAGCATCAGGTTTCCCAGAGGCATCCTCTGCCATTGTAAACACTCTGGGATATGCTCTTAGGCTTAAATTAGCTCTTCATTTCAAAAAGATAAGCATCCCTGTAAGTTTTGTGTTATATCTTTTAGCCACATAAGCATGACTCAGATGTCCCAAACAATCAAAAATGGCACTAAATTCTTGTAATCTGAAATCTCACCTTAAATTTCTGTTTTGCTGAACTGTTACTGTGAACTGCTCTTTAATCTCCACTTTGCTGAATATCACGTGGATCACTTCCCTTCGTGAAGGCACCTTGTGCCATTTTAGGTGCTCCAAGTTATCTTAGATACCCTCATGGATTCAAATACAATGCAGGACCTATAAAAGAGCAGAAACCCAATGGCATGGCAGTTGGAAAGATACTTGAGGGAATTTCAGTTAATAATAGATATCTAATGTGCAGATGAGCTGATCTCTAGTTCACATGTGAATATATACATACAGACACCATCAGCAAACAGAATCTCACTCTCAGTGTCATGAGCTTTTTGGAGTACACTTTTTAATATATACATTTGTATGGAATTCCTTTACCTGAGGTAAAAGCAGAAGTACTTGGAGATACGTCTGAAAATGAGACAGACAGTCTGGTGAATATAAAAGCCTGAATTTTTAGCTGATGTAAATACATGTAGCTTTAGTACCTTCAAGAGAGATATATTGATTTACATCATATGGGAGATGACTGACTGAGACATGACACAAGTACTCAGTGTGGTCTGAGGTCTGTATTCTGTGACACTGAAAATGTAGTCTGTCATATGACAGAATCAATTATCCTTAAAACTCAGGAGAGAAAAAATAATGTAAATTGTCCTTTGCTTCACTGTTTTAACAGCATTTGCTTACAAAAAACATAGTTCTTAAATGTTTCATAACTGTAAAATAAGGTATTTCTTGGAAAGGTCTGACTCCAAATTAATTGAAAGTCTTCAAAATGTAGGAAATCAAAAGGTAGTAATTTCAATTATGAAAGTAATGTTTTTTAGAAAGCAACATGTTCACATTTTACTATTTAAAAGAGAAAAAAATAGCTAATTTTGTAATTAGGTGTTGTTGACTTTGTAATAGTTATAAGCTTGATAATGCTCCACTCATAGTGGTATTTACTGTTAATATTATAGCTCTATTTGTTTGGCTGTAGAACCTCAGAAAAAATTAATTCATAAAAGGCCCGAAGTGAATCCTTTTACTTTTTTTTATGATGTCTTGTTCATATGCCCCAAGAGCATAATTTGTTTGTTTCCTTTATAAAACACTTATTAGTATAAATAAACAAACCAGTTTTTAATAATTCAATAATTTATTATTTGTTTTCAAGGACACTGTGCAGGTATGAAAAATAAGTGCCTGAGATGGATTCACATTTTCCTTCAAAAGAAAAAGCTCCCATTTTTGTACTCTCTTTGAAGAAAGGGTTTGTGTACTTGATAAAGCCACTGAGTGTGGTTCAGACTAGTGACTTGAATCATTAAATGCTGTCAAAAAGGAGCAATATTTTTCTAGTGACATCAATCAAATGGTAATGCCCTCTGACATTATTCCTAAAGGACTTTGGAAACTATAGCAGAGAGCTATGGGATGTTTTATTATTGTACATGAAATAGTGAGCAGAATTTCTGAGTGGGCAAAGGGATTACATGGTAGACCATCAACATAAATCTTATTTTAATAATATGATACTTTTATATTTACATCTATATAGATATGTAAACATTGTGATTGAGAGTTTCACTGCTTCATGCAGAGGCTGGATAGGATAACATAGCAAAATTTTAGAGTTTTGTTCCAGGGTCTGGAATAATAAAACACCAAAGAATTAGACTGCAGTTTAACCCTCATGGTAAAGCTCAGTAATTTGTAGCATTGACAATTTCTAACCTAAAGTACTATGGCCAGGATAGAAATGCTTTTTACCTATTAAAGAATAAAAATATTAAATAACCTCTGAAGACAGGCCCAAATTTTTGCTCAGTGCTAAAGATATTCTTGGTGCCACTCAAAGTCAGAGACAGCAGTAAAGGCATCTTCTAAGTTTTCTGACCTTTCCAGCTCTTCAGCTTGATCCAGTGCTCAGATGATTTCTAATTTATATCAGATGAAGGGCTACTTAGACCTTGCCTTTCTTCACCTCTGGCATTTGTTCCAGAAATAAATAGAAGTAACATGTCATGAAAAATATTCAATATCATCTTTACAGCCCCAGAGAGATCCCTCTGCATTCTAGCATTCAGGCTCTCCCTAAGGGCATTTTCCTGCAGTTAATTTAAGCAAGTGGACTAGGAGCTAAATCCAGTACATTCTTTTATCAGCATAACTTCAAGTTATGAAGAATTTTGATCAATAACATAATAAATATTTTAGCTCTTAAAATATAATTTTCTTGCCTATAATTAGTTACTTTTTTCTTGTTAGATGGAACATAACTTACATTTATGACACCTAGCTGTATTTGTGATAGGAAACCTGACTGCCACAGGGAAAGATGTGTCATGAGACAGTTAATTTTATATCCAGTTTTAAGTGGAGTAAATATTGGCTCTCCTTTATGGCAGGTAACATCCAAAAGTACTCTGCTTTTCCTATACTGGAATTCCATTTTTAATGGTATAGTGAAAAGAGGCTGATATCCTGAAAACTGCTGGGAAAGAGAAACACGTAGACAGGGATTGCAAAATTATCATGAAAACATGTAATATCACCATTTGAACAAATTTTACTGCTACCTTGATTAAATCTATTAACTACTGATTAATTCTATTAACTTCTTCAGGTTGAGGTTTTTTAGGAATGATTTTGCTCACCAGATTTTGAATAAAAAAACCAAAACTTAGTGCTAAACAGTGTATTAGAATTAAACAGGACTAGATTTTAGTCCAACTCATAAAAAATTTACAATAAATTGCATGAATGGAAGCAGCTATACAGTGATTATTAATATATATTTTTGAAAAATTATCTGAAATTGGAGCTGGTTACCATTCAAATAGTAATGGCTTTAAAACAAAATATTTTTTCGTCATCAAAATATCTACCTGCAGAATTTACAGAAAATCCTTTTTACTTCACTACACCTAACAGTATGTGCACTGCCATAAAGTGAGGGGAAATGCAACTACCTGTGAAAGTTAAAAAAATCATTACAATGCCTACAAAATGCATTTTTTGTTTATAATAAATGGTCTTTCATTCATGGAGTAATGTGCATTCTGATGCATGACTAAAAATCTCAGTGTAAGTTACAGCTTTTTTGTGTTTGAAATTTTTATGCCAATGAATATTTTTAAAAATTAATAACAGCACACAAAATGAATGGCAAAATATACACTTAGCCCCAGGTACCTAGCATTGCCATTCAGTGATAACTATGTAAGTATTCAATAGATATTTTTTCCATTTGTCTGTGCTTCTTAGGGATTTTAGTTTGGGGGGGGGGGGGGGTTGGGTTTGTTTTTTTTTTTTGGGTTTTTTTTTTGTTTGTTTGTTTGTTGTTTTGTTTTGTTTTGTTTTGTTTGTGTTTTTTTTTTTTTTGTGTGCTGGTAGGTTATTAGTGTGAGTATGGTAGCTTTAGAAATGTTCAGAGTCATCTTTTAAAAAAAGAGCTGTGAGAGTCAAGTCTTTTTTACATGCCTTCATAAAAGAAGGCTAAAATGCCTCTTCTTGGTATGAAGATGTATAATTCTCATTAGCCATTCTAGCAGCACAGTTTATGAACAGAAGGGGAAATGGACCTTTTCTGATGACCTTTCCCCCAAAAAATCAAGCAGGTTTGTCTATTCATTGGAACAGTTTTTATTTTAAGTGGATCAATTCTGACATAGAGTGATAAAGTAACATTCGTAAATAGATCAAAAACTGGAAGCATTTTGAATCTTTTTATACCAACTTTAGTAACTCATATTTTGAGTCCTCTAAAATAATTTTACAGTTGCATACTACTCTGATTAGCCAAAATAATTTTATACATATATATTTGTATGAATATGTTGCAAGTAAAATTGAATGAATATTTTCTTAAATGTTGTCGAAGAATGCCAAAATTGAAAGGAGAGGATTCAAAGATATTGAAAGGGAGTGCCCTTTTTCTACTCTCACACCATTGCCTGAAAGATGACTTGTGTAATCTTTGGTAAAATATTGCTTCAAAACAACGTAAAGAATGTAATGTTTTCATTTTTTTTTCCTTGAAATTTATTATTCGAAAAAGAAATTTGAAAATAATATCTGTATCCTATTTTTTTCCCACAAAGATAAAATCTTTCAGCATTATCAAATGGTTGAATTAAAAGAAATAGCAGTTGTTTTTACATTAAATTTACATTAAATGAAAAACACTACCTTTGGTGACTTGCTTATGGTTTCCAGTTCAACTGTCATGACTCAAATATCTGACTTGAATTTATATTCTTGATTTGGTTTTAAGTCCCCTCTGGGCTTTCTTGATACTGAGTCTGTATGTTCAGGAGTAAATTGGCTTATTTGTTGCTAAAGTCACCCTAGGTCTGCTACACAATGAAATGATAAACAACCATGAATAGCCATAACCTGCTACAACTCCACCTGTTTGTCTCACTGGGGAGATTTTTTTCCTGTGGTAGTCCAACACTAACAATTTAGGAAATGTTATAAAAGAAAGAATGTGCCTTACAGGTGTGCTCCAAAATAAGTATTAATCAGACTCTTCCATGATTATTGTGATTTTCTGTTCAATTGTTTTAAAACAGTCTGTGAAAATAAAAGTAACCTTTGCTGAAGTATAGTCTTTGCAATGGCAAAAAGAGCCCTGTTATAAATCCACCTGAATAACCTTAGGATAATAATGTTAATAAAACACATGTGTCTAAAATCAGCACATTGAGTTGCTTAATTTATTTCTTTTCTTGATCTCTGATAGGATTCAGGTAACTTCTTCTACATTTCTATCTGTGCCCTGGGGGTTTCCTAATTTAAAAAAAAAAAAAAAAGATAATTCTGGTAATCATGAATTGTATCCAAAAGGTGATGGAGGTAGTTGTAACCCACTTCCAGGAATGTCATGAAGTGTTGCCACTGGTTGTGTAATGAACTTCTATTTATGTAATTGATGGTAATGACAATCTGACAGGGGAAGAATCCTCTTTATTCTCTGATTTCATTTTTATATGAAGGGGGAAAAATAAAGGAGAAGGATAGATTGTCATCAAGAAAAAAACGAGAAATCTTTTTAATGTAAATGTGAAACTGTATTTGCTTACACACTGCAGTTTTAATGTTGCAATGGAGGAGTGTGCAATTTTACAGGAATTATGGAGAAAAGTTAAAAATGAGTAATTGGAAGAAACTATTAAGACTAACTAGGAACAAGGCAAGATTAGCATATTTTGTATCTGGGGAAAGGGAAGTTAATATGTGTGACATTTTGGAAGCAGTCACAACTTGACAGGTACTGAACAACAGGCTGAACTCAGGAAGAAAAGAAAATCCTACTTAGAATGGTATGCTTTACAATGCAAATTTATTATGGATCACCTATTAAACTTCTTCATTTGATTACCTGTATTTAAAAAAAAAAAAAAAAAAAAGTCTTTTAAGAACCTAAACCCATACGCCTTTTTCAGATAAGACTTCCCACGACCTTGGTGTCTGAGAATATAATCAATTAAAAGCTACACTGTCTGACCTATTCATGTTACTGTATGGTAACAAGGCATAGAATTGAACTGGACTTCATGTCTCTCTCCCAGCAAGGATCACAGAACAATTTGCCTCAAATACATTAGCAAAGAACGTTGCAAAACAAACAATAGAAAATTACTACTTATAGCTATGGACTTGTGAACATCGATATGAAAATGACTATATATTTAGAGGCTGTCTCCAAACAGATGCTACAATGTTTCGCTGTTGTTTCTACCTAAAATCAATTGTCACAATTGTTAAATGTGCTCTCTAATCTTGATGGAGGATTAATCAAATTGCCTGTGCCAGGAGTCAGCATGCTTTTGTAATGTAGGACAGCCTTATGATCTGTTATCCAGGTAACCTGCTTTCCCTCTTATAAATAAAAGAGTCTACAAGAAGTTTGCTAGACAAGGTACTAGGAAAAATGCAGATCAGAAAATTCAGGATTTGGGGCTGAAATAGAGTTCCTCTAGATCACAAAGTAGTTTCAGGGGCTTCAACAAGTTCTGTGTACAGAAATGTAATGTAATTAAAATCTTCATTTTATCAGGGTTTAAATTTGATAGCTCATTCTAATTTAACAGAATAATTCCCTTAGTAATTCCATGTATTACATGCAGACTGCTTTTGGAGATGATTGCTACACAGATATTTTTCTGTTATGGTATTTTCCATATGAACCTCTTTCTGTAGCATTTTCAGATAGCTTTTTATCAGAATCAATCACAAGATGACCAACACTCATAAGGAAGGAACAATAAAAAATATTTTAATCTGTTCCAATAAAAAGTGCTGTAACAGATTCCTGTAGAGCTGAACACAAATCACAAAAATATTTATATTATCTGTATGAATAAAGAGATTCAAGATCCAAAGGAGAATAATCTTTACAGATAGGCTGAGAAGTGTAGGCAAAGGGTAGCATAAGAAGAATTTTAAGAAAAAGTTAAACACGTGATAGGTTAACCCTGGCTAACAGCCAAATGCCCATCCAGCCACCAACTCTTCCTCTGTGACACAGGGGCACAAAATACAATGAAAAAGCTGATGGACACAGATGAAGACAGGGAGACTGCTTATCAAGTACCTTAATGAGAACAGACTCAACTTGTGAAAAATTAATTCAATTTATAGGCAATTAAAATAGATTTGGGTAGGCGAAAACAAGAGCAAAACCATTAAAATGTCAATTTCCTCCCTCTTTCGTAGGCTCAGCACTCCACTTCACTCTCATTTCCAACTTCAACACCTTCTGCCTCAAGGGGTGCAGGGGATTGGGGAGCAGGGGTTGTGGTCAATCCATAAAAGCTCCCGTCTGCTGCTCCTTCCTGCTCACAATTTTCTTCTGCTACAGCACCCAGAGTATCTCCTTGTTCTCTGGCCAGAGAACAAGTTCCCTCTTGTTCCGCCTTCTGTTTTCCAAAGGTTTATTTGTTCACTCTGCTCACTTTTCCCCATCTAAAATGCATTTCCCTGAGGCACCACCATCACAGGTCTCTCCTCACAGGGGTCCCTGCAACTCCCACTGCCAGTGCCAGGGCACCTGTGTCCAGGACAACACAGAGTAAAAGTTGAGCAGGTGTATAAAAGTGATGGGACTGAGACAGATGTAGTTATGAAGTTTACAGGGTAATTTGGAATTAAAAATTAGTCCTTTTAATTTTTTTTGTTTTTTATGATTGTTTTTTTTATGATATGTTTGTTTTTTATGATTGGTGTATCAAAAAGGCAAACAACAATAAATGTTTTCCATAGGAGACAACCAAGGTAATTGAATGCTAATAAGTGCTGGTGGCTGTTTTTAAATCAATTAAAATGCATCGTTAGGTGCTATGAAATGAATGTGTTCTTTTTAAGTCCAGATGGAAACAAATGTCTCAAACACAATGAAGACAAAACAAAGGAGTAAGAAAACGTTTAAAACTTCTGGCCAAGAAGATCCATACATATGTGTTCAGTTCTTCCAGAACTCTCTTAGTTGCCACACTGACTTGCTCCATGCTTTTGTGTTCTTAAATAAAATTGTATTTCACTAAAAGCACATAAACAACTAGGGCATATTCCCTGGCATATTTTCTAATTCTAGTGTCTGTGAGGATGAGAGAAACAGAAAGCATCTCCTTTTTTGAAAACTAACAGGAATATTTTTTTCATGCTTGTTGAGAAAAAAAAAATTAGGAATATTAGGCTCTAAAATATGTGAATAATTAAGTGGAGACTTGAAATGTTTTTATTTTTCCTTCAGAAAATCACCCTTCATGAAGTTCAGAACCTCCCCTGACTCGCAGCTGCTGGAGAGCAAAAACCAGTCAGACTGGGCCCATAATCAGACACCTTGTGGCAATGACCTTCCTATGTTTTAGGCCAGATAATTTGCTTAGATTCATCCAATAATTTTGTTATTGATCAGACACAGATCTATTATAATTTTATAATTCTGTCTAAATATCAATGTTGTTAATTTTTCTGAATCATGATTTTTTTAATCAAATGACATTCCGTAAAGACAGATTATTTAAAATATGCCAAGTGGTTTCTTTCTCCAGCAAAATTTTGGGAATAATTTTTTCATTTAACAGAAAATGAAATCTGTATTTTTGCTTTCTTATTATCTGTCCTGCCCTGGTTTTGGGGAAACAGTTTTCCAACCAGTTAAAATCTATTTTATTTTATTGTTTCCAGATAATGGGTAATAATTGTCCAAGACTGCATCACCCATTTAAGATTTAAGTTTTTCCTTGAGCTATTGTTTGTCATAGATTAGGAACTATGAAATATAACAACAACAAAAACCCCAACCCAAATTTTCTTTTGCTGTTTCTACATTATGAAATCAATGTAAGTTATATTGTAAGGTATACCATAGGATACATAGAGACATTCACTCTTGGCCCTGGAGGAAAATGCTTCAGCAATGTAGTAGACTAATGTCTGATGTGAATTTTTCACCTAAAAAATGCTCAGAAAATGACTCTATTCTTATTGTAAATCTGACTTGGTAGGAATGACACAGTGTAACTTTGGGGTTTTACATGCCTTTGGTTAGGTAATTTCCACCAATAAAGCATACACTTTGGAAAAAAAAGGTAGGTTTTCCAAAGGAATAGATTTTTGTTGTGGTCAGCAGTGATTCATTCCTGAGGCATGGCTTCTCTCCCATCTCTATTGTCCCTCAGGTTTCTGTCAGAATCAAGTAGTTTCAAACCCTGCAGCAGAAACTTATTGAGATGGTGCAAGAAGAACAGTTTCTCTCAGTATATCCTCAAACATTTGATTGTTGATAGCCGTGATATCTGGTTTTGTATTTAACTTATTTAGGTATTTATAATGTTTTTAAAAAATGGCACATAACTAACCAGAGAGTCTAAGAATATTGATCTTTATAATTACAGTGCTTAGCTGTCATCTTTTCAGTATGCTTGGAAGACCATAAAACACATTTTCCAGCGTGGCCCGAGGTCAAATTCAGCTCATCATCGTTTTTTGCCTCTCCCTCTGCTTTTTTCCCATGTGTAAGGGGAAATACCTGCCCAAGTGATGGTTTTTTTCTGCTTTTTTTTTTTCAAAGTGTGACAGAAAATCAAGCTGCCAATGGGCAAATAGGGTTCTTCTGCCAAGGGGTTAGCAAGCAGTTACTGAGAAAGACATGGACAGCAGCCATCACCAGGAAGGCATTTCTCAGCACAGGGGAATGACAATCGAGAGAAGTCTCTTGAATCAGAATTGAGGACATGGATTAACTATTTAGAGGTGAGATTCCTATGTGAAAACTATGCAGGCCCTCTATAGGCTATTATTTAAATACTGTAATTTTGTTCTCAAGGGTGGTTTTTTGCATACTTTCTTCTAGGGGCTTATATTTTATACTTAGACACAAATTCAAATGCTTCCTTAGTATTGAATTTGCTTAAATTGATGGGTAAATGTGTTTGTCTTTTGATTGTGCCATTCTGTTGCTTACATGGTATTTGAATAATCTAGGATCTACAGCTACTTCTGCAACATATCAGGTATGCTTTCTCTAAAAGAATGCTGCAATATTTAGGTGTCATTATGCATGTAGGCAGATTGCGCATGTAGAGAAGGTGCATGGATAGAACAAGTTGTGACTAATATTCTACACTCATTTATTAGCTTTTGTTCTACATCTCTAAAACTAAATTTATTAGTAACATTTCAGTTGAATACAAGGAAAATATGTGTGTAACAGTGTCACAGGAAATAATATTATCTCTGTTAGAAGCTTGGTTTGTATGAAAACAGGAAAGACCTTTAATAAATGGAAGGCTTATCATAGCACAAGACAAGAAAGACTTTCATTCTACTGCAAATATTTGTCAAAGTTGCCTGATTCATCCTCCATGGATGGCAAATGCTTTTGAGAATTCCCTGTGATCCACATGGAAAATATCAGCTTCCCAGTTCCCAGTGTTATCAGTCAGATTCTTCTACATCTTAGAACCAAACTCAATGGCAGGAGCTTCAGACCTTTTATTCTGTCAAGGAGAAAAAAAAAAAAAGAGTTTAAGTTTAGCTAATTTATAATACACTTTCATGAAATGAACCCAATTAACCTGCCTGTAGTATATTTCATATTAATTTCCAAGTCCGTTCAGTGAAGCCTGTTGCTAGTTTAAAATTCTTTATCCATTGGGGGAGTATTAAAAAGTGCTTAGGCTTGCATCATAATAAGTCTTAAATTCCCATTAAATTTCTGTTTTAAGTCTCCTTCAGCTATTTCTACCATTAAAAAAATTCTAAATTAAGTGTATGAGAAAAGAATGCATTTTTTCTTAATCATTTTTTGTTCTTCATTATCCATGGACATTAATGGGGTTTTAATTTGTTGTAACACCAAAGTTTTACACTTCATTAAATCTATGTGCCAATAATTACGAGCTTTATTGATTTCTTGTCTTTTTAGCTATTCAAGAGCTCTTCAGGGTTTGTTTCCCCCTGGATTGTTTTTCTCACATTGAGATGCCACTGCTAATCTTTCAAAAGAGAGGTTGAAAACATTTAAACTTTCTGTAATACATTCTCATCCTCTTTACCATGTTACCATTATTTAGATGAACTCACATAACATTTTTTCCATGCATAGAATAATTCAGAATTTTCTATGATCATTCTTCTTTTGCAAAAGATTAAAAAACAGTCATTGATGTTACAATATACAACAGAGTACATTTGCAGCACAACAATTTAGTTTTTGCATTAATTCAGAGCAAAATAACCCAGTTAGACAGATAAGGATTGCACAGATAAGGATTAATATTCAAAACCAAGGGAAAGACTTAAACCGCTAAAACAGAGTGCAGGCAGATAATAGTTCCCTGAATACAAAACACTGATTTAATTTATTGGCAACCTAAACATGTAAGTGTCTAAACTCACTAGGCATGGCTGATTTGACCTAGAAGCTACATAGAAGTGCAATTCCATACTGCATGTAGGGCTGGAACAAATCAAACCCAAGCACACTGGAAATTAAACTAGTCTACAGCATGTGAGACCCAAAGCATTGACAGAATAGAGCTATTTCTTTTGGAGGACTTAGAATTTTTTAGGGTATATCGACAAAACAAGAAATGTAACAGAAGTGTGCAAAGTAATAATTTTGCCCCCCAAAGTTTTGTAGAATATTTTTGTCAGATTGTAGTTTAAGCCATATGGAATATTTTTCCACCTTTTCTACTGCGATAATAAGCTGTGTAAGAAGCAATGCAACATATATAGGCTAGAAAGATAAATAAAAGAACAAACCAAACCAACCAAACAGTCAAATATCCACAAATAGGAAGGACACTAATATCTGGACAGATGGTAAGAAATATCAGCTGTGACAAATTAGTCCAGTGTATGGATATGGATTCCTTTTGGATTTATTGTATTGCCTAATTTCTGTTACTGTGTTTTGTGGTTCTGGCCAGGACAGGGTTAATTTTTGCTGTAGCCTGGAGGGAGCATGGCTAGTACCTGAAGGTCATTACATACCACTTCACATCGTTTTCCAGGGAAGGGATCTCTTCTGGTCACGTAGTGGGAAGCAAGAGATCAGGTATCATCAGGCTCCGTATCGAGCATTCATGTGTGAATTTTTCACCTCTCTTGGATATTTTGTTATTAATATTGCTGCTACTACTGTTAATTTTCTTATTTCACTGTTGTTTCCAGTAAATTGTGTCATTTAAAACTGTTGTTGTATATGACTGGTGGAGCATTCCCTCAGACTAAATACTGCAGGGGTAAGAATTGCCTCTCACTGAAGAGGGAATTACACACTGATCTTGACTTCAGTGTGCTTTAACTTCTGAGCTGTCACACAAAGTAAGACTAGTAGTGGCTTTGCACTCTTCATCCTTTAGGTACACATGGGTTTGATGCTTTGGCAGCCCTTCTCAGAAGAAGACTTCAACAACACAAATAAAAGGGATTTCATATACCTAAACTCAGATCTGCTCTTAGAAAGTCATGTCAGTTTTCAATTCTATCCCGATCTGCAGTTTTGTACTTTAACTCCACACATAGCCAACACTTCCATGAGGAATGCATAGGTAACCAGCATGCCAATATTTCTCTGTATCACTCTGTTGCATTAAAGTAGCAGTTAAGTCACGCTTATTATTTTTTGCATCTAGACATTTCTTTACTGGATTTAAAAATATAGAATATAGAATCACAGAATCATTCTGTTGGAAAGGGACCTCATAGATCAACATCCTGCTTAGAGAAGAGTGATCTCTGAGATCAAATTAGGGCCTTATTCATTCAGGCCTTAAAATTTAATAAACATGTATCTTGATCATCAGAATATGAGACTAAAACTTCATTTCTTTCCACAGACTCACTGAGGAAAAAAATTTTACTGTTCTTTATTAAGTCAAACCCCCAAATCACCATGCATTTTGCCTAGTAAGAGGTCAGTGTTTGAAGAATGTGACTTAGATGTAATAAACAAACATATCAAAAGTTTTCCTTAGTTTAGGATTGGTCAATTCTGTCCCGTTTTACAAGACTGGAAATAATCTATTGATCTTTTAAAAGTGTATGCAGTGTTTCTAAAGGTTAGTGGCATCTATAATGGACTCCCAGCAGTCTTGTTTCCTTTCTCCCTCCCCCCATCCCGCCCCGCATAGCTCTTCATCATTAACATGCTAAGTTTATTCTGTGATTTTGGTATGAGTTACTTTTGTGTAGTTATTTTGTGGTTTTGTTTGTTGGTTGATTTTTTTTGGTTTTATGTAACTCTGTGTAACTCAGAAAGATACCTTGCTACAAACATGCATCTTATCTAGCTTTTACTAAAGTTCAGAAGTATGTAACTTTGAACTGTAAGTATATATTTTGCAAACCTACTGAGGACTGAAAATTCATAGATCTGCCCTTCACCTACTGTCTGGACACAATTCTCCATAGCTGAACACTTTCAAGTCCATCCATCCTTGACCGTAAGGTATTCTTAACTCCAGGCTATCATTAAATCTGATTTATCCTTTCTTAATAATTGAATCTTTCTGTCCATGTTTAACCAAATCCTTCTGTATTTTTTCTTTGTAAATCAGATCAACAGATAATTGCATTCTGATGCAGCAAGAATGATCCTTTAATTGTACCTGCAAAATATTTCAGTTCTAGTTTCTAGTTCAATCATAGAGCAGCACAGTACTCTTAAAAAAAAAGGCAGGAGAATGTGTTACAAAATCTCACACTAGTATTTCAAAACTCCATAACAGTTGTCTTCTGATATGTAACACAGTCTTTGATTTCTTATGAGACAAATTAAACCAGAGCACATAAAAACAATATTAGATATGTGAGTATTCAGGATGCATTTCTCTAATGTCTGTAGAAAATGCTATTCAGTATTTTAACACATGCAATTTTATGGAATCAATATGGACTACTTGATAATAATGGCATTGTACTGCTCATAACAATGGCAATGATGCCTGATACCATTTGCTGAAGGCTGCCCCTTCAAATCCAGCCTTGTTTACTAGCATTAGAGTATCAGCAGTTTACAAATACCTCCATGCAGTCCAGTATTAAATTCCTTGTCATTCTCTGTTGCTTTCCTCATGGACAGATATACAAATCATAACTGGCAGTTTTACTGGCAAATCAGAAGAGGCCAAAGACTGAGCAACAAGGGAAGATAAAAGCTCTAGTCTCTTTAGATGCAGTATTACTTATTTGTGGTTGGACTCCATGTGGACTAACTGTTGAGAAGACATGAATTTTCTTTTGAATGTATATTTTTCTACTTCATTCCCACAGCCATTGTGAAGAACTTCTCATTTTAGAGCAATTAGAAATTATATGAATTATATCACAAATCTTTCTGAATGTTGGCAGCAAGAACTAACCAAGACCAAATGGATGTTGAGCCCTACATAACACAGTAATAGAAATATTAACATTTTCTGGTTTTAATACAACAAAAATATTGGGTTTTTTTTTCCCCCTCTACAAATCACCAAGAAAAGTAAGAGACTTTTTAATTCATGTGTGTGTGTTGAGGTTCTGGTTATAACTTTTTTTTTTCAGTAGAAAACAAAGGGGAAAAGATTCCTGTAATTTTTTAGCTTTTCAGAGTAGTGTACTTCAATCCTCTCCTTCCCTGATAGGTAATGGAACTAGACTTGCTTTTTCTATTCTTCTTAGTATGTATTATCTCTATTATTATCTTATTATCTCTAGCCTCAACGTTTTTAATGTTCTTAGAGAATTGAAACTCTTTTCTCTCCTTAACCTTTCTGACTTTATTCTTACATGACTACTTGCCCTATATCTTCATAGTCATCTTTAGTAATGTGTAATTGCCTCTACTTTGTGAGTGACCTTTTTGATTTCAGTGTCATCAAATTGCTACTGAAGTAGTCAAATACACCTCTTATTATAGTTTACTCTTACCTGTGGACTGAATTCGTTAGCTTTTGTATACATAGAGCTTTTTAGTAAGTGAGTGCCAGCTTACTGCATTCCCTTTTCGCTACAAAATTTTTTCCTAAGGGAAATTAAATATTTGACTTATTGACATCAGCCTTTCAAAGTATATTATTTTCCTTTTCAATCCTTTTTCTCACTAAGTACTTTCACAAAATTTACTTTCAGTATTCATATTCTTAGGTTCCTCCATTTTTATGTCACAAAAAGGAATCGATTTGGCTGAATATTGTCTCTTTATAATTTCCTTCACTCACTGAGTGCTAAGAATTTCCCATGTCAGTGAATCCAGTATATTGTACTTGCCCAGCCTTACAACCACTGATCTAAACTGATCCATCTCGGTCTTAAACAGCTTGGATTTTAATCCTTTAAAAGGTATGCAAAAGTTGTTATAGATCCTTACATTCTTGTAATTCATAACCTACCTGTGCTTATTTTATGCACAAAATTCTTGTGCCAGTTTTATTCTTCATTCTACTTATTTCTTGTACTTTATGTTGCCTCCCTATTTCTTAAAAAATTATCATCAACACATTTTAAGAATATACTGAGATGTTTACTGTATTGTATTTTTCAAAAAGAAGATTTAAATACTGATTCCAGCTAGACTTCCAAGATTTGTATTTCCATCATATCTCTACAAGTGGAGTTGAATCAACAAGAGGAATGGATTAGAGTTTGAATTGCCTTACAGTTACATTCCTATTACCAAGGAAGTTTGAGATCTGGGTTTTGATGGTACTTGAATCTTTTGCTACAGTCAGGGTTAGCTTCTGTTATTAAAGTCAGGGTAAATCCATTTGCATTTGTTTCACATCTGCATCGGTGTTGCTGTAATCAAATGTTGTCTCATAGAATTTATGTCAACAACTGGAGAGTCTTCTCAGATAAAGATTTTCCAGTTCTCTAACAATCATGATGGAAAATACTACCACAGCATTAATTTATTGCATATAATATATATGACTGGGATAAAATTTAACTCAGTTTACAGAGCTGCAGTCACTACAGGGATAAAAATCCCCATATAACATTAATACTAAATGAGGCCAAGGAAATAAGTACTTAGCATTAAATTAAGAAATACAAATAAAAATGTTGTTAATTACATTTTAATTCAACTGTCTTAGTTTGCATTAAATTTGCACCTGTAGGAAGATTTCATTAGCATCTCTTTCACACCAGATGAAAAAAGAAAAAATTCCACAACCAAGTTACTTTTCTATCAAACAGCCCAGCACAAAACAAATACACAAATATTGAACAATATGCCATTATTTTATCTCCTGCAATCTGAAAATTACTCTAAACTTCTCAAGCATAAGCACTTAATATGTATACTCAGTTTGAACTTTTAAATGTCATTTACCGTTCTGAATTTTGGAAAATAGTCATTAGTTGAGTCAGAATCAAACATATGGTGTTTTCCAGGAAAAAACTTGCACCTTTGAATAATGCTATTATAACAGTCATCTTTTCCTGAATGATTTATAGAAAATGGTGGGTTGTTTAAAATGTATATGATTTGCTCACAGATAGTGTTTCTGGGAAATCCAGGGAAAGAAAATAGTGAAGAAAATTTTGGCTGATTTTTTTTCAGCCTACAGAACTTAGACTTTCCTTGTTCAAACAAAACGGCTACACAAGACTATGTTCTCTTTATCAAAAGAGTCAAGTGTGAGTCTACATTGCATCCTATTCTGAGCTCCAGTCCACTTCAGAGTGAGGGAAGATTATCAGGACCTTAATAACAGATCCAATCTTCTTTCAGGTGCACTGCTCAGAACAGAGACAGCTGTGCTACAGCCCAGTACATAGAAGATACTTTTAGTTTTGAAGTCTCGTACTGGGCATGAACAGTAGGATTTGGGCAGTGGAGGCTGGAGGAACTGAGAACAATGTGTGGCAACAACAAGGGGAGTTTAGACAGTTTATGTCTTTGTTTCTCAACATGTCAGTCAGTAATTAAAAGCTAATGTTTATTCATTACAAATTAAATTAAGTAAAATTTCCCAAATCAAGACTATTTTTTACCAGCAACAAAGTTCATACCATGTTTATACCAAATCAAAAAGGTGAATGGAAAAAAAGTATGGTCATGAAACTTGGCCTGCTTTAGCCTGGTTACATTATCCCCTGGCTGCGTAGTTGGAGGTCTAGTATTCTATAGATGTGCCACATAATAAGCAGAGACAACCGCTATTAATCACTGATTAGTAGTCAGTGATGCTTGTTTTCCTGAGTGGTTATCAAAAACCACATTATAATACAACTTTTAGAACAACTGCAATTTTCTCTAGCATTTGGGAAAAGCACAGCATGAAGTTTCATATTAAGGCACGCAGTGGTAATGAATGCTTTTGTTGTCCTGCTTCCATGCCATTAGCTACAGTAATTCTAGCACTAGTAGGTTCCTAGGTGATGAGGTGTGATTTGAGATGCAAAACCAAATATTTTTCTTTCCTCACTCTGGATAACTAAGCATTTCTTGAAGTAACATTGAAATACCTGTCTCCATGCCTCTTCTGATGTGATTGGATTTTAGCAGTCCACTACATGGGCCCATAGAGATGAAAAATGTGTTTATTATTTCCGTTGATTTTACAGCATGTTCCAATTACATTTGGAATTTTAAAAATAAGTTGAATGCAATATTCAAAACTGGGATATCTCTAAACCACTTACTACAGAATGTGAAAAACCGTCTGCTTTTTTATTTTATTTCAATGTTCATTTAATGTTAAAATATATGAAAGCTAGGAAAATATATTAAGAGATCCCAATCACTTGCATCCACTATTATTTAATCAGCAATTGTATGTGCTCAACACCAAAAATACAAATGAGGGCTGTTGATTGTCTTCATATCTTTCAATTTGAATGAGTGTATGAATTAAAACTAAACCATATTATATTTAACATTTCAGGAACTGGTGATCTGGGCCAATGTTCTACAGACCCTTTTTTTTTTGGTGCTCACTTTAATTCAAGTTATATGACTAAACAGCATTGCTAACGAAAAAACCTCTTTTACAAAACTAAATAAAATGCTGGTCCTACCCTAAGTTCTGGTAAGACATACTCAAATGGGCACTATCAAAATAGAAGCAAGGATTGAGCAGATGGAGCAACAATAACACTTCACTAATCCTATAGTTTGCGCCTGTTTCATGACTGCAACTAATGTCCTATATACTTTAGGAAAGCATGCTCATTTTTCCTCATGGGAAATGCTTAGCCTCCCTATCTGCAGCAGAACATATCGACTTCTTGTTCACCAATTGTGGAATTAAAGAGCAATTCAGTGTTCCCTCAGGATAAGTGGAAACAAAACAACTTGTGCCTATATTGCTATCATACCAGTTATATACCAGGGGCAAGCTGGGAGTGAACAGGGAGTTGTGCAGAGAGTGAAAAGACTGTTGAAGTATTTCTTAATTTCTGACTGCTTGACTTTCAGCATTAGTACAGATCTTTTAATGCAATTTTGTTTATAATAGTAAGAAATTGGATTAGTTTACTTGCTTGTGTGTCTATTAGCTCTCTTTTCAAAGCAGAGAATCAAATCAAAACAGAACTCCTTTTATTTGTTTTTCTTCTTTTCTCTCCAGAGTGCTGTAGCATTCCTGTTTCTTTTATAGATTTGTCAGTCATCCTCTTCAGTGTTCTTTTCCTTGCTTGTGGAATCTGAATTCTCTTTGCTTAAAATTTAAGAGTCTTTTTTCTTGTCCAGTACTTCTTTTTAGCTCCCAGTATAGGTCATTAATATGTTGTATGTGATCTTTTATTTCCTTCTGTGAGTAATGAGTGTTGAGTTGAGCTCATTGATCATACCAGAATTGTTTCACATGTCAAGGTTACATTCAAATTCTAATTTCAAGTATCCTTTTAATTTTCAGCAAGTGTTTTAGTGAAATCTGTTTGTGTCTAGGATTAAATCTCCATAATTATTTTACAGCTATATAAAATTAATAATAGTGAAAAAACCAAAAGTATTACAACATATATATTTAATATTGGTGTATATGGTAAAAGGTATTGTATAGTGAGCAGCTATGTATATACATATATACATATACATACATTTATGGCCCACTGCTAAACTGAATATATTAACCTTCTGATTCAATGCTAGCTAAAGCTTGTTTTCATAATTGTATGGTATCGTATTTAAAAAAAAAAGTACACTGATGTTTAGTATAGTGTTTTCTGTTACAGACAATTATCACAAACTTTTCTCTGTAGAACTGGGAAAATGTTATGATTTGATGGGTGACTCTCCTTCTGAATGCAGTGCTTTCTTTGTCGTCTGTGATAGTGTGCTCAGATTTTGTGAAGTTCATATAATACTAAAAATAACCTTTGTTTCCCCCTTTCTCACTCATATCCCTTCAAGATTCCCTATCAGAATCACTGAATGTTCCCATGTGAAGCTCAGGTCTTACCAGACTATAGAGACATAGTTCAGGTTCACTGACAAGTGATGTTTGTTGCCGCAAGGCAGGCCTCTGTGTGAAGAAGAGGTAGAAAAAACCCTTCTTCCATAACAGGGCTCCATGGAGCTGTATTCCTCCCAGCCTACAGGATGCTGACCATAGACAGGCATTTTCGATTTCTTTCTTTCAAAACAACTTTCAGACATGATGTAGAAGAGTGGCTATAGGACTTAGTGATGGGGATGAAGGGAACAAAGACAGCTTTGTCAGGAAAGTCTAGATCAATACATGACTCCAAAACTGCTTGTCACGTAGAAGTTAGATAGGCAAAGCAGCCTATATATAGGGCAAAATTACAGCAATAGCAGTACCTAGAGGGAAAAAGAAAAATCTTTCACAATAAGAAGACTTTATTTGTAATTTTATGCCTTGATATAGTAGGCTAGCTAGAATAGCCCAAGGAAATAATACCAGCACAAAGAAACAGATTGCAACACAGTCCCTGTACGTATCTTAGCAGAATTTTATTTTGTATTCTCCTGACATAACATGCAGTAAATGTTTCTGTGAGCCATACTGATAATTTTTACAAACTAGGTTATTTAGAACAATGCTCCAATAGCATAATTACAGATGGTGGCAGCTGAATTATATAAGGCTCTTCTGCTGTATTGGTAATTTATCATTGAGCTTTTTTAGAATTTTTTATTTGGATGCTTTTTGTGGGGTAACATAAGTATTTCATAAGGAAAGACAAAATGTACGGAGGAGTCTGACAGGCATGCTAGTCTCTAAAACTACTAAAAAGAGCACAGTCCATTTCGACATTCTTTGTAAGAAGTTTGGACAATTACGTACTGAGGCTTTGTATTATGGATCATTTACTCAATTTTTCTGACCCGGTAGTTATAATAGACCACATTCTTATATCCTTTCACTAAAAATTTATTTGCAGAACATCCAACACAGAATATTCTCATAAAACATTACCTTTGAAAGCACTGAAAACTTAGGGGTGTTTAGCTTACATTCAGTCCTCTATTTTTTTCTAAGTGTAACTGCATATGTATATCTGTAATGTTTAGATAAATAAAATAAAAACTAAAACTCTCTTTAAATAAAGTTAAAGTTTAAAAGAAAAACTTGGTTTTGTTTTGAAAAAACCCAACTTTGTCTTCCTAGTGTATGTCAGTTTGATCATGACCTATTAATTCCCCCTGTATCTCTAAGGTATAGTAATTCTTTTTCTATACACAGAAGTTTCTATAAACTTGAAAATTCAATATTTCATGTTGTCACATATGCCTGAAAGTTCTCTTACGGGTTTAATTGCACAAAATGCGGTCACCAAACTATTTCTGAGGAGCTGCGTTCTACTCAGAAATGGTATTGAAGGCCTGAGGGTTACAGTAAGAGCCTATTCTCTAACTGCTGTGACCTGTCAGATTCCACAAATATTTTCCCGAAGGTTCTTAGGATTTCTGCTTGCTTGCAAAGCTCTCACCCCTGATTTACAGCTGTTAAGAATAACTTTCCAACAAAAGGATTTAACAAAGACTTAAAATTCAAGTTATATCTGTAAAAATTTTTGTCATCTATATTTATGTTACTTGTATCTGTAATTTGAGGTGTAAGTGACTTCTTGGTAGCATCTGAGAATTTCATCTAATAAATCCATCCAGAGCTGTAATGTGCTGACCAGTGCCTTTGATCTCCCCCGCTTCCTTCCAAGGAAGTTTATATTCCCATTCTGTGAACTTTTGCTCTGTAGATATTAAGTTTTCTAAGATAGGGGAAATGCTTTCTGATCGACAGTGAATGGAGGAATGTGAAGCTGTTTGTGGATTCTTTGGGATATAATGCCTGTTGTATAGCTGTAAAGCATTAGGTCAACAACCCAGATGATTCCTTTAAAACCTCTGCTAACCTGAAACTGGGAAGCAGAGTAAATTGTTTTGACTAGGCTGACACAGATAGTCTTTAGGCAATAACTGTTGAATTCAGTTTTCCCAAGACAGGTATCAGCCCTGATATTTTGCTGCTTTGCTATTGAAACCATACCTATCTAATGTAAATCCTTAATGTAAATGCATGAGAGTTTTTTCAGATTATACATAAAAATTATATCTCCTTCTTTCCCTTCCAGAAACTGATCAATAAGCCTTCAATTTTTTGCTGTTTAATACTACCAAATCTTAGATTATATTAACACCTTTTTCCATCAGTTATTTAGTACTTGTATTTCAATGTTCAACTGAAATGGATGGTAGTCCACTGAATAGTCCTAAAATGAAGTTTTGTGTTGCATGTAAAAGCATTTGTACAAAAAAAAATAAATCTATTTCAGTGATCTTTCACTATGAATTAGATAACATTTGACTTACAATTTCCATCAATCATAGCCTTGCTTTCATTAGTTTTCTGGATTTAATAATGCAATTATCCCACAATGGTGGTGAGATCTATGTATATTGGTAAACATTTCGCATTTTGACTTTCTAAATATATAAATATACTTAGGAATTAAGGGAAAACTGTTAGGTCATTATGTTGCTCACTGAGAGTCTTTTGGGAACTGTAAGACTACATGATTCCCATTAAGTGAAATATCTGCAATGATAATACATTATTGTGTCATCTGCTTAAGAAATTAGTATAAATTAGCACTTTAATACTTGACCTAATATTAATCAGTGCAATATAAACTATGTGCAAATTGTGCATATGAAGATTAATGGATTTTTCAAGCTTGTCTGAAATTTTGAAAGTACTCCAAAAGAATATTTTAGTGAAAAATCTTCATAAGACAGGTCTGCTTTGTGAAACCCAGTTCTAGCCACAGCATCCAGCTTGATTTGACACACAGAGATACTGTTTCTTTGTCCCTCTGAGACCTGCTTTCTAGGATGGGAAATATATATTTGTAGGCCAGAAATACATGTGTGCTACAGCCTAACTGCTCTCCACACCTGGACCAGAAAGACAGTGAGGCAATGGGTTGCACTTGTGTATTCATTACCTACGTTGAGCAAATTAACTCACCATCAGGACCCAGGATGTTCCCAAACTGTGAGAAATCACTTCAATCCTATTTGTGTCTCAAACTAAGTAAGTAAAGGAAATCAAAGTAGGAGAAATAATTGTATCTGGTATATGAGCACCTTCTTCATTTAGAAATTTTTATGTTAACTATTGGATTATTAACTAAACTATTGAGTCCTTTGTTAAATATGTATTCAGAAATTTGAAAGAGTTCCAAAAAGTTTTATATTGATGTATTTCTTCGTGGATACCCCAATAATTATTTTTTCTTACTCAGTATGAAGCACACATTTACCTTGAAGGGAGTTTTGCATGAGTAATCTGTGAACTGCAGGATGAATCAGAATATGAAACATGGAGTAACTCTTGCCAACTCTTGCTTCTGTTAATAGCCCTTATTCAGGTGTCTTGCTGACCTTAATGAGATTCATGGTGCACTTATGCATTAGTGATGTCAGAAGGACTGATCTGATGATATTTCTGGAGTGGCATATAGCTCTGCTGTTTGTCCTAGTGACAGCACTTCTAATAAGCCTGCAGTCTTGGAGTCCTTTTCAGCTCTAATTGTGCTCTTGCTTTTCTTCATGTTGAGACAGCAGTGGCAGTGAGGTGAGAGACTCTGTGTTGATCTCTGCAGCAATGATCTCAGTAATGGTATCCTCTGAGGTGGTGACAGGAATCTCAGAGCTAAAGGCTTCCCTACCACAGTCCTGCCTAGACAACAACAGAAGCTTCCTTACATGAAGGTGAGGATTTGGTGCCCATTATGTAGAAGCTGAAGGAGCTCAGGGACTGTGTTTGCTCCTGTGCCTCAGGCATTGCTCCTGAAAGAGTTTACCTGCCAGTTCCAAATGTTGCCCTGTCATTCCCATTTATGTGTTTGTAGTGTATTAAGTCCAGATTTGTTCTACTCATTGCAATGCATGATGTGCCTAAAGGCATGAGGATCGAGTTAAGTCTGTGTCATGCTCCAGGGGAATCTTCTGTTCCTCGGGTTCCAGTATGGATCTACAGGCTGCAGTGCCCTCTGTCAAGAGAGCGTTCAGAAAGTACCTCCATTGGACATAGGTTCAGCTCTGAGGTCCCAGCTGGCATAACTCCAGGTCTTGTCATCTATCTTTTGACGTCCAGAGAGGACACTGTCCGGAGGCAAGGAAGGGCCATGCTACCTAACATGGAGATTTTACATCCATAACATGTATAGCATCTGTAGATGCCTGACACCTAATTATCACTTGTGTCCTTGTAGACATGAGAGAGAAATGCAAACAACTGGACTCTCCTTTCTGGCTCAGGTGCCAGGCCCACTAGAGGACTATATGTCAGTTGATCTGCTACTGAGAGAACTGTTTCCTCTAGGAGCTTCTGGGTTCACAAAGAAGTAAAGGTGACTCAGGATGAAGCCTGGGGTGGCAGGGTTCTCCACTTCAAGAGGTTTAGATTGGACAGAGATATATAAGCCTGCTTTTCTGGGCTGAGAGAGAGGAAGGTGGGTAAAGATTGTAAACATTTTAATTTTGTCAGAATGCTTGAAGGTAGACTCCACAGTGTGAATTCTTCATGCTGTGCGCTGGCATAGGGCAGCATGAGGTGCTGTGTGAGCTGGGTTCTGAAGGGAAGAAAAGAGTGGAAGTGAGCTGCTGAGCTTTTGATCAAGGAAACATGGAATTTGTGCTCATGGCCTGATAGTGTATATGTGTGCATGTTAATTAGAGGTACCAGGGCAAGTCTTGTCTGTAAGTATTGTTTTTTGGGTTTTTTTAAATTAACATATCTTTTGAAAGGAAATAAGGTAAGAGAGACAGGGCTGCCAGGTACCTTTCCTAGGGAAAGAGATAATACTTTCAGTGAAGAAATTTTTCTTAAATCCAATCAAAATCTCTCCTGGAGCAATGTGATGCTCTTTGCTTTTATTTTATTGCTTGTTACTTGGAAAAAAAGACTGATCCCCACCTTGCTACAACCTTCTTTCAGGTGATTGTAGAGAGCAATAAGGTCTTGCCTCATTCACTACTTATCAGACTTGTGCTCCAGACCCTTCACCGGCTTTGTTGTCCTTCTCTGGACAGGCTCCAGCACCTCAATGTTGTTCTGATAGTGAAGAACCCAAACTGGAAGTGAAAGAAAGGCCCTGACCTGTGCCTGTTTAGACCACAAATCTAAGAAAAAGTGACTGCCCTGTGTGGACACATCTTGCACAGTTTCCACTGGCCATTCAGTGTCCGTGGTGTTTGCCAGCTCCTCATCTGCCTTGTATTTCTCCTTCTTTTGTATTCTGCACTCTATATGCTGTGCTTTGCCCTCAGAGCCCTTCCACCTTTGCTGTGCTGGGAGAGCAGCTTTGCAGTGTGAGCATATGAATGAACAACTCACCATGTAATGTGGGGTGTGAACCACAGAGCAAGCTGGCAGTGTGTGATGTGTCTGGTGCAAAGCCTTCCACTGAGCCAGTCCCCTCAATGAAGTGGGGGTTTGCAGAGCTGTGTCCTTCAGAAGGTTTCCTTGCTGAGAACAGAAATACCTCTCCATCTTCTTTCTTATACAAAGAGTCTGAGAGCGAAAATTCACTGAGAGAATGTCAGTACTGTTCAAAGTGTTTGATATTCTGTGGGGATCTAACTAATGAGCAAAGATGAGTTTTCCAAAGTTTTTCTGGAGAAGGGAATAGTCACAATTGTGAGGAAGGAAGCATGATGCTAAGATACATGTCAGGATATGGGAGGAAAGGTATTGGTGCAAATGTCTCAAAGAGGGTGTCCTATATAAGTGATACAATCATAGCGGCCTTGGAGCTAAACCATTGGGCTTCTATTTGGGGACTGCAAAGTAGGAAGATGCCTCTAAAGGCAAAGTGAGATGCCTACAAATACAGAGATTCAGAAAATTGCTAAGAACTTTTATTTGAAGCCTAATCAACCATTCAAAATTGGCTCATCAGTAGCCACTAACAAGTTTACATTTTGCACAATATACTTTTTTATCAAGGGATTCATTAAATGGCCAGCTGGTTAAGGCAGCAGAAAATTACTTTGTTTTGAAAGCATTCATACTTCAAGAGCTAAAGAGAAAGTAGGGTAAGAGAACACAAAGAAAATACTTCTTACTGAGCTGCTTCACCTTTCTTCTGAACTTGGAATGTAAAAATGATGCATTGGTCATTTTCTCAAGTATCTAATGTTTATAAGTGAAAAAGTTTTAGTCAAATAGGGTAAAAGATTGTAAGAAACACTTTCTTTTATGAAAACCAAGATTGCTTTAAAATTCTATTATAAACTTTTTTTTTTTGCTCTCTTTCAACCAAAATTACAACCTGTAAGGTTTCAACACCTTTTTTAGAGGTTGATAAAATATTAAAAAGGAAGTAATTAATCTTTTATATGAGTTGTACTTTATTCTGAGTATGTCCTCACGTGGTTATAGATTTCTAAAATCTACTAAAGTCAATAAATTGAAAGAGCACTTTCTGTTTCTAGAAGTTCATTTCAGAAGTGTTTATGCAGTATTACTGAAAAGCTTTCAGTCTATTTAAACTGTATATTATAATTATGCCATAAATATATCAGCAAGTAAAGCATCAAATTAAATAATTTGTATAAAGTCACCATTTAAACATATCAATATCTCTAAAATTGTAACATATATAAAAATTCTCCTATTCTGTCAGTGGTACTTCTACATTTTAATTTGACTGTCTGTATTCTGACAAAGTTATTTTCACTTTTATTTGTATAAGGACTATAAAAGAATAAAACATGAAAGTAAGTTATAAAGAAATGAAGCTGAACTTTAAGAGCTATCATTCAGTAAAAGACTTTTCAGTGACATTTTGTCAATAAAAATATGTTAGATATTACTACTTCCATTGATCTGACTGAGAGCTTTTCTTTAAGAACAAAAGTGAAAATATTACAACAACTTTACAGTCACACTTTACTTAAAAATAATTTGACCTATTCATTAATGTTACATTAATTTCACTTCAGGTATCTAAATATTAGTACTGAGATGTATCTGAATTATCCTGCAATGTGTTCTTTAATGTTGAATTATTTTAAAAATTAATTATCATCATATCTGAATAGATAGCTGTAATACTATTGAATATGGAAAGTATACAATTATATAAGGCTAGAATATGCAACTAATCTACTGTGACATTAAAAAATTTAAAAAAAATTTAATAGTATGCAGAGTATATATTTCTTCTATGCTTGATACAAATTTGCTTTTATTTTTAACATTTGTAAAATAGTAGTCATAGGCATTTTTTTTTACATTTTTATTACCATGAATTCAGTACTAATCAACTACTATTTTTGTTTCTGTTCTGCTCCCAGCCATAGTGAAGCATTATTAGTGGTCATAGTGATTATACTGTTAGTGGAATGGAAAAAACCCCAAATATATTCCTGTCATTCACCACCATTAACTTTATATTTTCTTCTTTCTCTGTTCCTTCCCTCTGCTATTCTTTTCTGTATGTACAGATGTCTGAGAAACAAAACAGAAAAGAATTGTTAGATGCATATTTATCTATTGGATGCATGTAGCCTTCTATACTATGGACTTTATGTTGTTCTTTTGCCCCTTTTACAGTATATATGAAAAATTAGTTATAGCTCATTCACTATTTAATAAGTATTAATTAACAACTGCGTAGTATGTGTATATTTTTACTTTATACAGTTCTACTTTGAAATGGTTTAAAATTCGGGGAAAACATTACATTGATAGGAAGAAGGAGAAGAAAAAAATTCTTACTGGACCAGCCTGTTTCTATATGGCTTCACTGGCCCACGTTGACCTTTTTGCAGCACAACATGTAATGGAGTGAGTAGCTTACTTGTGCATCTTTGTGGCAGTGCAAAACACTATAGCTACTCATCTGGCTCTAATAATTGAATTTAAGGAAAAAAAATTGAAATTTTTATTAAGTTTATGAAGTTTGTTCTTTGGAAAGACTTAGGGATTCAGATTGGGTGTGCAGAATTTTCTGATTTTCAACAACCTTCACACCCACACCCCACTTCAGGAAACTTCTTCTGACATTTACACAAGATTAGCACTGGAATAACATTGTCAATCTACAGGGAGGAATTGTTTCTCCTGAACCAATAAATGAGAAAGAGCAGTTTGTTCTATAAACCGAGCTACATCCTTCTGAATTATAGATATATTGGTTTGTTTGCATTTCTGCTGAAATTGAGAAAAAACCATAGTGGCTTGTTTTGAACACATATATGAAAATCGTCTTTACTATTTGAATGCATAATGCAATAACAGTTACTAGAAATTCATCTTTCTAAGTGAGTAGTACAGATTACTGGAAAGATTAAATGACCTTTGTCAGACACTGACTGTTCAGGAAAAAAGCTGCATTTCTGCAGCATAAACCCATACAGTGGCTGTGTAAAACTTTAAAGTACCAAAAATAATATTATGCATGAAAAAAGAGGGAATGCAGATAGGTATCAAAATTATATTTGAGTAAAAATGGAAGACAAAGATACAAATTTTAAAAACTGCAAGTTTAGCTTTTAATGGCTTACTAAATTCTAGTGGTAAGTCTCACATACTTGCATTAACAATCATTTAAAGTTATGTTATGGACCAGTTTTGAAGTCCAGAAGAATTAGAGATCATGTTAAATTAGTTCTTTAAACCGTTCTGGTAAGGTTTTAAATACTGCAGCCCATATTGCAGACATGAGAACTTCGGTATTGCTGTGAAAACAATCTAAACTGATATCAACTGCTAAATGTAAAGAAACATCTATAAAAATATAAGATGAATTTTTATTTATTTTCCTGAGCTTAGATAGATGCATAGATTTCACTAGGCAAATTAACTTTAACAACTTTAGGAATGTGTTTATAAATGTCTGTAACAGTTATACTTGGTCTCCCTGGAAAATGTTCCTCCTATTTACACTTTAGAAACTGCCTTTGCTAAAAAGTCTGTGTGAAAACAGCCCATTTGCATCCTCTGCTTTCTTTTCTTAAATCCTTAGGAAGCCCTGGAGGTTCACACTGGGCAACAAGAGCAGTGACTGCATAGTACAAATACAAGCTGACGGCACAATGTCCCTCACATGTAGCAGAGCTTTGCTCTAGAAACGGTACAGGTTCAATGAATGGGCTTCAGAACAGCTGCCAGCATTCATTCCTGGCAGACAACAAAAGGAGATGTGTGCCCTGTGAAAGGCTCTTGCTAGGTTTCAAGGTATTAAAGAATAAGCACTGGAAGAATGTGCCATAGGCACAGGCTCGCCTATCATCAATGAGGACTACTTGAAAAAGAAAAATATCCTTGATGGTTAGTTTAAAGATTATAAAGAACATTGGTATGAATTCCCTTCCGGTACAGTTCTAGAACATTGTAATCTGTCAGTTGTAAGATACTGCCCTTAGCACAAAGGAATCTGAGGATAATATATTATGGATAGGCAATATATGAAAAAGTAAGCCATTTAAAAAAAAATATCATTTAAGAATAATTTTCAGGTATGAGTCTGAGTCACTATTTTCAGTAGCTTATACACATCAAAAAATTAATAACCAACTGTTTTTGATCTGTAACTAGTGAGAAATTAAGAAACAGCACGCATGCTTTACCTTCCTTTTCTTTGTCAATTGATATGAAAAATGAATATGGGGGAGGGAAAGTTAAACTGAAGAACAATCCCTGAGACAGCAGATAAAGGTCATTTCAGTGGATCTGTGTCAATTTGCACAATTTTTCTCTCAGCCTTCTCCAAAAAAAGACGGGGGAGGGGGGTGGGGGGCAGAAGAGGCGGGGGGAGGCACGTGGGACAATATAATTTTAACCAATACAGTCTTTGATAAGTTTGATTCATGTCATCTCTTTTCCTCTACTAGAAGCGGGAACTCCTCAGTAAGAAGTCACTTCTTTCTGAGACATGTGCCAGGAGCTAGAATTGTTATTGTCCTGGGAGAATATTACTCTTACATAGTGGAAGCAATTAAATATATAAATGTCAGACATTAGTGCTAAATTACATGTTAATTATTTTTCAGTGAATAGAGTTAGAATACTGCAGATTTAGGTTTTTTCAGATTTTTTCCCTCTTTTTTCCTCATATGTAAATGCACAGCCTCATGATGAACTGCTGGGGATGAGGCTATTACTAGCTGACACTGTAAGAATCTTTACTCCCTACAATGTTTAGTGCTGACATGATTTTCATTGCCAAGAGCCTGAGATGCACATAATTTAGACATGAGTTCTGCTTTTCCAAATTGTGCTCTGATTTTTTTTTTCTCTTGGCAAATTGAGATGCTCTCTTTTGTATTATTATTTTTATTATTATTATTATCATTGTTATTATTATCATCATAATTGTCGTCATCATCATCTACAATTTAACAGCTCACTTTTTATAGCTGTGTTAAGGTCCCCACAGTATAAGCAAATATATTATTGACCATAATTTATGTCTTACAATAATAAAAGAATCTATCATTTCAGCAATTTTCTTTGCTATTTTTAAAGCAGGTTTTATGTTGTCTACTCAGACTTCATTTTATTCTGAAGACCAAAGGGTACTTTAGTATGTGGAGGAATCACAGAAGCAATCTATCTGTCTATTCAAATTTTGTATTTAACAGCTAACATCACTAAGGATTTAACGGCAAAGGACACACTGAATCATTTATCTTAGTACTGCATCCCTATGCTGAGTTTGTTCCAACACAGGGAAGTTATATAATTGTAAATTTAAGTGAGAGTGTAATTTCTCATTTCAGCATAGGAAAAAAAGTCTTGTTTCATTTTAACAGCAGATATATAGTGGTGTTAATGAGTAAGAAACTCTAAGTGGTAACATTGTCCCAGATTAAGAGGTTCACAGTTTGTCAAAGATACTGGGCCCTTTCCCAGGCTCTAACTAAAGCTGGCTGAAACTCAGCAACATAAACCCTAATCCTTCCCTTCCCTTCCCTTCCCTTCCCTTCCCTTCTCCACTCTCCATGTCTCCATATTAAAACATTTTCATCTTCAGGTCATAGAACAGCTGCTAGGACAGTAAGAAATATGTTCTCATGTTCCCCTTTTAATCATTGTTTAATAATGCTTTCAGAATTAGGATAATCTGATTTACTTTTGATGAAAACATTAGTGGTTCATTGGAGATTCACAATCTTCATCTGGCTATTTTCATTCAAGTAAGGCATAGCACACTTCCAACTATGACTTGCCTTCCATCTTCTCCTTTGCACTTCTTGTTTCTTTCCAAATGTGAATTTTGAACTACTGTTGAGGGTGTGATACGAAGAAGTGGGTTTACTTGAACACTGGTAATACTGAGTATTAATTATCAAATTCTAAAATACAGACTGCATATAATTTGAATTTTAATTGTATTATAGATAATAGAATATCTTTTCCATTAAACTAAAATGATAGTAATTATCACAACCATTCCTTATAAAGTTGATGAGATTTGAAAAATGTATTTTCATTTCTTTTCTTTTAGTTTCTGACTTGGAACTCCAAATAATAAGGCATTCTACTATGAGAGTTTTCATGTCTTTCTTATGAGCTGTTGTGAGATGACTTTGCACTGAAGTTTTCAGTTCCTGCATCTGGTGGCACAAATGAAATGTTGTAAGTATTTTTTTTTTTTTTTCCATATTAATATTTAGTTTCCATATTTAGTATTAGGTAACATAATGGTAGCTTTAGTTCTCTACTAATATCAGAGAACACAGCCTGAGAGTTTCAAATTAGACATTTGGGCAAGAAAAATCTACTAGAAGGGCAGTGCAGCACTAGAATGGGCTACCCAGAAAGGTTGTGAAATGCCCTTGGAGATTTTCAAGCCTTGACTAGACCAAGCCAGAGCTGACCACTTCTAGTGGTTATAGCCCCATTCCAAATAGGAATAAACCTATATGAATTCCACTGACACGCTGCCCCAACCTGACCTCCCAACTCTTACCCCCCTCCCCGTCCCCACCCTCAAACCAGCAGTTCTGTCTTACTCTGGGAGTGCTGTGACTCTGTAAAACAGAAAAGGTCAGCTGCTGTTACAAGGGCAGGATATAAGGATAAACATCCTGAAGAATTAGTGTCTTCAGACTTCTTGATTTTCAGGAGCTGCTCCACGTCACCCCAACATACTGTGCTAAAAAGGGATGATGACAAAGCTGCTCTTCTCCTGTGTAAGTGACAGCATAGAGAGAGGTGTATCACAAACCACACTCTCCGGTCTGATAAGGAGTAGCACCATTGTTTGCTCTGGACTGTCTGCAAATTACATGGTTGTGTTTTTGTGACCTGAGTCAAACAGCACAGCCAAGGCAGGATAAACAAGGAACTTGACTAGGGACTGTTCCAGTGGTCTTCAAATCTCATAACACTACATTACCATCAAAGGGTGATTAATGGTCAGCCCTGTATAACTGACATGTACTAATGGAATTATAACTCCTTTTTTTTTTCTATGTAAATTCATTGTTTCCTCTTTGCCATAGGCAAATGTCTTATTCCTATTATACCTCAGCATAACTGATAGAGTTACTACAGAGCACAGTACAGTGCTTCTGTTCTTATATTTTCCCATTTCACTAATGCAAGCAGACTTACCAGCCAAACTGTTTGAACTGTATGGTCTCCTCAAGTGCCTTTACCATAGTAAAGATGCATTATTGAGATTCACCAGTGAATGTAGAAAAAGAATAATTTCCTCTTTATATTTTTTTCTAATGCTGATAAATCAAAAATCTTAAAAGCTTAAGTTTGAAATAATTCCTACGTAAATCTGCAGCAAAGGGAATGGATGTTACTTTATGGAATGACAATATAAAATTAAGGGCTTAGGTAGAGACAAGAAATCCCTCACTTTCCTACAAATAGTATTCATCATATTTTTCTCTTAATGGGCGTGCCATCATACTTGTGTATGCTACTGTTGTTTCTGCTGTTCAAATAAAACACTCCATGTTTCAGCTAACAGTGAGCAAACTCAATACTTTGCTTTGGCATCTCTATTGTACTTTGCATTTTGCCTCCTGTTTGGTACAGATAAATTCTGTAGCTGTGCCACATTTTTCTTCAAGATTGGGCAGATCAGTGAGGGCCATAAAATATTAATGATGACATCTTAGGGAATTAGATATGTCTGTGACTATACGTTTGTCTTGTTGGCAAACTTTCCTCAGTCTAACCTATTTCTTTTGTGTGAACTCCATCAGAAATGATGTACTGTAAAAAATAATATGTCTGTTCAGATTAAAATATATGTCATTTTTCAGACCAGAGAAAGGGTCTGGATTTTTTATTTAATGGACCAAGTTTATTTAACAGCTTTATACATTTTTCAGTAGTTTTGTTGTCAAAAGCAGAACTGATTGCCAGTATGCCATTTCCTTTTATTTCTCCTACTATCACGCTCCTCTGCAGAACACATGGAGCTAGGAGGAAGGATAGAAGTATGGAGAAAGAAAATTATAGCTTCATTTGTCATCTTGTGCCATGACAGGGAAAAGATTATTAACCAGCTATTTGCCATGGTGGTTACAATGTGTGTTACAGGAGAAGCTGTTAAGAGACCTCCACTATTTGACTAGGCCCTTTTATTTGGGGATTGTAGGAAGTAATGACTCCTTCTTCCTTTCCAATACTTTTTTTTTTTTTTTTTTTTTTTTTTTTGCCTGTCTTTATGTCTTGCTTATGTTAAACTAAATTGTATCAAAACTTCTGTCACAAAGGCTGGAGGATTGAGTGGACCTTTTCTTCGGTTGACAGATATTTTCTTTCCTCTCTATTGTTTCACTGCCTTGTACTTCTTGGTTTATTTCTTCTTTAGTTAGCTGCTATTAATGTGGGTCAGTTAAACAGACACAACTCTTGGGCTGAAGATGCAGTCATTTTTTTCAAATTAATGTTAGTCTGTACAGGGTAGATTTTAATGAATTATCCATATAACAACATAACTAGGAAGGGGTATCCTGACTCTGCAATGAAAAATAAAAGTAATTGCATAAGAATAGGTAATGCTAAAAGTCCATGAAAGCAATAAGTTGCCTCTACTAGTAGTCTGTGACAATGTAGATTTTTACATCCTTGGAAAATTAATTGTATAACACTAGGAAGAATTGCAATTTTCCTCCTACTTGACTCATGCTGCTTGCCATGCAGTGGTTATTTCCATGTTCTTTTGCTTACTACTGTGATGTGAGTCTATCAACCTGCTTAAAATAAAATTTGGAGAAAATGGTTCAGCTTGTCTAGACCTCTCAAAAACTACATCATTATCTAAAGACAGGAGTCATCTTACCTAACTTTACTCCTTCAAAACTTGGAATAAATGGAAAGGCAGAGTTTGCCTATTCAGAGCACATTTCTCAAAAAGCTGTCTTAGCATACTTTTAATTACTTTATAATCCGTACCTCTGTCAGCAGCATAGGTTACATGACTAACGCTTAGGTGACCAAAACCTTAGGATGAATTCTTTCCTAATGGTTGAAAGCACTGCTGTTTCTGCTTACAGTAGTCAGCCAGCTTCAAGGTACTGCTTCATAGCTAAAAGTGTGGGAGACAGTGACACAAGAGTTAATTCTTGGTTTTATGCCTTGTCCAGACCTGATAATACTTCAGTAATTCCAGTCTGTCCTTTTTATTATTCCATAAAAAACATTTCCCATCAAAATTCCATGTTAAATTTATACTTCCACCAACAATGAGGACTCAGATTTTGTGATCTTCCTGTCCCAGACTCCCTCAAATTGACTGTCAAACATTGTGTCCTTTCAGTCCATTTCTATGGCTTCTTGTAAATCAGAAATTTGACAGTCCTCCAGTCCCTGAGGTACACCCAGGAGGTTCTAAACTTGATGCTTTTCTGGGCTCCATGCACATTTTTCTTGTCAGTAGCTTCCCATGTATGAAAATGGTGGTTTGCTGAGAGTATTTCCAAGAGTCATAAGGAGTGAGGGGTTTCTGGTGACAAAAAAGCAGGACAGTCTGGCATTCTACTGGAAGTCCCATTGCTGTAGAACACTTTTAACCTCCTACTTTCCATTCTTATGAGAACAACGCTTTTCTCAAAATGCTGGAAAACAAAGCGTAGTCCTCTCCTGTGGGGAGTGTGCTTCACAGATCAGAGCTATGGTGGCAGTGGTGGGTAAGAACACTAGCCCATGGTATCTAATTGGTCTCATCTCTACCAAATTCTCATTTTTTAACCTTGTCTTCTATGTCATGTTGGCCTTTTGCATAGTGTTAAATGAAATCACACATTGCTCAGACTTTCTAATTAACAATATGCTGTGTGGAGGAAGTCTTTCAGTAATTAACCTTTCAATTAATCATAGTACATTTTCTGCTTCTCTCCATCTTCAATCTATTTCATGTTTTTTCTTCCTTTATTTCTTATCTATAACTTTTCTGTCTAGATCTTGCCTTTGAAATAATAAGATGTAGTCTGTGATTCACAGTTATCAAAATTTTGAGCTAGACTCTTAAGATGACAGAGAATAATAAAGCTTATTTTAATTCTAATAATTCTGAATTAAAATATCAATTTTAGTATGATAGAATAACTCCCATGACCCATTTTTCTTGGCTAAAATTGTATACTCTTAAAGATGCTCTGCTTTTCATTCAACCTCAAAGGTTATTTATTTTAGAAATGTAGAACTTTTTGTAAAGGGAGACGTTACTGTTCCTTATATATACAAGAAAAATTCATCAGGCGGAAAACTGAACTCACATGTCACCTGCAGACTTCCTATTCATTTTCTACAATATTCCTACTTCTTAATATGTATTTCTTAGGTAGTAATTTGTCATTGTATTCTATAAAAATATAGAGTCATTTATAACCAAAGTGCAGTACAAGTAAGAGGCTTACAAGACAACATATACACATTTGAAAGTATAGAGAGGTCAGTAATCAAAAATAGTAAGGTAATCAAAAAAGTGGAATCTCTTTGATAAATGTGGTTTTCCCCAACAACTAGCAGTATAGACTTTTTTTTCTCTCTTGTATCCACTTAAGCAAATGTATTTCAATTTGACTACATGGAAGAGACTAACTGACCAACAGTCAGCCCAAAAGATCTGATAGTTGACCTGATGTTTTATTAATATATTTGCTGAATTAATTAATCATTATCTCATGTATGTGTGTTCGCATATTTTTAACTTACATGCACTTAGAAAAATTGACAAATAAGCTTCTAAAGAGAAAGTATCCAGCCTAAGCCTTACAATATTGGGTGATTTACTAATTTTCAATTCTCAATGCATGTTTTTTTCCATTCAAAGAAATTGCTTAGGCTTTTTAGAAATTTGGGCTAAAAAAAAACAGCGGTCCGCTTTAACAATGTCATCATTACCAAACGTGTTGAGTCACAGTGGGACACTTGCCTCCCAGTTTCACAGAATCATAGAATGACACAATATGCTGAGTTGGAAGGGACCCACAAGGATCATCGAGTCCAGCTGCTGGCCTTGCACTGGACCGTCACCAAGAGTCACACCATGCGCCTGAGAGTATCATCCAAACGCTTCTTGAACTCTGTCAGGCTTGGTGCTGTGACCACTTCCCTGGGGAGCCTGTTCCAGTGCCCAACCACCCTCTGGGTGAAGAACCTATTTCTAATACCCAACCTAAACCTCCCCTGTGTCAACTTCAGGCCTTTTCCTTGGGTCCTATCACTGGTCACCAGAAAGAAGAGATCAATATCTGCCGCTCGACTTCCCCTCATGAGGAAGTTGTAGACTGCAGTGAGGTCTTCTGTCAGTCTTCGTCTCTCCAGGCTCAACAGACCAAGTGCCCTCAGCCACTCCTCATACAGCTCCTCCTCAAGGTCCTTCAACATCTTCATTGCTCTCCTCTGAACACTCTCTAATAGATTTGTATCCTTCTCATATTGCAGTGCCCAAAACTGCACTCAATATTCAAGGTGAGGCCGCCCCAGTGCAAAGCAGAGCAGAACAATCCCTTCCCTTGACCGGCTGGTGATGCTGTGCCTGATGCCGCCCCAGGACACAGTTGGCCTTCCTGGCTGCCAGGGCAGTGCTGACTCAGATTTAACTTGCCATCAACCAGGACCCACACATCCCTTTCCATGGCACTGCTTTCCAGCTTCTCATTTCCCAGTCTCTACGAACACCCAGGGTTGCCCCATCCCAGGTGCAGAATCTGGCACTTCATTTGTTGAACTTCTTATGATTGGTGATTGCCCAGTCCTCTGATTTGTCCAGGTCTCTCTGCAGGGCCCTCACTGCCTTCGAGGGAGTCAACGGCTCCTCCCAATTTTATGTTGTCTGTAAAACTGCTTAATATCCTTTCCAGTCCCATGTCCCAGTCATTTATGAAGATGTTGAAGAGCACAGGGCCCCAGATGCATCCCTGTGGAACCCCACCAGTGACAGGTCACCAGTCTGATGTCACCCCATTCACTATTACCCTCTGTGCTCAACCCGTGAGCCAATTGCTTACCCACCACATGATGTGTTTATCCAGCTGGACATTTTGCCCAGAAGGATCCTGTGAGAGATAGTATCAAAAGCTTTACTGAAATCTAAAAAGATTACATCAGCTGGCTTCCTTTAATCAGCTCGGTGGATTACCTTGTCATAAAAAGAAATCAGATTTGATAAGCAGGACTTTCCTCTCAGGAAGCCATGCTGGCTGTGACTGATTACTCTGTTGCCTCTCAGGTGTTTTCCAATACTTCCCAGACTAATCTTCTCCATAACTTTATCAGGCACTGCAGTGAGACTGACAGGCCTGTAGTTTCTGAGATCCTCCTTCTTGCCCTTCTTGAAAATCAGAACAACGTTCTCCAGCTTCTAGTCAGCTGGCACCTCTGCAGATTCCCAAGACTAGTCAAAAATCATGAGAGAGGTTTTGCAATGACATCAGCCTCTTTGAGGATTCTTTCCCTCTCTGCAAGAGAAAACACGGGTTTAGTTTACTGTCAATAAGAAGCATCTGATATCAGAGTCAAACCTCCAACTTTTCTTTTGGGATCAAAGTTAGCCTTTTGGCTGTTACTATTAGCATTAAAAAAGAAATAATGAATTTACTTTCAGCAATTAAAAGTTGAAATTTTAATGATGAAAAACACAGTACAGGAAGTTTCAAAGATTCAAACAAACAAAAAAACCCCTTTAACCTGCAATATTGAAAAAAAATTTTCCCAAACATGTTTCCCAATCCTATTTCCAAATTCTGTTTTCCAACTTTAACAGTGTTTTTAGGATTGACAAACACTATATGGAGATTACTGTAAATGTTCATACAAATCCATTTTCTTATGTATTTAATTTAGTTTACTTCTGCTCTTTGTTTTATATGAATATTCTTTTGACTAAATATAACAGATCCACAAAATACAAGTTTCAGGACTCAAACTGCTGCAAGAAGTTTTTGGATACCTATCAATGGGACAAAGAAATATTTTATGGCATCACTGAGGAATAATAACAAATATGAAAAAATAATAATTGTGCCCATGGAACAATATTATTCAAGTAAAATACCAGAAATAAAAATAATTATAAATATAGTAAAATAACTGAATTCATAATTTATTTTTCCTGCTTTCCAAACAAACAAACAAAAAAATCTAAAAATAGGTTAGATGTGTTAGATAAATTATTCATTGTAAACTATTTTCTCAGCAACTGATAGTAAGCAATTAATTTTTTGGTTCTACACCTGCTTAAAATTAGAACTGTCTTGTCATGAATCAGCTCCTTCCTATCAGATGAGTTTTCACCTTTTCTTTAGTTATTTATATTCAACAGTGTAAAATGTTAAAATTAAAGTTGATACTAAGCAAATACATGGGTGTCCTGTATTTTAATTTCACATAGTGCTGTGAGCAGTGTGTTAGCAGAGAAGTGTGAATTAAACTACTGTTTTATCCAAATATGCCTGAGTAGCTTGTTGCTGTCCTAATTAAAACACTTGTCAGCAAATATGTCAGGAATATGAATTTTAAGCATACTGCTTTTGATGGAATATTTCAGAGTTAATGGCTGTTTGTTCCTAAAATTAAAAAAAAAAATAGTATGAACAGTAGCTAACAGAGTTTTAGCATAATGAGGTATCTGGCAAAGTATTATGGAAAAGCATTAATACAGAAGGAGAAGGTTGAGCTACTCAACAACTTTTTTCCCCTGCCTTCAATGTCAACCTCTCTTCTCACACCTCTGGAGGAATAGACAGCAGTCCCCGGACTTGGGGAGCAAAGTCCCTCCCACAGTAAGGTCAGATTCATGACCCCTTGAAGAACCTGAACGCATATAATCTCTGAGACTCGATGAGGTGCATCCCAGAGTTCTCAGAAAATTGGCTGATGTAGTTGCCAACCCACTTTTTGTGATATTTGAAAAGTCCTGGCAGCCAGGTGAAATCCCAGATGACTGGAAAAAGGGAAACACTGTACCCATCTTTAAAAAGAGTAGAATGGAGGAACCTGGGAACTACCAACCTGTCAACCTCACCTCTGTGCCTGGGAAGATCATGGAACAGATCCTCCTAGAAGCTATGCTAAGGCACATGGAGAACTGGGAGGTGATTTGAGACAACCAGTATGACTTCACCAAGGGCAAGTCCTGCCTGACCACTCTGCTGGGCTTCTATGATGGATTGACTACATCAGTGGACAAGGGAAGGGCTACAGGTGGCATTTATCTGGGCTTCTGCAAAGCCTTTGATATAATCCCACACAATATCCCTCTCTCTAAACAGAAGAGAGATTAATTCAATCAGTGGACTGTTAGATGGATAAGAAAGTGGATGCATGGCAGCATCCAGAGGTCAATGGCTCGCAGTCTTGACAGACATTAGTGACAAGCAGTGTCCTTCAGGGGTCCAAATTAGAACCATTGTTATTTAATATTTTCATTAATAGACAGAGGGATTAAGCGCACCCTCAGCAAATTTGCTGATGACACCAGACTTAATGGCACTGTTGACACACCTGAAGGATGGGATGCCATCCATATGGAGCTGGACAGGATCAAGAAGTGGGCTCATGGGAATCTCATGCTGTTTAACAAGACCAAGTGCAAGGTGCTGCACCTGGGCTGGGTCAACCCCTGGCACCAGTACAGGCTGGGGGATGAACAGATTGAGAGTAGCCCTGCCAAGGACTTGAGGTGCTGGTAGATGAGAGGCTGGGCATGAGTTCACAGCCCAGAAAGGCAATTGTGTCCTGGGCTCCATCCAAAGCAGCCTGAGCAGCTGGTCAAGAGAGGAAATTCTGCCCCTCTGCTCTTGTGAGACCCCACCTGGAGTGCTACATCTAACTCTGGGGTCCCCAGCACACAAAAGACATTGACCAGTTGGAGCAAGTATAGAGGAAAGGCTAAGAGAACTGGGATTGTTCAGTCAGGACAAGAAAAGGCTTTGGGATGACCTAGTGGCAACCTTCCAGTACCTGAAGGGAGCCTACAATAAAGCTGGAGAGGGACTATTTACTAGGGCATGTAGTGACAGGACAAGGGGAAATGGCTTCAAACTGAAATAGCATAGGCTTAGATTAGATATTAGGAAGAAATTCTTTACTGTGAGACACTGGAAGAGATTATCTAGAGAAGTTGTGCCTGCCCAATCACTGAAAGTTTTCAAGGCCAGGTTGGATGGAGCTCTGAGTAGCCTGATCTAGTGGAAGCTGTGCCTGTCCATGGCAGGGGTCTTGAAACTAGATGATCTTTAAGGTCCCTTCCAAATGCAACTATAATTCACTGATCTAACTATTGAAATATTTTACATTTTTGCACTTCTTTTTAAGTCATTGCACACTATAAGTCAGTATAGAAACACAACTGCTTTTTCAGGTAGTGTAACAGAAACAACAATCAATAAAAAACCACTGGGTACTTACCGAACTACAGGACATGAAATATTCATGGAAAACAAGCAACACTAAAATGCAGATAAGGTATAATGTGTAATTTATTTCTAATCATCTTTGTTTCTGCAGATACACTAATAAAAAATAACTTGGCTGTTTACTGCACACAAACTTGCTGAAATATGCTGCCTTTAAGCAACAAGTATCAAAGTAATGTATTGAAACAGTTCAAGAGAATCACAGAAAGATCACACTTCACCTATTGGTTTTACAAGGTTATATCATATTGAAGTTATAGGATTCATACAATCAGACGTCAAAAGAACATTGAAAGCCTAGGCTGATATCTAACTGCAGTCCAGATGTATTATTAGATAGTGACACAGAAAACGGTAATTTTATATAAGAATCTCTTTGGTCTTTAGAGCTGAAACATTCAATGGTATAAAAAAAATCATGGCAATTCTTCTATGTCCCCTCCTACACTGACATACATCCTGAGCAACAATTAGATACTATGTCATACTGAGAGCTGATGGCACCTAAAAACATATATGTGTTCTGGCTTTTGGTTTCATGTTCCAGAAGTCACCAGGAAGAGCAGGAAGCAATTACATCATTTTCCTTATAATTTCACAGCTCTTCTTGAAGTGTCTATCTCCAAAACTCAAGGTGAAACATTAAAAATACCCCAGCCAAAAACATGAAGAAATTTTTCCAGTAAAGAATTCTAAAATGCCTGAAGTACATAATATAAGCCCCTGTCACTACCATATCTACTTCAATCAAAGACTGCCAACTAACAAAGCCAGACGTTTTGGCTTTTCCCCTTGTTTATTCTTTCCTTGTTTGTTCTCTGCATTAAGGATTTATATAAAATTAACAACTGCAAACTTAGAATGAAAGAAGCCAAATATCTGCCCGATTTCCCATTTGCAGGCAATTTAACCATTTTCCTCTAATTTACTAGTTATATGTCTGAGCCACATATTTCCAATATACCAATCAGCAAGTCATAGTGCACTTGCTTGGCTGCATCTGCAGCTATGGTTAGTCCCACTTCCCTCATTCACACACAGAACAGCCAGTCATAAAACTTAGTGGCTAAATATTTACAGTTGAAAAATATTGATTATCACCAATACTGTGAATAATTGCTTTCACAAGGAGATTGTGTTTGCATTTGATGATGTGTACATGGCCTCTAGAGCTTCCATTAAAGAGCATATTCTCACACAGCTTGCTATTAAGTAATTTGTCAGCCACACATTAGCAATGCTTTAGCTGAAATTCCAGAGACATAACAGCTCAGAACACCACGTCTTACCATGATGTGTCATGCTTGACACAAGCACAGCTTTTGGAAGCCTGATGTATGCCCACATGTGTGCTTCCTCCTCCAGTTGCTGAGTAACTGTTTAGTTTGTGCACTGAAATATTGAACATATTTATGCTTAGCTGGGTTTTGTTCACACATCTTCTAGGACTTTAGGGATTTTTATGTGGTTTTCTGTTTGGGGGCATTTTTCTCTGCTGCTTTTTGCTACAGTTATATTTTCAGATAGGCTTTTGATATTATAAAAGTTTAAAGAACATTTTAGGAAACAAAATTGACTATACTGTTCACTGATAAGACTACTGGGTAGTAGTAGCAGCAGCAGACTGGTGTTTATTTCAGCTATCTTTAACTAACTAAGAGTTAAGGGGTCCAGGCCAAACTAGTTATGTAGCTTATTTTTATAGTCAATATAAAAAGGAAGACACTGTGGAAACTGGTAGTAGGCATTGACAGTATGAGGAACCTAAATCAAGTAGTTTAGATAAGACTGCTAAAGCCAAGTGACATAAAGGAAAAAAGATGTTGTTCTATACATAAAGAAGATAATATGTCCTGGAAGAGAAAGTGACAGGTTTAAACTGACATAAGGTGTCAAAGAGCTAGGATTCAATCTCAGCATGAATGCAGGGTGTGATCTGAACTGTGCCCTCTGATAAAGAAACAAGTTATGTTGGCCAGTAACGAAAGGGTTAAAACCCTCTTGATACCACTTTTTTACCTTCCTGAATACTACTGCATCTCTACAGGGATGATGAACTTGTTTCATAGCTTTAATCTTTCCTTTTCTTAATGGTAGGATATACAGAGGATGATACAGAACTACTGTCAAGAGTAATTTCATAGTCAGTTTCCAAAAGAATTAGATTTTATCAGAACAAAGCTCATGTTTCTATTGCAGAAAGAGTGTTGAGCTCCCTGGCACATCCACTGGACCTTTTCTGATTTAGGAGTTAAAGACACTCATCAGGAGATTTTGTCAGCACTGTTATATTCTACACACTAAATTAATATCAACTGTTATGATACTGTGATACTAAGTGAGATATGCAGAAGTCAACTGAAGACTTAGTGGTCTCCAAACAAGTCCCAAAATCAAAGCTTGAAAAAAAGTGGAATAGAAAGAATGGAAAAATTTGTGTTCTGGAAAACGATTTTCAGGTAAAATGACAACTTGTCATCTGCTACTGGAAACCTTTTGGATGACATCCTCAACAATTTTCTTATTGATGACTATCAGTTTTTATATGGTACTGATGATGTAATATTAAAATTTAAATCAAGAACCTGAACACATTCTTTCTACTGCTCAGGTGTGGGATTTTTTTCATCCTACCATGCTTTAAAAACAAAGAATTGCAATGTGCCATACAACATTTTTTGACAGTCTAGAGGTCAGAAAATGGCATTTGTTTACCCTGACATATAGTCACAGCCAGGTAACTTGTACAGCTAGTTAAAATGTATCAATTTCTTAGTGTAATGACATTCATTTTCTGCAAATACTCTATGCTGTTGCATCTATTTGGTGATATTTTTTCTGTTCTTCTAATATTACAAACATGGAACTCATACAACTTGTCATACTATAAATCTTTTCCTACTGACTTCTGTTTAACTATGATCTGCTCATATTAGCATCAGGGGTTTTTTTGAGGGGGGGAGGGGTGTGAAAGAAAAGATAAGATTTAAGTACTTGATTTTAACCTCATTGAAATCAATTGGACAGCTTGCTTCACCTTCTAAAATTAAAGAAGTTCAAATGTAAGCATCTCCACTTTGCCTCATGATATTATAAAATTTTCTTTAATAAGATTTATAGGGGTGTTGTGTTTTTTTGTTTTCTGGTTGTTGGGTTTTTTTTTATGGGTGGGTCTTTTTTTCTTATGTTTTGTTGTTGTTGATTTGGTTTGGTTTGGTTTTGGATTGGAATTTTTCTAAAATTTCCTTTGACCTCTTTGGAATTCCATGGAATTCATATAGTGTGTTTAAATCCAAATAATATTTGGTCCTTTTCATATTTTCAGTCACAGCTGTGTGTAGTGTCCCAAAATAAAATGAAATAGGTTGATTTAATTCCTTCAGTGGTATTTTAGGAAGGTAAATACTCAACTGAATCTCAGAGGCCCAGTAAAACCATGAAGCTATGTGGTGGATAATGCAGATCATTTGTTCATTCCTGGGATTTCGTACATCTCAGGAGCACTATCCATGCCAAGTTTGTCGTTTGATCTATATGGTTAGCAGCGAGAAACTCAGATCTACTGGAAAATGAGTTTACAAGGACCTCAGTTTTCTTTAAAGTTCGCTGTGCTTTATTCCCTTTATTGGGTAGACCCCAATCCATTTGAAAAAAAAAGTCTTTTTTTTATCTGAGAGTTCAGACATAACATTGGCCTAAACTACTGCTTCTGTAAGACAATGATTTATTCAATTTTTTATTGTCAGAGAGAGTCACTCAAGAAATAAATATACAAATATTTTTTCCTGCAGTTATATTCTACATTTGGCATTTGATTTTTGCACAAATACTACTTTGATGGAGATACAACATTGAAAATATACCACATTACTAACAAAGGAGGTGAAAAAGTATATCTAAGGATGTGATTTGTGCATTTGTTTAAATCTAAATTGCTACACAGGTGTGCAAATAAGGAAAAATGGCATCTCTAAATTAATTTTATCAATAATCAGTAACATTTCATCTCTGTTTTAGAATTTTGTAGTTTCAGAGAGCCAGGAAATAATGCTATTTTTTTCCTTTTTCTCCATACCTCACAAATACTTCTTCTGCATGTATTTACCAGACTGGTTGTTGAGTTTGGAGTTCTTCAGCAATTGGAAGCCTATGGCATGCTCTTTTTTCATTTGTTTGGTGAAGTCCTATAGATGTGGTTGCCAAATATGGAAGTAGATAATATTCATGTCACCTCATTTTAGTTATGTAAAAACTGACTTGCTCTTGCACTTTTGCTGTTTCATTAGTGGGAATAACTGAATTCGTCTTGCTTGTTTTAAGTGTTAGGAAAAATATATTTCCCTCCAGAAGTTTCTATAGCTACTTATTTACTACAGAAAAAGTTCAAAATCAAGTCTAAATAGGCATTTAACACTAAGAAGGATTGAATGATTTTTTAATTTTTGAAGGCCAGTAAGTTCTTAATAAACATTTTGGAAAGTCTTTTGATCAGCTAACATACCAGTACATCTCGGAGTGTTTATACTGTTTCCAACAGAGTTTAATAACTCAGATTTTTGTCAGGAAGATGATCTCAGATAGCTAAATCTGTACCTTTAATGAAATTTAAAATAGTCTTCAAAATGCCATGTATCTTTGATGGAATCTGAAAAAATCAAAGATCACACTAGTGCCCTATTTACGTATTGTTTCTTTTGAGTTCACTGTCATCCAGCATTGACAGTTTAAATACTATCTAAAGTTTATTCCAGAAGCTAGCAAGAAGGAACCCAAAACTTCCTTAACTCCAGGTAAGGTCATATAAACCTAAAACTGGCATTTTAGCCTCAGTAGGAATGAACCACCCCCACCAAAAAGAAACCACAAAAGTTTGAGCCAAAACACATCACCATACAGTGAACAATATAGGTACTGGGGTACTTGATGCCTTATCCCAGTGTAACACTTTGAAGATTCTTCCTCTGTAAAAAGAAGCTGAGATTCAAGACTGTAGAAAAATTATCAACTTTCCAAGATCATGGGTGTATATCAAAGGCTACACAAAAGGTACCATATGACTTTGACGATTTAAGACAATTAGGGTGAATGATGTCTACAACAGAGGTTCTACCTTTTAGGCTGAAGAGCCTATAGGTGTTTTTGACTTAACCACAGCACCTCCCAAGACACGAATCTTAGTTCAGTTACTCCATTGAAATGAAACAGCTCTCTGACTTACTGTCAGGCCATACAGAAAATTTATTCTGCCTAAAATCAGATGCTTCATTTGAATGCATTAAATGAACTGAGTTTCAAATATTACCAGGTATTGTGGGTGAGTCAAAGATACAGAGAGACTGTAGATTACTTCCCCCATTAACACAACTTGAGGGCATGAGTCCAGTGTGACTGTTAAGCCCTTTAATGGGTATCTCTTTCAAGTTTCAAATATCCTGCAGTAAAGCTATTAGGTACCTACTGTGGGGCATACATGTCTGTCTGCTGTGTGCTGTACTGTATGAATTTATTGAGCAAAGACTAGCAGCAGCAAAACCACATGCTGAGTAAAGCCAGGGGGGAAGCAGCAGAGTCAGAGAACTGAATTGTGAGATGTACGAAGGGAACTGTGTTGGGATAGACAACCAAACTCAAGGTTTTTAATGGAGGAAAACTTGCGGCAATCTACTGCAGGCAAGATATGCCAGCCGTAGATGGGGACAATCTAGGATCTGACCTTGTGTTATTGTGAGAATTAGGACATTTCTGTGCTGAGGAAAAGTAAAGGTCTGTGTTGTAGGTCCATGCTTTGGAGATAGAGATAGTGGCCTATTGTTTATGTGCTGTGCCTAAAGAGGAAGCAAAAAGAGATTACTAAGAAACATGTGAAGGGAATTCCTCTCTTTTGGGATCTATATCTGAGTCTGCCATCTCAGGTTGTTCTTGTAGCCAGTGAAGAGAAATGGGCCTTTTTGGGGCACAATTTATCTGATATATTTTAGAAAATTGCCTTTTTGTGAGAGGAATCACAGTGCAGAAATACTTATTTTTCTGCATTGGCTATAAATGGAGATTAGGCGTGATTAGCTCAGATTCATAGATGTCTCTGTTTGGCCAAGTGAATGTCATTATAAAAAGGCAATGAAACAAAACTCCAATGAGTTCTCAAACAACAGAGCATACATCCAAAAGACTTATAACCCAAAAATCAGTAATGAAGGTGTGAGTGGCCTGAGAGTGTCATCTCAGGAACTAGGACTTTGTGCATCAGTCAATAAAATTATTATGTACTCCTCTGTTGCAGTCATTCCTGAAAACCTTGTTTGAAAAGATGCCATGCCTCTTGTTTTTAAGACTCACTAAATCTATTTACATCGTAATTCATTAGAAAAACATAGGGTACTGAGATTTTATGAGCATTTACAGCAGTGTGTCCTGTCATTGCTGAGTTAGACTGTTAGTTTCCCTGAGCTCTCTGTAATACCACTGGCAGCAAAAAGCCTATACTAAAGGTGATTCAGAATGACAAGGTAGGTTCTCTAAAGGAACCAGTTTGAGCAAAGTGGTAGACATCATGACATAAGACTCACCATAATTGTCATTTCTGGATTTCAAGAGGTATTTAAAAGTAAAAGAGCTATTGTACATGCAATGGGCCAATCTAGGAAGTGATATAAAATATAGAATAAAGAATGAAATTATTTTGTAACCTGCCATGGACATTCTATATCTGTTATTTGTAATTTTCCTGTATTTAAGATACTGTGAATCTTTTGGTTGTTTTTCTTCTCAGCAAAAATGCTAAACTTTACTCCTAGTACATAGGAGTAAATAAGTACATTTAAACTAAAAGTTTAAATTATCAGTGGGTCTTGTCTGAAGTTTACTTGGAAAAAAATGTAATTTTTCTAGTGAGGAGCTCTTTTACAGCACTTCTTTTTCCCCAAACTCAAAAAATTCTTTCCTTCCCAAACTGCACTGTAGTTACTGACATTCTAAAAATGATAACAGACATTCACAGTGCACATTTAGATTTATTGAACTTATTTTTGACCATATGGTGAAAATTTTCTTTCCTGTCCATGTATTGAATTTAATTGAAACAACTGTTTCACTTAGTAACCATATTTTTATGACATTGATTTAAGACACACTAAGGTGAAGCAATATCTTATTGTTTATTCAGAGGAAAAGTGGATTGGAAGTTTACCTTAAAACACTCAAGAGGAAATCATCACATACATTTATTAAAGATTTTTTCACTCCCTGCTATCAAGGTTTGTTTGCTCACCTGTTTATTTAAAAAATAAGAAGTCCAAAAGTATTTTTGTGTTAGATACCTTGATAAGTAATAGTATTTTATTGCCATGGCTTGAGTTTTTTTATAGTAACTGACATGTAGAATACTGGAAAAGGTCATTTAAGCCTTTATTGATCATCATGTTTTCCATTTGCTAAAAAAGCCTATTTGCTACACCTGACAGGTTGACTATATCATCCAGCCATTTTGTTGTTTTTTCTTTAGGGTATTGTTTGTTTCTTTGCTTGTTTCTTTTAAGAAAGACAAGGGAGAAAGGGTTTTGCTTAGATTACAAAATTATCTCTGGCACAACCTAGCAGGTATCACCAAACATAATGCTAGTAAACAGATAAATTGAAGCTAGAAGCAAAAGGAGTTAAACATCTCCTAAAAAAATTGGAACCTAATCTGCTAGAAGACAGAGGTAGTAATACTATCTCCTTCCCCACTATCCCTTTGAATAATGGTGCATCAGTTCAATGAAATCAGGCTCCAGCTGCTCACTGGATAGCAGAAAATTCCACAGGCACAAGCTTTGGAGAGATGTTCCCTACTCAAATGGAACTAGTGTTACTTGACAGGTCACAGAGATAAAGGGTAGCATGGCCCTGCTCACTGAAAGCAGCTTTAGATAAGTCGGTGTGCTCGCAGAGATCCCATGCTACTCATCTTCATGGAGCTGAAATGCCTGCTAACTTGACACGTAGCTATTCGTCCAAAGTCTCTTTTCACTCTGCCTAGAGCCACTTTTATGAAGTCTGTGGGAAATCTGATGATTAAAGTTGAATTCATCATCATGGCAATTGAAATTTGCTAGTGCACCTGGTCTGCTTCCCTTCTATTAGGGATTTATTTACAAAGTCTCTAAACTAACATTAACTCTGTGCTGGTTTAAAGGTAAACCAGCAGGAGGAATGAGTCTAACTCACAAAGAGATTACAAGTCAGAATTACAGTTTA
>JAWWEU010000040.1:41416515-41444093 GCA_035583155.1 Acropternis orthonyx | reverse complement strand
AGACAGAGGGTGATTCCTCTGAGGTGCAGGGTTGGTAGATGAAAGAAAAATTCCAAGATTTTAAACCCATAACAAACTCAGAAGGCAAAAGCAATGATGATACTTGCAACAGCAGCCATTAACCCCTTCCACTACAGATCCTACTTAGGTTGCATGATTGAATTGCATTAGAGTACAAGATAACAAGTTGCTGATTTTATGGTACCTCTAAAACCATCTTCATTATTTACACAATTAACATCAATTAATGTAATAGATCAAGGGTAGACTACTCCATAAATAACACAGTCCACTCAAGAGCAAAAATAATTTTAGTTCTTTCTTGATAAAAAAACCAAACAAATGTAAGCAAGGCTAGCAGTTTGTGAATGCATTAACAGTTTTGGGGATATTAGTTGGGGCTCTGCTAGTTAATCTGAATGCACAATCAGAGATGAAAGTGACAAATTTTGGATGCATTTTGTCCACACTGGATTACTTCTACTGAAAAGAAATTATCATAGTAGTATATTTTGGGTGTGACAATAGATGAAGACATAAAACATTAGAAGAAAACAAAAGCAACAAATGTAGCATTTTATAAAGAATAGTTTTCATTTTATATACACGTATCAAAATTTACTGGTTTGTTGTGCTCCTTTAAAAAAAACAAAAACAAAAAACACCCCAGTTGTTCACACACACCCTTCTATGCCTTCTTTATAAAGTGAGTTATTTTATTGATCAGGAAAGCTGCTGCCTGAGTGCTCAGTGGAAAGTCTTAATGAAATTCTTATCTTACAAACAGATTAGTACTATGACCAGTGAAAACCAAATTTTTTAGCATTTAATCTAACCTATTTTACATTATTTCCCAGGGGCACCATGACCTGCACAACACATGGCTTTGTGCAAATAACCAATTATATGGTAGAATCTCATGAGTTTGAGAGTTGCCCCTTAACAGTCAACTTTCTAAATCAACTTTTTTCCTCTTCTGAAATAGTTAAACCTAACCTAAGTAGAGGGTAAAGGACCCAGCAATGTCACTTGTAAAAAAAAAAATAATATTTGGAAGTCACACAATAAAAAACATTTACTTTTTGATCTAGGCAGGATCCTCCAAATGTACATTATTATGTAAGCTCTGTGAAACAATATGTAAGGATGCCAGGTTAAAATATCTTTCAGTACCTGACATAGATGCATTATATACTGCACCAAGAGTATCTCCTCAGAAGTGAATATTATCACAAAAAATGTTACTTGTGCCTAATCATATAAAACCTCAGGGTTGTACATGTCTGGTAATGCTGCCTTCTGACAGGCTACAAACACTGTAAAGCGAGAAGAGGAGGGATAAGTACAATCAAAATTCAATGCCTAACACCACCTTTAGAGTTAAACTTACATCAAATGATAAGTCCACATAAGTCAGGCACATATGCAACTGCATGGAAGCACTTTGGTTTGTTTGATCGGGATTTTTTCTCCACATCAGGATTACAAATAACTAAATGATTGTAGATGACACACAACTGGGAGGAGTGGCTGATATGTCACAGGGTTTTGCTGCAATTCAAAGGGACCTTGACAGGCTGGAGAAATGGGCTGACAGAAACCTCACGAGTGTCAACAAGGAGGAGCTCAAAATCCTGCACCGCTAACAACCCCATGCACCTGTATATGCTGGGGGCCACCCAGCTGGAAAGCAGCTTAGCAAGAGGGCCTGGCAGCCATGCTGGGCATGAAGTTGAAGAAGAGCCAGCAATGCATCCTTGCAGCAAAGAAGGCTATGGGGAAATAGCGGAAAATTGTCAAAGAATACTGTAAACACACTGAAGTGACTTATAGCTGGGGTCAAAACCCACATATATTAATTACTGTTTATCCTTGTGTGTTTGACAAGCAGAACATCTGTGTTTAGGTAATATAGACCTGTGATAGGCTTAGAGGCACCCTGTCAAACATATTTGAGTTTCCTGCTCTGCTGCATGAAAGACCAAGCACAGTTGTGAACTGTCTGTACAAATCCCTGATACACAGACAAAACCAGCAGGTTCAGTGATCCTCTAGCATGGACCAAGCTCTGTGATGAGTGCAACCCTGCTTGTGAGCCTCTGCCTGGGTTGTTCTGAGGATCCTCAATTGGTGGAGTAATAAAAATAAACATAGTTTGCATTTTGTTGATATTTTGGTTTTGCTCCTGCATCCTGCCTGTGACAACTCACACAAAGGCATATAGTATCCTGGACTGCCTTAGACAAAGCATTGCCAGCAGGTCAAGAGTGGTGCTCTACTCAGCACTAGTGAGGCCACACCTAGAATGTTGTTCTGAGTTCCAGGTTCCCCAGTAAAGGAGAGACATGGACATGCCTGAGAGAGTCCAACAAAGAGCCACAAGGATGTTTAAGGGACTAGAGCATGTCTCCTACAAGGGAAGATTGAAAGGGCTGGAGCTGTTAGGGCTGGAGCTGTTATGCCTGGAGAAGAAGAGGCTCAAGGGAAATCTTACCAGTGTATATGAATACCTGAAGGGAGGGTGCAAAGAAAACAGTCAGCAGTGCACATTGACAGGACCAGAATGAATGGGTGCAAACTGAAACACAGGAGGTTCCCTCTAAACATCAGGAAACACTTTTTTACTGTGAGGGTGACTGAACACTGGCACGCACTGCCCAGAGAAGTTGTGGATCTCTCTCCTTTGATATATTCAAAAGATGCATGGAAATAACCCAGGACACCTGTTTCCAGGTGTCTGTGTGTAAACATAGATGGTAGAACAGATGACTTCCAAAGGTTCCTTCCAGCCTCAACCGTTATGTGACTTTGCAGTTCTGTGAAATAACTACTCTCCTTTCTGTTAGATGAGGCTACAGAGTGTGCTGTAGAGAAAACCATGAACAGATTTCATCATAATAATATGCAAATCTTCTCATCAAGAATAGTTGACTTTAGTCAAACACTTATTTTTCTTTTCACCACAAAAATAAGTTTGTCTACATCTCAGTTCAGTTCTATTAAAATAGTGATGTTCATGCTGCTAGACAAACTTTTAGCTGTAAACCTCAGATAAGAGACTGCGGGATGGGACCTTGAGGCAAAAGTTAACCCATGGAGTAATCGTTATTGAGAGATTAGCTCATATATTCTATTCTTTGGGTGAAGGACTGAGAGCTCCAGAGATATCTTCAGACTGTGATGTTCATCTAGTTTATTCAGCCTGGTTCTAATAGACTCAAGGAATTTATCTCTGGGCTGTAGTATGTGACAATTCCAGTACTCACATACAATAGAAATGTACTGTATGACAGCTGTTCATTAAAATTTTATCTTCTGTTGAATCTATATGTACTTGTATCCATGTATTCTTTTCATTAATTGATGAGTCAATAGATAAAATCTCTTGAATATCAATGTAACTCAATGTCTATTCTTCTCTTTCTAAAAATTTTCTCTGAATGGTGTCCAATGCCATTTTCAATGCTCCCTGTACTTCTCATTCAGCCTAAAACCTCACTCCTGTGTCTGTAAAAGCTTCTAATCTCACTCTCTCTGGATGTTACAGCTAGCTGTCTCTTCCCTCTTCGTGCCCATGCTGTTTTTTTCCTCTCTGCTTTGTCTCTGTGGAGTAGAAATTCAGGGCTATTTCAGATTTCTTTGTCATTTTTTTCCTATCTTCCAGGCTTTCTCCACATGCCATTAACTCACTGTCTATATCATTTTTCTAAAACCCATATTTTACACTACAACTTACTTGATAAAATATCTCCAGTGGTATACAGCCATCCATCCAGTGATGGATTAGACAGTGCTTTACCATTTAAGTCAATACAACTTCACACTTCTTGGTCATCACTTCCCCTCGATTAGACTTGACTCCTCCATGCCAGAAGAAATGCATTACATTTTGCTCAGAGCGCTTGAGCCAAAGTAAGTTTTGTGACTCCATTTCATGTCACTCTGAGGCTGTCAGATAGGAAAGATACTTCATCCTCCAATACCTGCTTTGAATTTAAGCTCTCTACTTTTTGGTATTGTTTGGTGTCTTGCCTCAGCTGAATCACCTGTTTCCTCCTAAATTTCATCTCTTTTCCCAAACTTGGGTTCCGTATACATTTGTATGCTACATCAGTGTTTGAAATAATCACTTACTTTCTGTGGATCAAGGATCAATGCATCTTCCAAAACCATTTTTAAACTCCACTTCTTTTGCCCATCCTTTTATCAGTGTCTATTTTGAGTAATCTGCCTATTAATATATATTCAAATTCAAATTATTGTATCTAGAATCTAAATTTCAGAAGATATGATAATCTTTAAACCATTTAGTTTAAGCATGTGGAGCTACACAATGGAAAGGCATCCACACAATATGCTTATGTCTAGTTTAAAACCTGAGCTTTATCCTCTGGATTCGTTAGCCTCATTCTGAGTTAAACTTTCCTTCAGACCAGTTTTTACTTCTCTGCTGCCAGACATCAAACATCCTGCTGGTCAGCCTTAAACATTTCATATGTGCTTTCAGTAAGGCAGACAGTGAATCTTGCTGGGAGTCTGTCTGAGCCCCATGGAACAGCCTATCCATTATAATTCTCCTGTTCAATACCATCTGTAGCTCAAATGTATATCACAACCTAGGATTTGTTTTTTTAATCTTGCATAGGAAAACCATTCCACATGCAAAACATAATAACAACCATGTAAAAACCTTCCTTTTTTTTTTTTTCCTTTCTTTTCTTCCTGGAAGTGTTTCCTCTGCCACTTCATAAAGACAACTGAATTCAATCCCAAGGCATCGTGTGCAGCCTTCCAAAAAGAAAAACTGAAAAATAAATTGGACAAGTATTAAGAACTGCAAGTAAAGCAATTCAGTTACAGACTGAATATTACAGGTGGAATGGTATGTCACAAAATTGAGGAATGAAGTGCCTGCTTCTGAGTGCCTTAGTCAAATCAAGGATTGCAATGAAGTTCACAAGGGTTTTAATAATCCAGTCATGGGGGTTTTCTTGTGTTATCTATGGATTTTGTTGATATAATAAATGTGGCAGTGGATCAGTTCTACTTTACTTTCTGGAATAGAGATTCTGCAGTGATAGGCAAAGCTACGTGCCTCATTTGGAAAAAAATAGAATACAAAAATGATGCAGTTGCCATTTCTGGCAACCATCAGTGCCTCTGCAAATAAGCAACTTTTCTTGAGCTGCCGGGGCACAGCACTCAAGCAAACCAGAATATAACACAAAGATGACCTTACTGCTCCATCTCCTGACTGTAGATACAAGTACATTCACTGTGCTGGTTAGGTAAGGCTAAGTCCTTAACTTGAGTTGGCATCCTTAAGGGTAAAGGAACATCACAGGGCCTTTTTATGTCTCTGTTTATGGAAGAAATATGTCAGGAAAGTAAACAATAAATTCTGAAAGCAGGACAAAGCACAAATCCCTAATATTATCAGAAAGTGATGAAGAATTAGAGTGGATCAAATATGAAATGGTTTACCATGCTGAGTGTGCATATATGTGGCCTAGAGAAAGTATTTAGAGGGATGGCAAAAAGTATTTTCCTCTGAAAAGAGGAAAATAAGGAAAAAAAATCATGCTGTATGTAATTCTTCTGTCTTGGGAACATATATATTGTAATTAAAATTTAAATAAGTTTAAAATTTTTAACACATTTAAGTATTTTAATTTAATAATTTAATAATTTAATAATTTTATTTTGTGATTTCAATGACTTGTCTTATTAAGAACATACTCTTTCTAAATGGTCATTTGGGATTTACTTTTTTGAAAAATTTTTAAAATTCTTCTGAGTGTTGCAAATTTCTGCAAGAGAAAACCTCACATTATCACATGAAAATCATTCTTGGCCTTTTATACAGCTTTCACACCTTTGCAGATCTCATAAGGAACAGCTGCTTCACACTGTAAAGGGATGTCATTGTATTTTTTAGCTCTCCACCTTTCCATTGCTGTATCAGTACAGAAAGTCAAAGGAGTTATAGTTTCATATTAGCATGTAAAACTGCACATGTATGTCTGATAGCAACACATACATGTGCAGAAGAATTTCAGGTCTTATGAATTCCCTCTGAAGAGACTGAGGAAAGCAATACATCTCATTTAGAAAGGAAAAGATTTATAATTCATGCATGTTTATTAATTATTATGTTTAAGTGCTTAATGCCAGCTTTATGAAACAAATTGCATTTATACCACCCTGATAGCTACTTAATTGTGCATGAATAATGAAGGCATAAAATCTCCAAGAAAAGCTGTGCCTTCAGAGTTGAATTATGAATTGAAGCCTTTTTTTCAAAGTCTTAGATTATTTGTAATGGTGAATATTCTGCTCAAATGGCCTTAAAGAACATCAGAGGTCTCCCTGCAGGAAGTTTTGACACTATTTTTCAAATAGTGACTGACATTACATGCAAAAGAAGGTAAGATTTACCTTTTTTTCTGTGCAAATTTGACTTGTTCAGTGTTCCACAATGCAATGTTACAGATTGGAGACGGACATGCAAGAGGAAGCGGGTCTAGGAAGACGTAAGGAATTCTGTATGTACATATGTATGATCCTGTGCTCATTTTGAGCTGAAGGCTTCCAGTATAAGGATGTCAACACCTTCAGACAAACTGCTTAGGAGGAACAGGTCGAGGAGCAGGTCGAGGACTGGCAAGAGCGCGCCCGCACTGCCACCTGGTGTCAGCGGTGCTGTCAGCGCTGCTGTCAGAGCCTCTGTGTTGCAAGACCTACTGGGGCACGTCCTCCTTGGGAAGTCCTTCCCTTCGGTGTCTTTACTCGTATGGACCTACCAATAGGTCTGATGGACAAAAAACCCTGGCATGATGTTTTGCTTTCAGGTGTTTCCATTTGTAAAACAGTAATGTAGAGGCTTTGTGTGAAACCACACAAGCAATGCAGGTGTTCTCCTTCAAGTGGTAACTGTATTGGGCTCTCCTCTTTCTGTACATCAGCTTTAGTCATGAGAGTTTTCTGTTCCTCCATCCTCACCGGTGTTATTCCCTCAGTTTTTATTGCTAATCCAACATAGTAATGATCTAATGAAAAATGCAATGCGAAAAAACTAATACAGTATGACCAGCAAATACAGTTTTAAGTTCCCTTGCTCATGTTTAGGGACTTCAGTCAGGCTGCTCAGAGAAAAGATGGGGGAACTGTGTAACACTGCAGTCCAAGTCCAACAAGTATGGCACATACAGTCAACCTGTGACTGAAAAAAACCCCCCATTTATTTATTCCCAAGTTTTCCAAAGAAAAAGCTCAGTGTGTAATAAACTGACAGTGACTGCAAGCACTCTAACCCAGATTACCTGCATTTTCAGTAGTCAGGATAGTTAATGACACTATTTGAGAAGTGCCAGTTTTTAATCCATCCAGTGGATCCTCTGATAAGATTTTAAAAGAGTGCACTGCTTTGAAAATCAGTAACTATACTGTGAGAAAAAAAGAGGGAGTGGGAGAAGAGGGCAGGGGGCGGAGCAAAAGAAACAAAAATGAAACCCAAACTGTTCATGCAACACAGTCTTTTCTAAAACAGGGGCAATCTTTCATTTCCACAAGAACCTGCTGGAATCCACAGACAGGAACAACCACTGTGCTGTCACAGGGAGGTGCAGGGTTAGAGAGCAATAGTTTTTGAAGATTCATGTCCCTAACAGTTTCTTCCTGATGTTTGTGTTCATTGGATATTAAGAAAAAGGAAATCTTGATGTTGGAAATCTTGATATTAGAAAAATATCTACATTGGGCTTTTTCAGCTTTAGAATAATCAGACTTCTGTAATTCAGCCCACCCTCAAATAAATATGGACAAAAATCTAAATTGTTATTAATTCCTTTTTTAATTCATGCAATATTTAAGTTGGTTTCATTCTGAACATAGTGAATTTTAAAATATGTGTCCATTTACTGCAGCTCATTTTGAATCTATATAGACGAAACCTTGCAGTTAAACATTTGAGTTACTAATATTAATATATTTACCTCCCAGTTCTCTAGAGTCTAATAGATTCTTATTTTATACTGTTAGATATATTTATTCATTTTGGCAAAACAAATATATATTGAATTTTGTGCTTGGAAGGTTTTTTGTTATTAGGGCAGAAAGTTTTCTATATGACATGACAAATCCTTTATGGAACTCTTAATTTGGCTTACTTTTTATCAGTTTAGAAGTTCAACACTTTCAAAAATGAAGGTATTTAACTGCAGAGTTTAACTATTGCACACATAATGCTTTTTCCTACTTCACACAGGCTAGCTATACATTCTCTATTTGTGTATGACTTCTATATGTTAAATTTGATTGAAAAAATCAGGTATTGCTATGGACAATAGTCAAAATAGGAGTGATAATAATAGAATCGATTGGGTTGGAAAAGACCTCTGAAATCATCAAGTCCAACCCTTGATCTAACACCAACTGTTTACTAGATCATGGCACTCGGTGCCACATTCAATCTCAGTTTAAAAATCTCCAGGGACGGTGAATCCACCACCTCCCTAGGCAGGCCACAATATGAATAATAAGCTTATAATCTACTGTTTTTGCTAAGAATCCCTCAGAGTTTGGGAAGTGCGATCTTCAGTTTGTGACCAAATCTTGTCCAAACACGTAGTCCTACATAGGTTAATACTCATTATTTGGTGGGCAAGAACACCACTTTGTTTTAAAGAGTAAAATGGCTACAATGAGTATGCAGCTTTGTGATATGACTAAACAGTCCTCTTTCTTGGTCTTGAATAGTATTACTGAGTGGCTTTATGATCCTCTATGCCACCCTTCTTTGATTCATCTAATTGGATCAGGGATTCCCAATACTCTGCTTTGATGTGTCTGGTTTAAGGTAGACATACATCTTTCTTCTTCTGAAGAAAATTATATCTCAAGAGAGAGTTCTTCCATCATAGTACAGAGATCTAAGGTTAAGGGATGTTGCAGTCTTGCTACTACTTCTCACTTCAGAGAAGGTACCTCATCTGTGCCTGGTATCCAAAATTCTTCTATTGGCATCAACACAGTCATGCAATAGCTTTGGGAGAAGACACAGGTGCATAGGGAAACAATGCACAGCATCCTTTCTAGCCATCAATGGAAACTGAACTGCTGATGCACTCCTGCCACAGTGACATCATAATTCCAGCCTAAATTCAGTATGACAAAGTGTTTTGTTTTTTTCTTTACTCACCCCCCTCCCCTCCCCTCCCCCCCCAAAAAAGGAAGTTTTTAGTTTATATGTTAAACTTGAAGATGACAATTATTGAATGAGATTAATTCCACCTGAAAGTGTATAGTCTGTGTGTGTTTGAAGGGATTTGATACATATGAAAGTAAGTTGATTTGTTACGCTTATCAGGCAGAGCGTTCATGTAACACTGTTGTTTTCTTTCATAGGTAACACTACTGTATGCTGTTCTTCACAAGACACAGCTTGAAATACTTTGATAAAATGAGATGCTTGCGGAAACGATCAGCAGTGTCATTCTTAGGAATCCTTGTTGTTTGCTTGTTGTTCATGAACTTGTACATTGAAGATGGTTATGTTTTGGTAAGTTTTTTAGATGAAAAAATTATCCTGGAACAACAGAACAGGATACGTCCCTAGTTACACAGTAAATCTCATAATTCCTTCAATTGCCCCTGTTCATGTACCATTAACAGTGAAATATCCTCAAAATGTGTCCTTTATGATGAAACCATCTTCCTAATGTATACTGCATATAGTATGTGTCAATAAGACACTAACAGTCCTTTTCACAGAAGTAAATATGTCACTGTTTATTGGAAGTATGGAAGATAGTGAATGTAGCAAAACATGAAGGTATCTCCATTAGCTGTCCTTTGAGTAAAAATATCCTCTGTATTTTCCATGAATTTCCCTCAATTTTAATGTTGAAAATAGACTACATCTGAAATACTCATGTGAGCTAGGAGCACCTTTTTCAGTCCACACTGCAAATCTCACCCATGAATATTGCATTAAATGCTATTATAAAAATAAAATTATAAAAGAGAATTTAAGTTGATTCCATCTACTTTAAGCTCCTTGCATGAATAATTTCTTTTAGTGGTTTTATTTTTTGTTAGTCTAAATTTATGATTTTGAAAAAAATTACCAAAAGATACGTGTTAGAAATTTCAAAAAACAAGCTACTGACAAGGTAACATAACTCTTAGAGTTTATATGTAATATAAGAGTGCCTCAGTGCTGCATGTCAAGTAAGCCCTGAAGACTTGATTAGTGGATTGAATCTGGGCCCATTGAATTAGTGGATTGGATTGAGCCCAGTAAAAAAACATGGTGGCTTAACAACTGGAATTTGCAAATAGTAAAATGACTAAGCTGAATGTGTTACATTGTAGTGTGATTAAACAGTCTCATCTTGATCTTGAATTGAACTGGAACAGTATAGATGTTCCAGTATTCTAAAAGGTGAAGTTTGATACCAGGTGTATCTGAAAAGAAACAAAATAGTATGACAAAATGTGCAATACACCAATAATAAAATACATTATTTATCAGAACTCTATATAACTTCCTAATTATGTTAATTTAAAATATTTCACCTTTAAAACTACTTATAACAGTACTGTAAATGTTTACAACATTAAATTATGCTAGTATTTTTTAAAATCATTGAAAAGATTAACTCATGCCTCTAGCATGTTAGTCCATTACAGACATACTGCTTTCTCTAACACTAAAGTTTTGAACTCTTTTATTTTAGCACTGTTTTATTTATTTAGCACTTCTTGGTTATGATCAAATTTGACCTGGCTTGTCATATTTTTTTTTTCCTAGTGGCATTTTCCCTGATGTTTCTTCTCCATTCACTAATTGCTTCAAAGTCCCCCAGATATTTCTGAAAGTGCTTTTATTATCACTCCTAATGGTGTTCTTCTTGATTTGTTTTTGAAATATTTTCCTGTCCTATTTGCCAGCTCCCCAGATGGCTCCATGTCTTATTCTTAATTTTCTCTTCTTCCAACCCCCCCCCCCCCCCGCCTCCTTTTTATAAATTCCCTCTCTTTCATTGCTTCTGGCATCTTTGCATTTATGTAGCACCCAGACAAGTCTCTTGCCAAGTCTCCTGACAGTTCTTCCAGACCTCTTGATACCTTTATGGTCCATCAAGTGTTTTCCAAATATGATAGGCTGTTGTCTTTTTAGTTTGTTTAGTTAGTTTTAGTTTCAACTTTCCTGACTGTGTCTGACAGTTCCAAACACACCATGTCTGGTGTGTTTTCTTTGCTGAAGTAAAAGACGAGCAATTTCAGTGTTTGTGGTGAGGAGAGAGATACTTAGGAAAAACTTTTGAGGATAGCAGGCTAATCAGTTACCCTCAGGGAACGAGAATATGAAAGTACTCAGAGCGCCAGAGGCCGTCTGAATTGTAGCCAGTCTCCTGCTGGATTATCTGCTGAAGGTAACTAATATAAGAAAGGCAAGGCAAATGACCTTGAGTTCCTCTTCCCAATCCCATGCAGTAAGCTCTGCAGGGAGCTGTGGGGTTCGTGTTTCTGGCACCACATGCAAGATTAGATGAGTGGTCTTTTTCAAAATGTTAGAATATTAAAGTGAGATTCATTGTGGCAAGCCTTAAGAAGGGAGAGGGGAACCTTTCTGGTTTTGCTTAGAGAGTCTCACATGTCCAAAGAATCCCTTCACTGTTTTCTGCAGGACATTTGCTGCAGAAATGGAGAGGACCCATGTGATAAAATTGCATAAGTATGTTGGATAGAGGGTATGCAGTTATGCAGTGCTGATGTATGTGTGTTAGAACAGCAGTTCAAGGTGCTTCATCTGCAGCATATGAACTATGTTTGATCAAGTATTTTGAAGACATACTGAATTGATATATACCAAATATCACAATACATGCAGTGAGTTGTAAATGAACTGTAAGTGAAGCATGTTTTGTACTCTTCCATGAATACTAACCATTATTTTAGGCACTATGAAAACAAATACTACTATTGTAGTTGACACAGCATCCTGAGCAGAGCAGAGTATCTCCATACAGAGTGGAGAACTTCTGGCACTTCAACCTATGGCACTCACATAAAACTCCTAAGCTTCAGCAAACACTGGAATGTAAGTTAGAGGTTAGTTAACAGTTGAAAGACACAACCACCTCAGAAAAAACTAGAGAAGACAACCAAGTAGAATTAACAAAGCTCCTCAGCTTCACAGATCTCTACATAGTAGTCCGACATGGAAGAAAGAGATTTTAATCTTTTGGGAAAATCCATGTTTCAGTTTTGCCCATCATTCAACTAAGGAATGAAAATAACAACTGTTAATAAAAAATAATGTTAGCCAGAAAAGGCTTTTATTAAAGAGAAAAAACAAGGGGGGGGGAATTTTTGTGGTCAGTTTAAATATCTTACTTGTTAAAATCAAAACTTTTTTTTCTGACATTGTCTATTTCTAAACATTTTGAAACTTTTTAAGTAGGAAAACCTCAACAGACTGGGTTTCCATTCCAAAACTCCTTATGAAACAAGGAATTTTGGTGCTTCATTCTGGAAGCAATGACACATAATGTTTAGACATTAAAGAAAGGCTGGTTTTAAAAGAAGAAAGTTTTTTTGAGCAGCCCTTTTTTTTTTTTCCCCATATGACATGGAAAATCTGAAGTTTCCATGTATTCTCTTCATAGATGGAGTTATATTTAGTCTCAAATCTGATCATCAAACTTCCTTTTGCAATTTATGAGCAAATGCAAAGAAGGAATAGAGAGAAATTACTCGAGAGACATTGCAGACCAAGAGAGTGTAACAGTGCAGGTAGATACTCCTGGATGTCTGCCAAAGATCTTTATGAAGCTCAGAAGTGGATTATTTTCTACTTCTGTGAAAGAAAAACAATTAACTTCAAATGGATGTAATATCAGTTTAAAGAAATATTTCTTTGTGCTGTAAAATATATTTTTGACACCATTTTTTAATATTTATGTCATTAACTATGAGTGCTGTTCACTGTTTCTGTGGCTGTTCTTGTTATCAGCAGTACTATTATTGCGCAGAGCTCCCATCTAATGACAGGGGAGTTTAGTGCCTTAACATACAGTATATATCAGAATAAATGAACTCATTCATACATGGGCCTGTCATCAGACTAAGCTTGAACCAGGTAAATTAAATAAGTTCTCCTACTTTTAAATTCAGTCTCATGACATTACAAGCTGTTAGATATCTTCCCTTAGGGACTAAGGAACAGATTTTCCCTGAGGCACAAGTGACTTTATTGATAGGGCACTACTCATGAAGCTGCTCTTTCCCTTCTGTGACTTTCCTATGCCTAAGGAAGCCTTTTGGAAGAAAAAGGAAGGAGACAGGAAGAGGAGGCATGGTGAGAAATGTGCCTTTTTTCTATGCCATCAAGCAGTGTTCACCAAATGCAGAGAAAGCTTCTGCTGTCTGCACAATCACATGTATTTCTTCTCACTACAAACCTGAGCAGAAGCTATTAAGAAAAATGGCAGGATGAGTCAGATATCAGAACCTAGTTTTCATTTTCATTTGCAGCAGTTTTGGTGGCTTTTTTAATTACAGAAAGAATTTTTAAAACATCTCCCCCACTTCTATATCAGTCAAAATTATCTGTTCCTGACAGATCCCTCTTTTGAATACCACAGCATTTTTTTTGCCAATAATTTAATGTTAGCTACTTTTCCAGGGGTTTTGTGCAAAATAGTTTTTTTCTTTTCCTGTTACTGTAATCTGCAGGGTTGTGGTAGATTTTCTGTTCTGTTTTGGTAACGTTTTGTGTTGTTTTGTTTTGTTTTTTAAATGAGGTGACATATACATGCTTTCACCAAAGCTGACACTGAAAAATGTTATTCTTGGAAACGTGCCTGTCCATGTTTCCTCTCTAGCTGGCATTCACAAATGTGTTTCTCTCTGTCTCTCTCCCTCTTCTGTTCTTTTTGTTTTCCTGCTATTAGGAAGGGGACAAGCAATTAATCAGAGAAACAGCCACGCACCAGCTCAACCCAGAGCGTTATGTTCACAGTTTTAAAGATTTGTCTAATTTCTCAGGATCTATAAACATTTCCTATCGCTACTTAGCTGGCACACCTTTGCCAAGGAAAAGTAAGTAACTGCAGTCTGAATGTTATGAAATGAAGTAACTTAAAAACAGGTGAAATCTATATAGTCCCTGTGGTATTTCTAGGCAGAAAGGCTGTTAAGCATCTCAAGAGAGTTAGTAGGACAGCTATGTCTCTCTGCATAGACAGTTCTTGAGTGGCTGCTAGTCTGGGCCTAGTAGTGATTGCCCCACAGCCTGGTTACCTTCTGACCAAATGCATGACTTGTAAATATCCTGCAGGCAGCCTCTCGATTGTCTGTGTGAGCATACTTCTGTGGATCTCCTCCCAGACAAGAGGAAGATGACTTAGAAAGCAGAAGCAAGACACGTGCTGATGGTTTTCTGCAACCACCCTCAGACCATCCTGTCAATCTCTGTCTGTATAACCAGGAAATCCAATCTTAAGCATGCTTGGGATCACATAGATACACCCTTCAGGTTCTCTATTCTGCCAGGCCAGCAGCTGCGAATGGATCTCCTTGTTCCTTTAGCTGTGATAATGAGGGAGGTGAATTGCACTATGGAGACAGTAAAGGAGGATTGTTCTCACAGCTATCTGTAGATGGACTATTTAGTTATTCTGATTTCAGATATGGTTCAAGACTTTCCTCTAGAAGTGAAATATGGCTATTCCTAGCTTTTAGACAACTGTCCTTTGGGTTTCAAATCAATCATTTCACAAGGCTCAGAAGTCTAAACGGAGAAGGTATGTGAGTTTTAGAAAGCTATACAGTTTGTTCAAACTAGATTTTAAAAACTTGGGGCTCTGTAGGAAACGTAAATTACTTCTGGGGCTGTACTTCACTGTACAACTGCTTTTTGAGCAGTTAAACTTTGAGAGAAACACTGAATCACTATATCAGCTTTATTTTAAGAAAGCTGGGGTAGCTTCAATGAAAGTACACCCTGTCAATTATAAAGTCTTTTTTGTTTTTTACACCAGAAGTTAGAAAAATAGAGATATATTAGCAAATATCTGAAAAAAAAAAAAGAAAATAAAAGAAAAACCTGATTTGGAATGCTGGTAGAAATGTACTAACGAAAATTCTGACGAAATACACTGATGAAAATTCTTCCTGTATAGTTAAGATACATCTCTCTCTAGAAAGATGTAACGGCATTAAGAATTATTTGTACAAGCACGAAGAGAAGTTTTCTTTACTTTAAAATAATATCTAAATTGCATCTTGCAAGAGGAAGTTCCCTGAAAAATGCTCAATGAGTCCTGAAAGAGGTTTAGAAAAAGAACTACTAGCAAGGAAAAACTGGACAAATTCAGCTAAAAATGAACAGGCCAAAAAAAAATTATCCATGCAAAATTCATAACAATGTGCAGTTATGCATAAATGTAGTTAGACTTTTGGAGGGCTTAAAATGATAAAAGTTTGTCAATTCATCTATGTATCATATTTTTGTGCTGCATTTGGTAGCTTTAAAAACATTGTGTGAATAGTCACCTCATAAACCCCTTTCTTTTAGCAGATTTTACACCCTTATCATTGTCTATGTGGTTTCGTCTCCCAGGTGTGTATGTACACATTGCTTTGGCGTTCATCCACGACATGCAGTTACCAAGCAAATGTTTAACACAATAGTCTCCATATGTCTATTTGCTTGCAATACAGTATTTCTTTATGAAAAGGCAATAATGGTCCTTTATTGCATGCAATTTAATAAGTTCACATACCAAATTTCTCAGTCTTCACCATTCACAAGGTCTATTTAATATAAGCACAGTTCTGGAGAATAGCTTTGTGTCAAAATTGTTTCCAATATCAGATACTCAGTTTTTGTTTAAATTGTCTTTTGTACAGGGTATCTTACAATTGGACTATCGTCTGTAAAACGGAAAAAGGGGAACTACTTGCTTGAGACCATCAAGTCCATATTTGAACAGTCAAGCTATGAGGAACTCAAAGAAATCGCAGTGGTAGTACAGCTGGCAGATTTTGACTCAGCCTGGTGTGAAGGAATGGTCCAGGATATTTCACAGAAATTTGCACATCATATAATTGCAGGCAGATTAATAGTTATTCATGTCCCTGAGGATTACTATCCTGTACTGGATGGCCTCAAGAGAAATTACAATGATCCAGAGGACCGTGTGAAGTTTCGATCAAAACAAAATGTAGATTATGCTTTCCTTCTAAACTTTTGTGCTAATCTTTCTGACTACTATGTGATGCTAGAAGATGATGTTCGCTGCTCAAAGAATTTTTTGACTGCTGTTAAAAAAGTAATTACCTCACGAGAAGGATCCTACTGGGTGACTTTGGAATTCTCCAAACTGGGATACATTGGAAAGCTTTACCATTCTCATGACCTCCCACGCCTGGCCCATTTTCTGTTAATGTTTTACCAAGAAATGCCTTGCGATTGGCTGCTCATCCACTTTCGTGGGCTGTTAGCTCAAAAGGAAGTGATACGTTTTAAGCCATCTCTGTTCCAGCACATGGGATACTACTCATCTTATAAAGGAGCTGAAAATAAGTTAAAGGATGATGATTTTGAAGAGGAATCATTTGATATCCCTGATAACCCACCTGCAAACTTGCACACCAATATGAATGTATTTGAAAACTATGAGGCAAGCAAGGCTTACAGCAGCATTGATGAATACTTCTGGGGTAAAGCTCCTTCTAGTGGAGACTTCTATGGGATTGTATTTGAAAAGCCCATTAAAATCAGTAAAATTAAAGTTGTCACTGGAACTGAAGATCGTCAAAATGACATTTTACATCATGGGGCCCTGGAAGTAGGAGAAAAGATTGTAGGCAGTAAAAAAGGGAGACAATGTACTACTTACTTGAGACTAGGGGAGTTCAAAAATGGGAATTTTGAAATAACAGATGTAGAGCACAAAGTTCTGTTTGATATTAACTGCATGAGAATACTTGTTACCAAAAGTCAAAAAGAATGGCTGATCATAAGGAGCATTAGTGTCTGGACTTCTCAAACACCAAATTAATAAAGCAAAGCCACCTGAACAGGTACAGAGTGCACACAGTCATCTGGGTCCCAACTGGTGCCATTCCCCAGAAAAACTGACATTCCAGCTCTTCACTAGAGACAGAGAAAATCTGGGGAAATCACAGAACAAGTAAAGCAATTTATTTTTTACTAGTTTGTTCAGGCAATATACATTTATTTGTTGAAAATTTTGAATTTTATAGGAGATCTTTAAACCCTTTTTTAATTATCATTTCTCTGTAAGAGAGATCTTGTGGACTATACAGAACAAAAAATCCATCCTATAATTGCCAAAAGGTTTAAATCTATGACCAATATGTTGTGAAAAGGAATTGGATTGCACCTTATGCACATAAAATTTTAAAATCTTATGGTAGTATGCGTTTGTACTGTAGTTGGTGATGTGTTTCTTTTACAGGCAGTTGTGACAAGGAAATCTTCCCTGAAACTGGCACTTTCCTTCTGAGCACTGTAAGAAAATAGTGTGGCTAATCATTGCAACTCCTTTTCAAAAGGGAATGTATGTAAAATTATAAATCTGACATGACAATTATGTAAAAAATAGATAATTGCATCTGTTATTCTGTCTCAACAAATATCCTTGGTTTTTTTCCTGGGTTCTTTCACTGAAATGAGCACTACTTGGATTCTATATTACTTAGGGGACCAATTTACTCCTTACTTGAACAAAATGCCTCATAGTGAGCAAGGCTTCTGCTTGACTACTGATGTCACTGTTAAACCCAAGCACCTCAAGGGCAGCACTGTTCTCTTAGACAGGCATCCTAACAGATCCCAGCTTCAACATTTTCTGTTCCTGATACAAATGTAAAATGTACTGGGTTAATTAATTGGAGGTGAATATAAGCTCCAGTCTGGTCCGGATGATTTCTAGTCAACAGAAGAGACACAAAATGAAGAATCCTTATTCAATGAGAAATTAATATGATTCTACATTAGTTTTCTGGGGCTGGGGTTTTTCCCCCCCCATTTTTCTAATTCTGATTGTGTTAGTCTTGTAGATATCTTCCCACTCCCTCTGGTAAGCATATTGCCTGCAAGAATATTTCACCTGGTTTTAGACAATAAGCAGAAAAGTTACCTCAGTCCACATGACTTCAGTGTCAGCACTGGATTTCTAGTGCATCACACAGGAAGGCATATGATTTATACTATATGCACACATTCAGATTAGCAGAATCTGTGGGTTTTTTCCTAAGAAATTCTCAAGACTGTCACAGTAGACACACTAAGAGACGCATAAGTAGCAAGTGTGACACATGTGAACACAATACTGTCAGTCTCATGAATACTGTGGTTATCACCTGATTGTATTTATGGGTTTTAGTTAAACCTGAAAAGCAAGAACTAAATTTCAAGAATGCCTGCACTGACCAAGACTGAACTAACTACTGTATGAGTACAACCAAATCTAACATGGCTATTTCAGAATGGTAAATTATTTTGAAAATCTAACACACAAAACATCAATGCAATTGCTTTACCTGATTCCTAAATCTGGATAAATTCAGGTCCAGGTTTAGTAAATCCCCCACTACAGAGGTAAGGTACATTGTCAATTAAATCTTCTGATTTATGCTTCTACATAATTAAAAAAAGCATCCTTTTCTCAAAGAAAGTATTTTTTTCTTTGTTCCTCAATACACATTTAAATCTCTATTTTTCATGTATGTATCTTCAGTAAAATAGATTAAAAGTGTCATACATGCTCAACTTAATGAAGAAAATAACACAATTAAAAAAAAAACAACTACATGCCAATCTTAAATTATTATAAATACTTATGATGGACTTGCTTTTTAATATTGATCTTCCATGTTTATAAAATAATTGATAATTAGCTATTAGTTGATCCCCATTTATTTTAATAAGCTGTCATTCTTCTATTTTTCCTTTTATAGATGGTTTGGGTTTGAAAGGACCTTAAAGATCATCTAGTTTCAACACCCCTGCCATGGGCAGGGACACCTTCACTAGGCCAGGTTGCTCAGAGCTCCACCCAGCCTGGCCTTGAACACTTCCACAGATGGGCCATCCACAACTTCTCTGGACAACCTGTTCCAGTGTCTCATCACCCTCACAGTAAAGAATTTCTTCCCAATATCTAAGCTAAACCTACTCTCTTTCAGCTTGAAGCCATTCCCCCTTGTCCTCTCACTACACACACCCTTGTAAAAAGTCCCTCTCCAGCTTTATTGTAGGCTCCTTTAGGTACTGGAAGGCTGGTATAAGTTCTCGCTGGAGTCTTCTTCTTCTGAACAGCCTCAACTGTTTTAGCCCTTCCTTATAGGAGAGGTGCTCTAGCCCTCTGATCATCTTTGTGGCCCTCCTCTGGACTCACTGGATCATTAACTTCTAGTGCATTAACTTTCCTTGATACTTAACTATCAGTGCCAAAGCAAACATAAATAGGTTAACAAGAAACATTACCTTTACTTTTATTCAGAAATGTAGTATGTCCAAAGCAATATTCTGAATTAGAATTGAAAATAAACTCAATCCCAAGATTTCAAATGTTCTCGTAATCAAACTGTACACAGTGTGAATGGCTAGTACAAATTAAATACTCTCAACATAAGCTTAAGTAATTTAAATTGTTTTTTTTTAATTATGAGCCTAAAAAAACTGCTATTCTTTTCAAAATAACAATAGTAATCAATGTCATCTTTGATATAATGGCTTAGCAGCGAGAACTCTCATCTGGTTGTTACCAGTTTTAGGAGGTTAAACCCACAAATGCCCTCATAGAAAGCTTCCCTTGGTTGTGTATAATGGTATGTGGTAGGAATGAGAGGCATGAACCACTCTTTTTTGTTGGACTTGAGTTGATTTGGAAAAAATAATTAACAATACATTTATTCCAGGAGAGGCTAGAACACAGTTCTGTAAGATAATATTTTGAGCACTCACCATAATGCATCCACCTCCTCTGTCACATTTTTTGTCCAGCTCATTCACATTAAAAAAGTTTCCAGATTTAAAAGAAAGAAAAAAAAAAAAAAAAAAACGAAAGAAAAAAGCCATAAAATCAATGATACCGGGTTTTCCGAAATATTTCAAAAAAATATATATTTGAAGATACGTTTTTTGTTCATGTGCTAGGGAAAGAGATTTTCTTCTGAAAGGGAAATGTTTAATGAGACATTTATATCTTCACTAATACTTCTCAAAGTTTGAATTTTCTTCTTTTCACTGATTAGCAGGGTTACAAAACTCAGTTCATTGGTGTATACAGTTGGTTCTGTTAGTGTGTTTCTGGCTTCATTTTTGGACATCAATATTTTCATACCAAAATGTGAATACTGAAAATATTTCCCTGTGGTCTGCACAGTATGGATCTGTTCTTAATTCACATACATGTATTGTTGCTATTGGAGCTTGGGATCCCCAGGCCTTTTTTTTCTTTTCTTAACTAAAGGCCAGTTTGTCTTCTACCTATCTTCACACAGGTATCTGCACACATCCCTCTGACACAGGCAATTCTTGAGAAGTAAAATACTGTTCACTGTGATTTAAAAAGAAGAAATGAGCCCTTAGGTTACTGCAGAATAAGCAAACCCAGGAGAAAATAATTTTCAGGCAAACCAGTTTTAGAATATTTAAGATGTGTACAATGATAAAGGCAATTCACTAAGGTGCTATATGAATGTGTTATTTTTAGATCAATCTTCTAACATGATGCTCTGTTTTACTCTCTGCTCAGTATTCTCTTGTGTTAGACCCTAATGTTTTTGCTTTTATAAAGGGACACTGGGAACTTGTTCATTATTGAATTTTTAAAAGTTAAATAAACAACAAAGTATGACACCATATAAAATATTTCATTTTGGAAACTTATTAAAGGAAAAAGCCCCTTGGTTAACTCTCTTAAAAACTGCAAATGACACCTTGCTTTTGTTGGGAAGCATTTCAGAGAGTCTGATGGAAATGATAGTTCTTACTACTCTAGTGTTAAATTTGCAATTTTATTAGGCTACATTTAAATAAATACATTTAAATAAATATTAAATTATGAGTAGTAATGTAGATCATGTTTCATGAGCTCTAGCAGTGTCATATCCTCAAATGGTAAAGTATAATGTTTTTTTTAAAAACAAGTGAAAATACAGATTATTATAATGAAAATAAATTGGGTGATCTTTATTTCATATGCTTCATACAAAGATAAATTAATTGGAGTACCTGCACCCCTCCATCAGCTTTTCAGATAAAGTAAAACAAGGGGCTTAATCTTTATTCTTTACCCCTGAGTCCTGGGAGATGAAAATTATAAAATTTCTGCTTCCTGTAGTGGAAGCTGAATTGACCTATATCTCATGGAAGACTGGAAGTGTGGTCTTACAAAGTAATTTTATATAAATGTATATCAATATTTGTCTTATCTTTCTCATTTTACTTTAAGCCATTCTGGAAGACTGAAATGAAAACAGTCTTCAGATGAATGTATTTTGGTATTTTCAGATGGCACCTTCCAAGTTCTTGCCTCTTTTACTAGTTTTGTTACAGCAAATACATTCTATGTCACCAAGGTCTTCATGCCCATCAGTAGAACAATCAGTCATATAGACCAAGGCTATATTGCTGCTTTTGCTGTAAAAGAAGAGAAAGAGGAGCATGTCCAGAGTCATCTCAGTGTACAGCAGTTGTCTAAGGTATGATTCCTTCTACTGACAATGGTGGGAGGCCATGCAAGTGGTTTGTCCGGCACATTCAATTCCTAAATAATTAGAGATATGGGAGATCTATTCTTGCATGAGTACATATATATAAATCTAGGTGAAATCATATGACAACTTTTACCGATAACTTCCTATCAGCAACACCATTCCTTCAGTATCTTCCTCATAAATACTTCTTGCAATGAGAATAATTTGCTCAACTTTGAAAGAAGGAATATGAATCTCCACCTTGATCTAAAGCATTATTTATTACATGTTAGTTTAACAATGAAATTAAGTACAAAGAAAGATTAATTGCAATAACATTTCCATAATAGTAGTTGGCTGTTAAATTGGCATGAAATTGAATTGGCATCTGGGCAGATACTAGATACTAGATACTGGGCAGATACTACTTTTCAGCCACATTTCTAGATGTTGTTCAACTGTCATGCTACCTACTACCAGTTCTCAAATAAAATTCCACTTTGTCCCAATAGCTGTAAAAAGAGTCTTAAAATTTCGTGTAGAACTTGAAAGTATTAAACCCTTTGCAAGCCCTTTGCTGGGCTTATGCAAGAGTTTCACATTTAACAAGCAAAGCTGAACATAAAAGCTGATGCTCATTTCCTCTGTTCAGACTGTTAAATAGCTGCTTTCCTTCTTTCTTGTTATTTACCCATTAATGTTGGTTTTACTTTTCCCAGTTCAGGAAAACTTGCTTGACAGCCATGGAAATCTCAGGCTGTGAATACTCAGTCCCAAAGGTACTGGGTTTGTACTTTATAAAATGTCCCCATTTCTTAACAGACAGGTACCATTTTTTGAAATCCAGCACAAGCAGTGTACAGTTTCTTGGACCCTCCTTTGCTGTTAGCAGAGTGGGTTTTCTTCCTAGATAACTGCATCAATCAAAGATATTAAAAAAGACATTACTAGGAAAAAAAATTGCTATGCAAAACCCCCGACTTTTAATTTTTAAAACCAGGTTCAAAGGTTTCTTTATGTTTAGTCTTCATCTATCCTGAGAAATTTAAGTAGAAAAAATGAAAATACCATGTTTGCAAGGAAAGGTTAAGTAAATATTGTGTGTGTATATCTGCTTGCTGTATGATTGCACTTAAATTATCATTTAAAGGTGGTTGTTTACCAGAGTATCATCATTGTACACGTTTTCAACAAAAAGGTGCCCATGATGGAATTGCTCTTTTTTTGCTGTCTCAAAAAAAAAAAAAAAAAAAAAAAAAAAAAAAAAAAAAAAAAAAAATAAAAAAAGCTTCATCGTGAAACGCTACTATTCGAACCACAGCTTAGAATACTATAGCTACCAGTACTACAAATAGGGGATGTTAACTGGAAGGAAAAATAATGCACACACAATGGAGTCTTTTAACGGTGTTTTTGCACATAAAACCTGTAAGAATCTATTAAGTTTCAGACACAAGATGTTGTACAAGGCACTCCTACTACTGCTAGTAGACAACAAGCAAAGAGAAAACACCACATTTCCTTCAAAAATTTTCCTAACCTCCACTCAGAGGGGAAAACAGGCTGAGAAACAGACATGAAAATCATAAGCAAGGCTTGGTTCAGAAGTCGCACATACATATACCTAAAGATTAAAGTACTACAAAAGACAAAAAGGACAGGTTAGGTTCTTCCAACACAAGGAACCCAATCACAACCTAAAAAACCATAAAGTTGCAACACAAGTACTTACAATTTATTTAAAAGGTATGGAACACTTATTTAAAAAGATTTTGGTTAAAAAAAATAAAAATAAACAGGGTAATATGTAATAAGGAACAGAACAATCCAAGTTGCATACCAAAACACTGCAGAATCCCCTCCTCTTAAGGCAATCTATATTTAAACAGCTACACTGATGAGCAACAAGTATCTTTCAAATATATTATTTAAAGTGCTTCTCAAAAAGCCACCACCACAAACATATTTGCATTTTGATGTAAAAAAAAAAAAAAACCCACAAAAAAACCCAAACCACAAAAAAACCCCCTGCCTTACAAAGTCAACATTTACTAGGTTAATACGTGGTCTGTCTTAACAACCTACCTAATAATCTGTGTTTCAACATCCAGAAAAAGGGAGTTTTATCTGTAATAGCGATCAACTGATAGTACTTGTTTCTTCATAGTCTACTACACTGCATGCCTTAAATCACAAACACAAGCACAACTGGCCAAAGCCTTTAGGTATTTTAAAATACTGATTTTGCTGTTCATAATTTTTACATTGAAAAAACAACAGACAGCAGCTACGAAAATATCCCCAAAGCCCTAAAAACTCTGCTTCGTAGTAACTCAGCTGAACAAAACTTTCAGTCTCACAAAACTCGTTTCCCTTCCAAAACTGTACCTACTCCATAAATTCCTTTCTATAAGCCTTCTTGCAATGTGATCCAACAACCTAAGGAGTACAGCAACGAAATAAATGAACAGCACGCACCCGTGCAAGTACTCTCATCTCCACCATACCAGGTATTTGTTGAATGTGGAACGAAAGATTAATGGGAGAAGAGGCCCAATTAGACTAAACATTCAGGGCATAACTTAAATAAAAAGCAAATGCTAGCAATAATTCCTCAGCTTCTCCAAAAGCAGGCAGTAAGTCAGCTCCTTCCTGACTTTAAAGTAAAGAATCCTTATTTAACACACACAAAACCCTTCACAGGTTTTATCGAGTCACTTATGGAGACTGACCCGCCGGCAGGCTGAGGAATGTCAGCGCACTAAACCCTTCTGCTCCCACCAGCACTCACGTACACACAGCTCCACACCTAACGCTGCTCGCAGACGGAATTTTACACACGGAGGACTGCGACTACCAACCCGACCAGAGGGAGGGGGGGAAAGGTCGCCCTCAGCTCGGCTAGAGGGGCGTCCCCAGCTCGCCCCTCAGCCAGGCAACCGCAGCGGGGGGAAGACGTACAGCGAGGCGCCTTTTTTTTTTTTGTTTGTTTTTCCCTTTCAAACAGGAATGCAGCCCCTTCATCCCGGCAAGGTGGTCAGACCCGTGGCGCACAGCGGGGCCGGGGCTCGGGGCTCCGGCGGGACGCGCCGAGCCCGCTCCGGCCGCCACCCCGGGCCCGGCGGGGCGGGCAGGGCAGGGCAGGGCGCCGGCCCCGCTGCCCCCGCACCCCGCGAGCCGTGGCCCGAGCGGCGAGCAGGACGGGCTGCCCGGCGCCGCGCTCACCTTCCAGCAGCCGGGTGATGAGGCTGTCCACGTTCAACTCCCCGTCCGCCATTTTGTGGCCACTACGCTCGGTCCCGGGCGGGGAGAGGGCGGGGTGGAGGGCGCTCCGCGGAGGAGGAGGAGCGGCAGCAGGGAGAGGGAGCGGCAGCGGCACTGCCCCCACCCCCAGCGGCGGGCCCCGCGGCCACCCGTCCTCGCCCGCTCCCTCGCAGCCAAATGGGACGGGGGGGGTAGCGCAGCGCCCGCCGCTCCGCCCCGCCTCACCAGCCCGCACCGCGCATGAGCCGCCGCGCCCGCCGCCGCCGCTCCGCGCCCCGCCACCGCGCAGGCGCCGCGGAGCCCGCCCCACAGGGCCGCGCCTGCGCAGAGCGGCGCCGCTCCCCCTCCGTCCCTCAGTCCGGCCGGGACCGCACCCGTGACACCTCGCAGCTTATCAGAAACATTCTGTCACAACCGCTCCGACGGGGCGGCCTCCTCACAGCCCTTCCCTAACGCGGTGGTGGGAAAACCCGCTGCGGTTCGCGTTTCGTTGCGGCTGGAGCTGCTAAAAGTGCTCCTTTGGGGATTTCTGAAAGTTTGAAATTTTTTTTCCCCTTAAAATGCGCTTTCTAAAGACATGTTTACACACTGCTGTCAACAGATGTTGCCTTGGGTAGACAGAAGTGCTTTAAAACGTAGGTGGTGAAAACTCGCTGTGAGCTGGGACAGCAAATATATGTATATTGACAAAGTAACATAGTGCAGATGTCCTAAAAAAAAAACCAGACCACTTCTTTATATGCCTAAATATAGATGTTGATGTAGAAACTTATCTCTGAGCTCGAACTTGAATTCTTTCCATCAGTCCGTACAAGCCAGCAAAATCCTGTCACCTTACATAATTTCGAAACCTAGTTTTACATCTATCTCCTGATGAGAAGAACATGAGCATGAGCAAAACAAAAGCAATTAGGACAAGGTGGGGCTTTGGTTAGGCATCAGATGATGCTAGGTGTCCAGACAGTTGAGTAAAAGAACACCCTTCTGAAATACTTACACAGGTAGGCAGGATGTATGGAAATATAATTTCAGCTCACCTGCTGAAAGCACATACAGCTACCCTTTCTTATTTTTCAAATTCTGCTAGTCGTGATCTAAATAAAGAAAAAAACATCTTAAAAATGTTTTCTTTCATTTTTTTTGTTAAGTAGGAAAAATAATTACTCAGCTTTTAAAAGGATCTTCTTTATCCCATCTACTTTATTGCTGCCAAAACTAATATATCTGCAGTCCCTCTTGAGCTTTTAGGAATTGTCCCAGTTTCATTTCACACAACCGAACTGCCCTGAGGGCTATTTTAAGCCATCACAACATCAGGTTCAGACATAATTATAACATATTATCACAGAACATTCTGCACTGACAATTACATTTTTTATTGTGGCATACCAATACAATTAGTATGTCATCCAAAACTCCAGAAGATGCTAAACTTTCAGATACACCGAGCAAAACATAATTCCCTAACAACTGTTTTTACTGAGCATGTCAGCATGTTCCGGAAACAATTCAGCAGCGTATCAAAACAACAGAATAATTTAATTAGCAGAGATGCTATGAAACAGAACAAGCTGCAAAAAATACCTAACTTCTTTCCTTGTAGAATCTGTGCCAGTGTTTTATTTTATTGGGAACACAGCTGGGTGACAGCTACTCCCACGTCTACCTGGGTCACCTCACTGTGCTGCATAACCCTGTAAAGTTTCCCCCATCCCTCCCCTTCTTTGTAGCTTGAGCAGGGAAACAAGTACATGAGTTTCTCCCTCAGTGGGTAAAACTTGACAGGTCCCATGTTTCATGTTGGTATAATCCAAGTACAGTAAACAGAATTAAAAGATCAGAGAATGAGGCTTGTTGTCTTCTGTGATTCAGAAAGAAATAGTTAATGTAGAATGAATGCGTTTTCTTTGATCAAGTGGAGATATTTAGTAAATTTTGGCATTATACTGTACTCAAATAGAGGCCAAAGATACCTAACTGGTGATTCAAGTAGTAGGGGGAGATGAGCGTCACTGCTACCCCTGTCAGAATCTCATTAGTAATGCTCACCTTTCTAAAATTGCCTTTCTGTTATTTTGGAAATTCCTCTCATGTTCAACACAGCTTTGCTTTTAACTTTCCCCTCTTTGGTGCCGGTGCCATTTACCCTAAATACCCAATGTGTCACCTTTCTTCTCCTTATCCACATGCAGTCTCGAGGTGTCCTTTAATTTGCACTGTTCTTCTTCTGGGTTTGTCAGACCTGAAGGACAGAAATTTCCAAAGAAGATGGTAAAGTACTGACACGTTAGTTACTCTCATTCCCTAAACTGTCACTCTCTAGACATGAGTTCTCATGTTGCCGCAAGCCTTAATGTAGCTGTAGATTTTTATATTGTTTTATGGTTTTATAGTCCTTTGCATTTGAAAAATAGCTTGTAACCCCCGTACCACATACTTAAGCAAGATTCTAACCTCTGTGTTACATTTAAGTAACCTGCTTTTGTGCTAAGAGAGAGATACTAAGTTAGAACATTCTGTATAAGGACCCTTGTATTCAGATAGCTATTAGAACATGTTATAGTCAAAAT
>JAWWEU010000040.1:41391676-41409048 GCA_035583155.1 Acropternis orthonyx | reverse complement strand
AAAAAAAAAAAAAAAAAAAAAAAAAGACAAGGCTGGGGAAAAAAGCTTCTCGTGCAGCCAGGCTGACCAGAAAGCAAGCAGAGACTGAGCGATGTCAGAGAATCATAGCACAGATCAACATCAGCTGGATTCTGGAGAGCAGGAGAAAATAGAGATGAAGCATGAGAACCAATAAAATTTGTACTCACATGAGTAATTTTCCCAGAGCTGTCACTTAAAGAATCCAACAAGTCAGGCAAAGTGATATTTCCTGCTTGTTGTTCTGTTTTGGTTTGGTTTGGTTTAGTGTTGGAATAGAAAATAGTGAATTCTAATGGGGCATACAAAGTCAGATTTGGAGATACCAACTCTCTACTAGTATTAAATGCAGGCTTTCAGTGTGAAGGCTGAGTTCTGAGTTATGTGCATCTTCAAAGGCCTGAAGCTGAGTTCAGTTCAGAAGATATTTTCAAATTAAGCTGGTCTCTATGGGTGTTATCGGACTACTGAATATATTTATTAAAGGAATTTTTTTAATTATTTTTTTTATATAGCTGTTTAAGATATATGTAAAAATATCAGAGATTTTGTAGTCACAATAGCTAACATTTGCAATTCTTGCTTCTGAGAGGTTATGATTCCCTCTGTAATTAGTATTTATGTCAACTGAAGTTGCTTGTAAGAATCTGAATTAAAACAGAAAATAATTTTGCATAGAATTTGGTATAAATTAAAAGTTAAGAAAACTAAACAGAAGCTAGTGGAAAAAAAGACAAGCAAAATAATGTAACTTTTCATAATTTTCAAATTAATTTAACTTGATTCTGGTTATATAAATGGGAATAATACATGGAAAAGTTTGTAATTGTTGTAGCTGTTTGGAATCTTCAGAAGTACTGATGTTCAGTACCATTTTGGGTACTATCTGGTATTGGAGACATCTGAAATCCATGGTTAATCGATAGATCCTAGGTAATAAACAGCCTTCAGAAGTGACAGCTAGTGGCCAAACATTGTGCAATATGAAAAACAGCAATAAAACTCAGTGTTGAAGCAATCTAAGACTGAGGTATCTGGTTTTAAGATAACCAGTGCAGAAGCACCTGTAGTCAGGAGAGAGTCTGTCTCCAGAGAGAGCCATTCATTGCATGCTAAGCTGATTTAAGCGCTAAAGAGAAATGGCAACATCCCAGGGTACTTCTCTCACAAAAGGCTGTAATGGGAACTGGATGACCATCTGAGACAACACTGCCGGTGTTGAGTGCACTGATGGAGTGACACTTATCCTGTGGTTTTGTCTGTTAGTTCAAATTTCTCACACACCTCCACTACAACTGTACAACTGTACAACAGTACAACTCTACTCAAACTGATATTTTAAACTCAAGATGTTTGTATCTATACCCTAAAAAAAAAAAAAAAAAAAAAAAAAAGAGAGAGAGAGAGAGAGAGACCAATACTTGCAACCAAGCAACTTGCTGTTATACTAATTTCAATTAATTGTACAAAAACTCAAGGATCATTTTGAAAGGCTTTCCATTCTACTGCATTCTACTGTATTATCTTGTGATTGACTTTTATTTCCCAGGCACTGATGTTTTGTCCTAACTATTTCAAAGTTCTTCAAGGAACAGTACCTTGACTAATTAATTTTAGACTTATAGAATCATTTAAGACCTTAAGATTATTGAGTCCAACACTGCCAAGTCCACCACTAAACCATGTCCCTAAGTGCTACATCTACACATCTTTTAAATACCTAGAGACTTGACTACTTCCTTGGGCAGCTTGCTCCTGCTTTACAATCCTTTTGGTGAAGAAATTTTCCACATGTTATTAAAGTCATTTTTGTTCATTACTTCCTTCCATGTTCTAAGAATTGCCTAAAATAGTAAAGAAGATTGCCTCAAAAAAAATAAAAAATAAAAAATGGAATGTTCTCACAAACCAAGCATAAACTTTTAAAACAACTTTTAGCATTCTTGTGTTAATCATATTCATCAGTGGTACAACCTGTAGGTCAGAGGTTTATGTACTTACTGTGAATATCAAGCTCTTGAATGCATAAAAGCTTGATTACAAGATGGTTAAAGCATTCTACCATGGAAAACTACGGTGTCTAATTCCAGCACTAAGAGACCGTCAATAACAGAATGTGATCCTTTCATGGTTCACTTACAGGTGCCTTGCCCAAACCCTCATTAGGCTTGCACAGTGCTCTTAACAGAGTGTGTGCTGGGCCCTGCAGTGACTGATAGGGGGAGGAAAATATTCACAATATTGAGCTAATTATTAGCTATTCAGCACTTCCACTCCCCCTCCCCACCTTGTTTGTTATTTGGAATAAGGGTACCACCTACTGGCCATAAGGTTCTGTCTGTGAAATTATCTGAAAAATATCTTTCACTTCTGCTCAGTGGCACTTATTCCTTCTCTATTGATTAAAGCAACCTAATTTCATACCTATCCCATAGTTTCATACCATTCCGGGCACGTGTATTTGAACAAATATTCTTTTTGCTTTAATATACATATCAATACAGATCAAAGAATAGAGACACATATGCAGGAGGCCAACTGCTATTGCTCTAGTGGTTATTGATTTAGCTTTTATTGGTGCAGGTAAACATTCATATATAAATGAACAGCTTGATTTCTCCAGTATGAGGCAGCAACAGTCTCCAGCATTGTATGCTTCCCTACACAGAAATGTGAAAGGGTATGTTCTTACCTCTTTCTCTCATTCAAGGATATAGGAAAGATTAAAGTCTTCCTATTCATGATTTGCAACTCAGGTGTCTGACCCCATCAGGTACATTTTCTGCTTCTGCAGCCTTCATTTTCTGCCAGCATGTGAAGCAGAGAAGAGAGGAGAAAGAGGTGGAGCTTCATTTAGGAGCAGTGAGGGTCTACAGAGAGACTATGAAGTCCTGGGGTTGTCAAGAGGGGAGTGATCCAGGTTGGGTCAAGAGAAACTCTGCAGTAACTCTTCTCTTTCCTCACCCAGCACACTCACACTGCCCATGAAACACCACTGACCTTCTCCAGCCTCACATCTAAGGCCAAATTTCTGAAAATTCTCTCATCCTGCCCACCCAGTAAAATCAAGTACCCATACACTGTTCAGCCATTACCTTCATACCCAAAGACCCAGCCTCTCTTCCTTGCCACCTCACTACCAACACTATGCTCCTGGACAGACCCAAGCTTTTGACTGTCGTAGTTGACTCTTCGTATACCAAGCCCTCTGTTCCCCCAGACTACTGACATTTCTCACAAAACTGAATATGCCTGTGCAGAAAGTCAGCTTTGATTTGGGTCTGAAACATTTCACACAGTAAATATGGAAAGCACATAAGGCAAAAAAAAGTCAAGGGATATTTTAAATGACATTTATATGGCATTTTAAGAAATAAAAATTACTGGACACTAAGGGTAATAATCTGGTGCAGAAAAGCATAATAAACAATTAGCTACAAATTAACACTTGAAAAATTCTAATTTGCACTGTTTATTTCTAATTTTCAGTGGTTAGGGTTATTAGTCTCAAAAAAAGATGATCGAAGGTGGGAGTGAGACCATTTGTCTTTTTGAAATCTTCAAATGGAAACTGGAAAATTAGCTTTAGCCTAGATTAAATTCTCTTGTTTCCCTTGTAGAGGAGAGCAGAATCAATGATTTAAAGTTCCATTCTTCACATACTAACTATCATTCTCTGAAGTCTACCCACTGACGAAAAGTGCCTGAACACCAATTTAGTCATCTGAACTTCGCCTACTACAACTCTAAAAAGCAAAGAATATACTGAGAGGTATAATGTGCACAGGAAATTAACAGCAACTTTTGTACACTGCCATTGAAATATGTAAGGTAGGACCTGTTTTTCTGACCATAGGCTTCACTTCAAGCTGTCACACTTGCAGGCAGATAGAACAAAGATCAAAGGACCTATGGAATTGACTTCAGAAGATCAGAAGGACTGTGGCTATTTGGATCAGGCAGCAGATAGTTAAAAAATGTGACATTAGCTAGTAAAGAAAGTTTCTGCAACCTTTACTTAAGTCACAGAAGCAACTAGAAGATCCAGAATTTGGGGCAGAGTGGTGGTGTTTGTAGGGTTTTATTTTCAATAAAACTGCTAGACTGTTAGATGTGTTTACTAATTTTGTGACCTTAAGCAGAGAAAAACTAAACCTTTGCCTAGAAAATAAGACAAAGAAAATCACCTTCCTGGCAGTGAAAAGGGAGACTGCAGACTAATCCTGCACTTACTTCAGGCAAAGAACAGAATGGAAGGTTTCATAGATTTTCTGAAATAATTTTTTTTATTGTGATGAAGGCTGTGTATGAAACTGGTTCTGGTGCTGTGTATAGTACAGAACTTTTGGAGAACATCAGTCATACCCAACAGTAATGTGCTGAGCTGGGCCTGACTGGGATAGAATTAGCTTTCTTCATAGCAGCTCAATGAGGGCTATGATTTATATTTGTGATCAAAACAATACTGGTAACACACTGATGTTGCAGCTATTGGTGAACAGAGTCTGCACAGCATCAAGGCCACACCTGTTCCTTACTCTACTTGATATGCCTGATTAGGTTGGGGGTGCACAGCAGTAGGAATACAGGGAACAGGCAGACAACCCAAACCAAACAAAGAGATATTCCATGTCATATAGCATGATGGTCAGCAATAGAAATGGAAAAGAAGATTTAGTTGGGCATTGGTCTACTTGAGGAAAGTGGTGAGGGATTGCTTTTGCATCACTTGCTTTGTTTTATTTCCTTTCTCTCTTCTGCTTTATCTTTCACCTATTAATTTTTTAATATTTTTACCCCCAGAATTTCTTGGTTTTAATCTTCTTTTCTTCTTCCTCTATCCCACTGCAGTGGGGAATGAGTGAGGGCTGTGTGGTGCTTAGCTGCCTACCAGCATTGAACCATAATGCACAGGGAGAACTGAAAAAGCCAGGCAGTCATTTTAAAAATATTGTGGGCCCCAAGAATCTCTCTGAGAAAGAAAGCATTTCTTTGAACAAACAGTCAGCTGGTCAGTGGTGAAACAGAACTTAAGGTAGTGGACCAATGTTATATAGCCGTGTCACATTAGTTTTAAAAAGGAAAGAGAAGGACTCATTAAAGCCTAGAATATTTGCCAAAAAAACCCCTCACTTGAACAATAATACTGTTTTTCATTCCCTAAAGGTTAACAAAACTGCAGATTGAAAACAAAAATATAATCAACCCTGCTTAAAAAAATATCCAAAATGGATTCATGTCACAAGACACAACTTCCAAAAGTGATTGAAAAAGAATGAGCAGCTGCTTACAAAACTGGCAGTATGAGTTATAACAAAGCCATTCAATATTACTATAAGTATGATAGACGGGTTCCTTGTGTTTATAAATATCTGTGGCATGAAAATAGTACAATCTTCTGCAGCATTTTAGCTGCACTTTCCACTTGATCTAGGTTTCCCATTTTCTCTTCAGCACTATGGCTTAAACCCAAATTTTTGTTCCCAGTAAATTGGGGTCTTTTGTCCCACATTCTTGGTTGCACTCTGAAAATGATACCTGCTTTATACAATACAATTAAATTATTCTAGGCACACGCGTCAAAAATTAATTGAAATTACAATATATAAAAAAAGAACACTTTTAATCTATATGAGATGATTTACAGAAGCAAACTCCTAATTTTTTTAAAAGTTATATCTGACTCTGTCCAGATTTTTGTAGGTAGGAGAAGAGTCATGGACATTGAACCAAATTTAACAGCTAGCCCCTATTCATTCAAAGGACAGCACCCAGACTCATAAGCAGGTGTCTGCCCATGCTGGGTACAGTTACAGATTGTGTCGCCCTGAACACAGCCTCACTGGAAATAGCAAGAGAAACAGATCCTATTCCACCATGTATATGTGGCAACCATTATGAACACATGCCAGGTGCAACATTTTCCTTACACCACTGTTGAGAACTCTTCCTTCCTGGCACACTGGAAGGGCTCAGCAGCTCTGCACCATCAAACATCCTCCCGTGCCAGCTGCATTACCTCTGGCTGTCTGAAGACCAGAGCCTATCCTTCCATCAAGTACATGAGGGGTAGTTGTTACAAAGCCAATGTCACAGTTAAATCCACAGTGTGCTACTAGAACTCACTATAATGTTATAACAAAACATTTTTCCTTAAGAAAATACCAGTTGTTTGGTCTTGGCACACTCCTGTAAACCAGGTGATCTTGCCAAAACTTCAGCAGAAATTGGCAGCCAGGCTGACCCTTGGCTGTAACCATGTCATCTAGCTCAGCAAGACTCTTAATTCCATTGGAAAGCTTTTGTTGATTTTCTGGTGTCCAAGACTACATAAGGTGCCTGGCTGTAAGTCTACTTAGGTCTTTCTGCAGCAAATTCCCCAATGTCTGGTGGTACCATACCTCAGTTCCCAAAATAATTGCCTGGTGGACATTTGGGATGTCTAAGTATTTAGCTTGCAAGCTTATCAACTGGCAAAAAAAAAAAACCAAAAACAAAACAAACAAACAAACAAAACCCCCCAAAACCGGGTGAGACACTGATGATCTTGGTAAACAGCTCCAGAGCAGAATGCTTTAGTTCTGTAGTAAAACAAATATCAACATACTTCTGTGTGCTTTTTTTCCCTTATATTTCTCTAGAAAGATATTTTTTTAATGGACATATATTTTATTTCCAATCTTGTTGTACTCAAAATATTTAACAAAATTTGTTGATGATAGCACAGAAAGGACATGGTGACCACAGTGAGAACACAGATACTATCAGCATATATTGCCAGCTCTGGTAACCCGTGAACTTTCAGTACAGTATAAAGTGAAGTTTAGCTCCTAAAGTGCATAGACAATGTGACTAGAATATTTTCATTAAGATTTTAATCAGAATTTTAGCTGGAAAGGATGGAGGGGGAGAGGGGAAAGGAAGGGAGGGAACCCTAATAGCACAAAGAAGGTCATCTTGCTACGAATTTTTTGAGAGACAGATGTCAAATTCTACCCACAGCTAGAATATACAGCAATAGCTTATAGTCTATATGATAAATCTTGCTTGATATTTAGCAAAGTATTTTGAAGCATTTTATATCACCAAATGGCAAATTCTGTCTTGTCTTACAGAGCAAATATATTAAGAAATATGGAAGTGTGTATTTAGCTTTAAGAACATCCTTAAGTCCCTTAAAAGTAAATATTTAAAACTAAATAACTGAAGCAAATAAGCTGACTAGAACTGTGTGAAAATTACATGGGTTTAAGTGATTGGGTGCACTAAAGCCTCACGAGCCCACGGAAGTCAATCAATACTAGGACATTATAGCTTCCCAATGAACAAGAAAGGTTAACTTCTCAAAAGCTTTGTCTTTCTCTTTACTTCCACCAGATGGTGGTATATTGTAAAAAAAGAATCCTGAGACCGTTTTTCCTCTCAATGCCTAAAAAGCAAGGGGAATTCTTCATTAGTAAAGTAACTGGCTTTTTTTAATCTGTTCTTTATCGTTTAAGATGTCAGATAGATTTATTTTAGACAGATTAACTTGGAGATATATTGACAGTTTTTATATTTTTGATCAAATATTTTAATATCTTTCTATTACACTTCAGTAGTGATTTCTGACCACACTGTTTTTATCTATTTCTTCTTAGAAGACTTTACTGTTTTTATTTTGCTTTCTGTCTCACATGCAGTACTGATGCACATTTCCAATGGATTAAGTGCAAGGTTCTGGGCACTCCCAAGTGGATACTTAAACCTTAAATAGATACCATGCTATAACTCCTGAATGTTCTGAATGCTTTGACATCAGATCAAGGAAGATTCAATTTTGTCTTGAAGATGGGCCTTGGCTTCAACACAAGACGATTCCCACTGATTCTGAAACAATTGCCTCAGCTAACAGGTGAGCATGTGAATAAAGTCACATCAGAAGCCCTACCACTTCACAGAACTGAGTAACTCAATAGAAACAGTGGATTTTGAAGCCCTTACAGGCTATGAGTTTTTCTTGCAAATGTCATAGGTATTGATGGCAGGTAGTGATGTGACCTGTGATGTTTCAAGATTTGTTCTAGGTAGTTAATACTCTTACACGTCATCTCCAAGTATCATAGTATTGTATGAGAATCTGTAGTATATGTAGACATTTAAGCACTTACAAGTAAAAAAAAAAAAAAATTGCTGAAGGTCTCCCCATTAAAAACATCTAAGAATAGTGGTCTTCTATTGAGAAACTGTTATTTCACCATCTGAACTGAATGGAAGCTCTGTTACTGTTTTTAACAAAGGAAAAACTTAAAAGGCAAAATATAATGCTGTTGTCTACTCTTTATTCACTATGTCCCTCTAGGCAATACCTTGATATCCATTCATAAGTTAAAGGGTTCAATCTTTAAGTTCCAGAGGCTGATCTTGGGGCCCCTGGGAATATGATGCTTAACACAAGTCCTAATACTCCACCCTAAGCTGTGTGGTTCTGAAAAGCAAGCTTCAAGCCTGGAGCAGGACTGTTTTATATTTATCCTCTCTGCATGAAAGTCAAAAGTATCAGAAGCTAAACATAATTAAAACAGATATCCTGCCCTTTGGTACCAAACGTGAACCAGCCCAACCTCTTAGCTCTGTCATCCATACTCTGCCAAATTATTCTCTGCCATGTTGACTACTGCCTCCTCATCTACGTGCTCACCAATAAGGCAGATCCTAAGACCACTGATCATGAACAGCAGCTCTTCATTTGGTCTCCTTACTCTGGGTTACAAATTGGCTGCTATGACATGGTACAGCTGAACTGGTGGCATTCTTTACAAAACCTTTTTCTGTTGCTGCTCATCTCCTCAAGTCCACAGCAGGAAGTAATCTACCCCTCTCAGAAAAAGGAAGATGAAGGGAAAATGCACCTCTTTTTTTTTTTTTTTCCTTTTTTTCCCCTGTTAAAATCAAGTGCTCCCTATGACTTGGGAAACTGATGAAGCAAAAGAGTCATGGAAATTTTTGTAACTAACTCATTGCTTTATTTACATCTCAAAATGGCCAGAAACATTTTTAAAGCAGGAAGTTTGATCAAAAACTATGAATAATTTTCAAGTGGCAGTTTAGAGTTTATGCCTTGGTTTGTAACTGTCTGTTTGAAATAGTTTGACTGAATAGCAGCATGCCATTTTCTAAAAAGCAGTCTGGACTGACCTGTTACAAATCAGCCATGTAGAACTATTGGCAACTTCAGAAAAATTGATTCCTTACTTTTCAACAGGTCAAGCAGTGCCTTGCAACAATAAGGTCTAAGACACTGCTGCTTACTAAGTTGCTGCAGAAGAAGAAAAAGGGCCCTACCCTCACAGTCTGTCTCTCTTGCTTTTTTATCTCGTCTGCTCCTTATGTTCAGACTATTCACCAACTCACCACTCTCTGTTCTTTGTTAAAGATTTAAAGGAAGAGTACATGTCTGACAAAGAGTATATTAAAAAATTTTGTAATAGAGGTGCAATTTTTATAGCTCCAGTCCCTGGTTCCAAAATTAAATCAAATTCTGAATTTTCTACTGATATTGTGCAAAATCCGATGAAAACATCAACAGTAGTCACAAACGCCATTGGAAGGAAAACTGTGATTGCCAGCCCAAAACTTCAATAGCACTTTTTTTTTTTCTACTAACAGAATTACAAAATTAAATTTGATATCTTTTAAATTCACAATTCACTCAGGAATAAGACATAATCTTTAAAATTCACTTTAAAATGAAAAAGTAAACAGTACTCATGCCACTGATAATAAAGACAACTTAAAGTAAGTTGAGTAGTTTGTTTGTACAGATTACTCAAAGTACATAAACTTCAGCACATTCACAAATACTTATTGAATCCGAATATATGCAACAATCTGTCATACCCTCTAAGTCATCTTTCCTTTTAGAAAAGGTTTTCAAGCTTTCCTGTCATTTGTTCAGTGACAAAAATTATTAAACCAATGTATATAAATAAGATTGTACTTAATCTCTCTGGGGGAAATACAGTTTCACAGATCATATCTTTTGCATAAATATTTAATATTTCTTCATTTTTCCACTCTGTAATTTTTTTTCAATATTTCCTTATGCAAATTGCCTTTGAGGCTGTCTTTAGTTGCAGCTGTATAACACACTGATAACCACATTTCTATCAGTTATGAGAATTTAATTTTTAATTCAATAAATATAAACTTACTTCTAAAATTTTAGCCCTTTTTTCCATTTCATCTGAAATAATTTAATCTGAAATGTCTTCCCTTTTCATTTCCAAAATATTTCCTAAATCTTTGATAGTTCTCTCAAGCATTCACTCAATAAATATCTCTATGACACCAGGACCAGTAAGGTGATTATTACTTCAAATATTGCTTTCTTATTTTTTACTTTTGTTTCAGGGAGTTAGCTCTTTTGCTGGCTCATATATTCATTTGATGATGGTCATTGCATAAGCAGAAACTTCTGTGACTCACTATAGGCTCAAACCAAGATTCACCTGGCATGTTTAAGACATCTGAAGCTGACGTGCCTAGTCCAAGGCAGATTGATTTGCAGATAATTCCTGATACAGAATTTCTCCTCTAAAGTTCCCCTCTCTTCATTAGGCATGATGGAAGTCTGCATAACTAGCTTAGACCTCAATATCTGACTGATGAGATGAATTCCACATGAAAAGTCTCAACTACTTGCCAGATTAAAATTGTGAAGGATTGAACTTGGCGACCTGGATGATGTCTTCTACTCTTATTGTGTTTAGTGTTACTTAGCATGAAATTCCATGCACTTTCAACTCTGTTGTAACTCTACTTTTGCTATCCATGCAACAATAAGAATGCTATTAAGGAATTGCCATTTTTCTGAGTGGTGCTGACCTCCTGTAACTTAGAACAGGCCAAGTTTCTAGATACCCAAGAAAAAAAAATAAGTGCAGTAGGATACCCATCTTCTCAAAGAGCAAGATTACATTCTCCTTTGTGTGCTTCCACCCTCTGCTGCTCACTGGGTGCCACTTCAGTGGGAAAACTGAAATACTAGTTCTCAGTAATTTGTTTTCAGCAATCCCAGGAAGATGGGTAAGACCCTGGTCTTTCTTGTTCTTGGAAGAGGACAGACATAATCTTGCACTCAGTGTCAGAAAGGAAGCAACTTTAAAGGATGGCAGTATCTTTTAAAGACATTTACTTTATGTTATGTGGGGAGCAACACAGCAGCTTTCTCTTTGTGCCTATTTTCTTCATTTAGCTTTAGTAGCAACCATTTACTCCACTTTTTGTTTGAGTCATGCTATTTTATCCAATCATCATTTCCAGCTTACAGAAGGTGGCCCTCCTGTCACTTTTGCAATACAAGGTTTTTTATATGTCTACTGGTGCCTTAGAAGACTGAGGCTTCTGTGTCACCAAATAATTTCATCTTCTCACTCTCCAAATTATGTGTTCAGTTCAGGTCCAGTGTGACTGTACAGGATATAGAAGTGATTTTGTGAATGTTGCAAGGTGAAGATCAGGCACACTAGCCAGCTGCGCAGCTCACACCCACATTAGATGAGATCAGCTATGGGTTACAGTTTTTGTCAGTTCTGCTAACATACAGCAATAATTAATAAATGATTGGATTTTTTTTTCCATGGGACAATCATAAACATTCATTTTTCTGGCCAGAAAAATCAAGCAACATCCCTGCATCTTCTTGTGATGAGATATAGCTTAACAGAGATATGACAGAGAACATTATATGCAGTGTCTTCATATACAAACGTGTGCTTGTGTGTATTGTCGACTCATACAATGGTTTGTGTTGGAGGGGACCTTAAAGATCATCTAGTTCCAACTGACCCCTGCCACAGGCAGGAATGCCTTTCACTAGACCACATTGCTCAAAGCCCCATCCAACTTATCCTTGAACACTTTCAAGGATGGGGCACCCTCAACTTCTCTGGGCAATTTGTTACAGTGTCTCACCACCCTCACAGTAATGAATTTCTTCTTTTATGTACCTATATATTAACAAAATAAATGTCCATTTATTTGTTCCCCAAGCCCTTTCAAACTGGTTGTACAAAGCTGTACTGTTTATCTTTCTGTATTATCAGTCTCAGTGAGTATCTATAATGGTGAATTTGAGCAATCTTTTCTTATTCACACCAGTTGCCAAAGGGGCAGATGCACTTCCAGACAAAAGCACTGAAGTGCTTAAGTGAATAGAAATAAGGTTTGTAAGCATCATGCTTCAGATATTTTAACACTTTCTCTATCTAAATAAAGACTACTTTTCACAGTAAATGTCAGCTCCTTCTTTCACATCAAGATATGCCTTGGAAAGTGTTGCAAATAGTACATTATGTTTCTTCACACACTACTGAAAGCTGCTAATAAGGCATCAGAAATGTTTTAGCACAGCATTACTTCTTACACCTTCTGCCTTTTTGAATACTCAGAAGACATCTTGTTTATAATCTGTATCAGTCCAGTTCACAGAAAAATGGATTTCGGGTCCAGGTCAGTGCACCATGTATTGAAGTAGAATGTCTGATTTGCCACAACTACACTAAATACCTGAAGAAAAACTAATTTTTTCGAAGATCAGTTCCAGATAAATTTCTTTCAGAGAATATGAATTTCTGGAATTTCTCTCTAAGCTTCTGTCTGTGAAGACAAGCTGAGAAACATCACAGTTCCCAATGCTACCCTTTGATCTTGTCCTGAAGAAGCTTCACAGCAATTCAGATGTTTTTCAAAGGTATTTCCCACTCACCTACACCCTCACCTCCCTACCTGCCAAGGACATGACATGTTCAGAAATGTAGGCTTACAGATGTTTTCCCAGTAAGTCTAATATCAGTGATCCCAAATCATTTAAGTTTCTGGACACAGTGAGTGGGTTCTCAACAGACATTTAACTGTTTTCAGTATCTTTAAGATTCAAAGGAAACTTGACTTAGAGTGCTAGCAATGCAGAAATCCTCTAGGTTTGAATCCTGAAGTCTTGCATACTAGAGGGCTAGAGGGCCTGGGGTTTTCTGCAACTGCACAGCTCTATTTGGCCTTCTCTATTCCCTTCAGTTATAAGGCTTCCTGTCTCTTACAAGTGGAGCAACACACCAGAGCCCAATAAATGGAATGGAATGGACAAAGAATGGAAATACAGAGGAAAAAAGCTCAAAGTTACTGAAGGGAAAACATCATGAAATTTATCTGTCAATATGTACACCTAAAAATGTAGGTTTCTTTTTACCTTTCAAGAACGAAATGAGTTTCTGCTTTATGATACAGCCTTCTCTTTGGACTTAAGTTTTCTGCTGTCCTTTTTCATAGCCCTTCAAAGATCTTCCTTGCCTCCTGCATGGACACCAAAATATCTTCTGAGACCAGTGTGACAAAAAGGTGCTAATTGCTTGAGACATGAATTCAAAACACAAGTCTTCTCAAACCTGGGTAGATTGGTGTTGAGAACCCCAAACTATTAACAGCAATCTGTTTTTCTGTCCTACTCAATAGTCCAGGCTCTGCACAGCTTACTGAATGATTGAGCTGACTCTGATTCATGTCATTCTTGGCACTTGCCATGCACTCTCTTCTTTTCCTGGTCAGCTTTCTTTAGTTTTTCCAGTTTCAGCCTAATAATTTTCAATTTGAAACCTCTCAGTTCAAATCTGCTTTTCTTGATTCAAGGGAAGCATCGGAAATGGTGGCCAGATGACTGCCCTTCCCATCCTCTGATGGAAACTCACCTTTCAGAATATCCTGTGTCTTAGTTCATATAGCCTATGTACACTTTAGTCCCTAACTAAGACTATGGTAGCACGACTTAGTATTATGTTCCTTTTCCTTCTTTTTCCCTGACTTTCCCCTCTTTTTCTCTCTCCCTCCAAATACATATGAACCATACCTCCCTCAGCCAGGTCTGACACTCTTTGGTTGGAGCCAGACAGAAGGAACACCCAATTATTTTTGTCCCCCCCTTTTTTTTTTTTTCATTAACTCCCTTATCTATCTGCATTTTTCTTCCCATTTTCTTGTTCAACACTATAACACAGAAATCTGTAAAACCACAAAGGTAAAGTGGAGAACTTGCAATATTTATTTAAAAAACCCCAAATTGTAATGTTCACAATTTCCTCATTCTCTACAGGCCAGGTCTTGTCATAGTAACTCTTAACTCCACCATCATGAAAAATCTGCATTCAGTAAAGGGAAACTTCTGAGTAGAATGGAAGTTAAGTATTTGCCAAGGATTTTGTCTTCAAAAGCAGCTGCAGCCTTAGTACTCCTGTGCTTTATACATATTGAAGACAAACATTTAGAAATTTGTATCATTATTGTCTATTTCTGCAGCAATCAGCAAAAGTACCATGGTAAGATAGTATTCTGCAGTTAGTTATCTCTATAAGTTATACTTTATTTGCTGCAAAATTCAGAATAATTTGAATAAACCCTTCATTTGCGAGTACATGCACATATACTTTTGCTTCATGTGGTGCCATTTTTATGTTTCCTTCTTTTTGAACAGAACAAAAGGCATGTTGTCTGTTCCAAACAGCTCTTTATTTAAAAGACCATTAAGTAAGATACCAAAACACAACTACTACAGTATACGCTTCTACAACTACCCTGAGGATTTGGTAGTACATAAAAATAACCAAGAGATTTCATTCATGCAAGAGCTACTAAAAAAACTATTTCTAAGATCTTCTCTATATCTGCTATAAAATAGGAAATCTGTCTTTTCTGTTTTTTTTTTTTTTTTTTAATTTTATTTTGAGGACAAGAATGATCTTTTTTATGCATAGGGATTTGATTACTCATTCAACATAATTCTCTTTTTGCATCCTAATAAAAGGCTTTACAATATTAGATTCTAGGATTTTTGGGGTTTTTTAAATACATATATACAATGGTTTAGGAAAAAAGTTTTGGAGACACTGTACCATTCATTCCAGATAAAATGATTCCCAAGTCATACTGCTCTGTGAAAATTTTCTTTAAGAAAATAATGCACAATATAGCACATATTAGTTCTTTCCTTTCTTTCTTTCCCTTACTTGCTTCCTTCCTACACATTCATTTTAGACCTTGCATTAAATACCTATAGAGGGCAAACCAATCTTAAATTCAAAAATATTTGATTATAAAAAATCTGTTATACAGCTTAGATTTTTAAATAATGAATCTAAGAATGCTGCAGCAATGATATCAAGATTGTCTTTTAGGATGTTTCAAGACTATCCTCAAGATCACATTCACTGGTCTACAAACCCAGCAGTTTTTCATTCTCATGCTGTTAACAGTTTGTTAAGCAGCTTAAGACACTGCAGCTGGACAGAGGTCTTCAGGTTGCTGGCAGTGATTTATGAAAGCAATGTGTAGACAATTTGAGAAGCCCTTTATGTATCTGTAAGAGAAATGTATCCTACAAAAGATTGCTACAACTGATTTTCAAGAAATAGAAAATGATTCTAGACGAGTAAGACTGTAACTTTTGTGACAAAACAGACTGGTACTTGACCCACTGGGAACTCAGACAAATTCTGTTCCTTGATAATTCAATTCCAGTCTTGTATAGCCCCATATTTTCTGTTTATATGAAGGAATGTGAGGCATTTCCTAAGACATCAGCTGTATACTCTCATCTACTCAGAAAAAGCAAGGCTTAGTTGGGAAACTAAGAATTCCTGAAGGCTTTATATTGCTTAATAGCTGACAGTCCTCCAAAAGTTCCTGCATGGCTCGCATGTCATTTTCCCATATTGTCACCGCAGAGGAGTGATTCAGTCAAAGCTTGGCAGCTACTGAGGAACCACAAAGCTCTTTCTATTCTACTGTCTAATTGTTTGGTCTGGCAGATCCATCCCAACATCCTGGATCACAATTCTGAAATCTGATCATTAACATTATGGTTTGTGTGTGTGTCTTAATCTGACACCTGCTGGACTTTTCAGTAGCAATGAACATTAACAAACAAACAACAACTCCTCTTGTTGACAAAACTTACAAATATGATTCAGGTGCTCCCTGGAAGTCCACTTAGTGCAAATAAAAATAATTCGACATGTGTTTATTACTTCATATAGATGTCATGGATATTTATTTCCTTCTCTATCTACCTGTCTATCTATTTGCGGGTTTTTGCAGCCTCATCCATGAATTCTGAATGCTTGGATTTGGTAGCAACGAAAATCTCATTCCCCAGGTTCTCTGTAAAGATCAGCCCCTCCCTTCCACTTTTTTTGATTCCTGGAGAGTCAGATACAGGTTCTGACTCTATCAATACACTATCAACAGGAGTCAATACATTTTATTTTGCAGGTTCTCTGCAACTTGTTTTCTGACTGCTTTCAGTCAGTCCAATATTTTGAACATGGAGAACATCATGGATCACTCTGGAACCTTGGGGAATTTCAGAAGCACCTGCTCCTCTTTCTGCCCTCCAACACTCAATTATCATGGTGGCTTGTATCTTCAATTTGACACCACACAGTGCAAACTGATAACTAATCTCGAGGAAAAAGAATAAAGATCAAGACCAATTATATCTCTACTGTGTGTTCACTGGGAGAAGAGTATGAGGCATAGCCAATATCATACATTGCAAAATTAAATCTCTCTTGACCTGAAAACTCAGCATTTAATCCACTTTGTTCACAGTACATCCATTAAACTCTTACCTACAACACAGAACAAAGTTTAGATTTATAACAGAAAAGACAGAAAACAGCTCAATTTATAGTATACCACAAGTAAGACTCAAGAACTGAAGACTTATTCTAATACATTTAATCTTGATAAGAACAATGTTTCTTTTAAAGAAAAAGTAACAAATATATGCTTCAGATATGATCAAATTATTAATTTCTCTACATTTTTCTTTCTGGCATAGAGCATTTGTAATATTATGGATGATAACTCTTAAAAATATAAAAATCAAAGTAAATCTCAGTTATATTTAATCATACATTAGAAAGTACTGAGAGGTTTCTGCACTTGCTCTCTATGACAATATCAAATATTTTGGGAGTGTAAGAAATAATTAAGTATGAAGTTTCTGAATAATTGGTATAACTGTTGATCTATGACCTTCATAAAAACATCAGTAATTGAATATGTAGAAAAAATGTGCTCTTCTGAAGAGACAGGCAGAGCATCTCTCAATAATTGCCTTTATAAAACAGAAGTGCCCATTTTAAGAGGCAGTTCTTTAAGCTAAGATAGCAGTCTGAATCAATGGTCTTCACAACATTTTTAAACTTAAGACAATTATGAGTTGCAGGAAAAAAAGGAAAGAAAGGAAAAGAAAAAAATTTTAAAAAAGAAAATAGAAAGGGAAGGGGGAAGGCAAGAGGGAAGGGGGAAGGTCAGAGGGA
>JAWWEU010000040.1:41369300-41391576 GCA_035583155.1 Acropternis orthonyx | reverse complement strand
AGGGAAAGGGAAAGGGAAAGGGAAAGGGAAAGGGAAAGGGAAAGGGAAAGGGAAAGGGAAAGGGAAAGGGAAAGGTGTCTGAATTTCTGAATTAATATGTTTACATATTGTGAAAACCTCCTCTGACTTGAACTTCAGCACTCATTGCTGCTGCAAATACAGCATTGATTTTGCAGGCAATGCACAGGTAGGGACAAAATAGGCACATCGAGGCTCTCACTGAAAGAATGTGTGAAATAGTGACAAATATGCATAAACCTAATAGGATTTTTTTTGCTGTCATCATCCAAAAGTGAAGGCTAAAGAAAGTCTGCAATTCCACAGAGTGAGGTTACCAGGAGGTGGAAACAGCTAGAAGTGAGAGGAGATTTCAAGCAAATAAAGGTCTCCCAGACTTCAAAATTGCCTTTAACAGCTGTATGCACCCACTTTAATCCTATGGTTTGTATCTTCTAACATTCTAATGCTATTATGCTTGCTTTTCTTGAGTGACCAATATGCTGAATTGCCAGCATTGACTTTTGTAGCTTAACTGACCGTGTTACAATTATGTATTTTGTTTCCTTATCTAGTTCAGACTGCCACTCTAAACGACATTCTCCTGACAGGTCCCTGGACTACTCCATCAGAGACTAGGGACACTTGACAAGCTATACTTTCCTGACATACTTTAAGCTCTGCCTCCTCCAGTGACACACAATAGGTGGCTGCATGTGGATTCACAGTCTGATGAAAGGAAATGGGTTATTTAAAGCCATTTTCATCCAGTCTGAGACTAATTTGTTAGCTCTGCACTGCAAGGATCAAATACATAGCTACAAGTTAAGTCCAACTTGAGTGTGGAGCACTAGATGAAGGTGAAAGTGTTAATATCATAATTTTGAGGTCCTCTGCCATCCCTCTATCTAAATCACCTCCAAAATGAAACATGGAAAGGTGTTCTGTTTTTGAAAAATGTACATTCTCTATCAGATGAAGACCACATTACCGTACCCTGCATTTGTTTTTTTAGCTCTTTTATGCTAAGCATGAGGAAAAAATACAATGTCAACCTATTTCTTTGTCTTAATTCTTCTGTTTCCCATTAAAAAGCCATCTGAAGTTTCTTTTTTTTTCCCTTATATACAGATAGAAGTGAATTTAGGAACAAACTTTGTTCTGCTTTTTTATTTCAGACAAAAAGATAATTTAGAAAGTAAAATAACCATAATATGACTACGGATCTTATTGGTTTGTTGGAAACAGGATGTTAGCTACTTTAGAGCATACTGGGTTTCCATTCTAATTATATGACAGTTTTGTAAAAAAAGTAAATGGTATGAGTTTACTAGAACCTTATCTAAGCAAAGCCCTTAAGCACATTAAGCACTGAAAGCATTGAGACTGAATGGGCTTGAGTGCTTTGCTGTACTGGGGTCATAGTGATTATTACAGTAACTAGTGTATGCTCAGTTATACCTTGTTAGTGCATATGTTTAGTGGTTATTGAATAAACCAATTAATAACATTTACACTGAGAGAAGGGAATACAATCAGCTTTAATACAGTGAAAATCTGTTAAAACCCCATCCCTCCCCATGTAACAAAGTTGGTATAACCACTGTTACGGGGTTCTATGTATACCTCTGAGTATGTTTAATAATAATTGACAGAAAATTTAACCTGTCAGAGGATTTGGAAATTCTCTGTTTGGTTTTTTACAGGTTTGGGAGTTGAGGAATTTGGGGTTTTGATTTGGTTTGGTTTGGGTTTTTTGGTTGGTTTTTTGTTTGTTTGTTTTTGGGTTTTTGTTTGTTTGGTTTTTTTGGAGGGGGTGGGAGGGTTGTGTTTGGTTTTGGGTTTTTTGTTTGGTTTTTGGGTTTTTTGTTTGGTTTTGGGTTTTGGGTGTTCTTGGGGGGTTTTTTGGTTGCAATTTGTTGTAATGGAATTGCTTTGAGAAAATACCTCAAACAGGAAACAAGCAAGTTTTCAAAAAGAATGTCTGTTCCATTTTGCCCCTTGGTCTGAGCATCCAGGCTTTCCAGGTGTTGCACTATCCCTCTATTTTGATGGTTGCTGTGGCCCCCAGTTCTTTCAGCCTGTTTTCCTCCAGAATGGAACCCAAAACCATTGAGATCCCAAATCTCATGCACACACCAAAGACTCAGAGCTGGAAAATGTGTAACTTTCAGGTGGCAATTGATTCCTCATGCTTGAAAACAATTTGTCGCATACTGTGAACTTCCCTCTCTGTTAGTTTAAGACTATCTTAAACTTTGAAGGTGTCTATTATTACAAATTTGTAGGGGGGGGGGGAAGGAAATGCCTTCTAATTGTAACTTTAAGATAGTCTAATTTCAATTCATCTTTCAAATACTTCTCCAATTTTCTCATACAATCAGATCACTATTTTGACTTTTAACAGTGACAGCACTGAGACGTAAATCCACTTTTGTCTTTTTTTTTTCCGGAGCATTCACAGATTAGGTAAACACTAAATTCTTTTAGTGATTTAATAAATTATTTAGTTGGTGGTACACAATACTCTGAAGCACATTTGGGTTTGTTTTCACTCACATACTTTTTTCAAGTTTCAATATGTATCGTTTTCTTAAATTATTAGGCTTCAGTGGTAAGTTAGAAGTCAAAAACTTAAAATTCACTTACAAGCAGGCTATTTAAAATATTAAAGTTGAAGTTGCCATTTAACAGTTGATAGTATTTCCTTCTTTCCTTCGACCTATTCCCCGATAAATTAAACCAGCCAATACATAAAATACTGTGGCAGTTCTTATTAGTATATTATATAAAAATTTTCAAGCATATACATGTTTGAGGTGTTGCAATAAGAAATTGCAAGATTCTCAGTAGGATTTATGGACAATATCAATTTACTTTGTGTTATGATGGGGTGCTTTATAAAACTGGAAAAGACTACAAGATTGTCATTAAGTATCTCAGTTTTGTACAATACATCATGCTTAAAAACTAGTTTTATTTCCAAATGTATTAGTCCAATTAATCTCAAGTAGGAAAAATTCACAATTAAGAAACAGCAACTGCAAAAAAAAGACACAGCTATGTTATCATCTTGATTTTCCATAGTATATTTTCACACAAGTATGATTTTAGATTTAGATAAGATAACCATAACGCACAGTTACCTATGAACTAAATATACATTGTTTTCTTCTGCTGCATCAGTAATATGAACTTCTCTTGAGTATGTATGGTCTTCTAGCTTTGTTCACATGTAGCTGCCGTTTCAGAATATAGGGATTTTTTCTCTTCATAATTTCCTTTTCTTGGCTTGAGTTTTCTAGATCAAAAGCATCTTGCTGAAGTAACTGTAGGATGCAAGAAGAGACACAACATTATCATCTTTTTTGAGTAATGAAGATTAGAAACTCCAAGAAATTTTTAAAAAATATTATTTTAACATTTGCCACCAAGAAAAAACTTTAATTGCAGGGTTTAAAAAAAATAAAAAGATAAAACTCAAGACACAAACCTAAGATCAGGCTAAAGATCAGCTGACTCCTAAAGAGGTGATATTTAAATTTCACTGAAACAAATGAGATTACTGGTTTTCACTATACAGAAAAGCTGGTATATCCTCCTTGGACCAAACCTCAAATTGACTGAAAACTTCCTAATGATTGTCACTGTAATCACTCATTTAGTCTAAACACCTACACTACTTGCTAGTTTCAGCTTTTGAGGAGTATTTTAATCTGCAACTTCCTACAGTCAAAATATCAAAATGTGTCATAAACAAATTAGAAATGGAATAAAGCACAAGAAAGCCAAAATCTTGTCAATCAAAATTTCATATATTATTGTATTTTGAGTTCCACTGGGGAGACAAAATTTCAGGTGTTTTGTTCAGATTAATTTCTGCTTTATCTGTTAAGATTTCATCCATTCTCTCATCATGCATCATGTCCCTCCATGGTCAAGTGCAGTCCTAATGTCTGGCTCAAAGGCATTAAGCTCAAAACATTTTTATACTCACCTTACCATTTTCCTAAGCAATAAAACTCCATCACTCACTTAATTACTTAATAAATGAGATCTCATCTAAATCCTATTTAAATGTATGGAAAGACTCTCACGGTTTCAACAAACTTTTGAGCCAATACTGAATGAGTAAGTTCACAATTAGATATATTGTTTATTTCAAGCTTTCTTCAATCCTTCTCTCTCTGGCTTTATCTCTATTTCGTCTTGCAAGTCTCCCCACTGCGCAAGTGTGTTCCCAAGCTGAGAGAGGAATATATTTTTTCAATTTCACATGCAGTACTGTTAAGAGCAGTGATTCCCAACCACCACAAAAGGTGATTCAACTGCAAAGCAGTGAACTGTCATTAAGTCACATTATTGCATATTTGGTTCTATGGTAGCTACTTTTCAGCAATAAATGCACTGATGAAGACAATCTTCAGAAAATTCTGGTTCTCAGAGAGGTTGCGGTCTTTTGTACGGATGGTCCAAGCAAGTATGACTGAGAATAAACCTGTATATACAGAGCTATGATTCAGGAAGACAATCCAAAAAACCCAAAAATATCAAAATTCCTCCAGACTCTCTGTGAATCTGAGATAGTTCAAGACATTTGGTTTACTGGGAAGTCAGTAGTGACACTGACACTTTTTTTGCTACACAAAGCAGCTTTTACTGTATTATCTAAAAACACAAGGGGAATGTGCCTAGTGTGCTTCTTCTGTGTGATCACTGCACCAAGATAAGCATCACAAATGGACTACAAACAATCCCTACTTAAGAACATAATCTTCATACAACCACAACGCCAACTTCCAGGACCCTCTTTAGACGCAGGGAAACAAAAAGCAGGGGTTACCTTGCTGTTAGCTGCTTAGCAATGGTAAGAAACCCAGAGTACCTAGTAAAATGGTATGCCCATGCATTTTGAATCCAGTTTGCATTAGGGTCTTAAAACAGAACCACTGACTGCATTTATTTATGCCTCCACAAATCTGGAGTAACTGCACTTCTGCTAAGCAGATATGAATTATGTGTTCTGGTATAGAGATCACCTTCCTGTGTTTGTTTGGTTATTTGGAATGGCTACAAAGAGTAGAGAAAGTATGTAGTTAAGAAAATTTCTCATTTATTCATGGGTTGTTATAAGAAACATTAACTCAACTCATTAGAAACTACACTAATTCACAACTCTTATTAAAAGAGGCATATTAGAGGTATTAGAGAATATAAAAAAGGGAAGGAAAGCTCAGACAATGTGATGGGGATGAGATGGATAGGGATTTTACAACATCACTAAAAATAGAGAGAATTTAACAGAAGTTGAAACATGCATTTGTGACAGTTTGTTTTACCTCCCAGTGCTGAAAGGCTCTGCTGTGGCAAACTTTTTGGAGTTGATATACTGTCAGCATTGCTTCCAAGCTGAAGCCATCCAGAGCAGAAGGAAACTGTCTTCCTGAAATGAGATCCTCTTCATCTACCTCTACTGTTTCCCCCACTTGGTTGTTTATGTTGTTGACAAGATTACACACATTTAGCAGCATCATTTTCCAGTAAGGAAGTTTTGCTCTGTTAATCTGAAAATAAAAATACCCACTATTGAACATGTTTTGTCTTTTTAGTAATCATGTCCAACATTCAAACATTTTGTTAGCAACAAGTTTGTTTTCCTGAAGTACTTTTCATCTGGTCAACTTTTAGACAATAATTAAGAGAGTGCTGAACTTAGGACAGTTCATTTATTAAGCACACCACTTCTTCCCCACAGCCTTACCCCCCAGGTAGATATACATGATGAAAAAACTAAACTGCTACCAAACTGGAATGACAGCATTTCATAGTCATTCTGCATAGGTGCAAACAAAACACAGATGGAAATTAATATAATATAAATTCACAGGTGTAAGTAAGGACAATGAATCAAACCCACTGGATGAATTCCCAGTTCTGGAATCCAAGCTGGATGCCTGTGGTTAACTAGATGCTTCTCCCCAGTTCAGAACAAATACCAGTCATTTCAAAATTCCCTGAGAAAAGGAACAGAATCCCTGCTTCAGGACAAGCTGTCTGATGCAGCTGGGTCTGAAGTTATGGAATCTGTAAGCCCCAGGAATTTTGGAAGAGGGAGAGTCAAGAGCCTGGGAGATTTTAATTGAGCACCTACAGATTTAGAGGAAGATGGAGCAAAGATAAAACAGAGCTGTGCAAACAAAGTATTCCTGACTTGGTATCTAGACTGAAAAACTGAGACCAACTGTATTTAGGTGGTCCATAATGAACCTGTTCAGAGATGTTACAGAAAGATAGAAATAAAGAAATTTCATCATGGTTTGTCTCAAATTTTTCTTTTTCCAGCATCTTGCATTATTTGTGAGCTATTTAACACTTAAACTCTTCTAAAAAAATTGAGAAACATAATTTTTACTTTTCTACTGGTATTGTTCTTTCCAAGCAGTTGTGGCAGTCGTCTTTTTCCATTTTGAGTATCAATGGGGAAAAAAGTAAGTGAAAAAACAAACTCCTACCCCATTCATTGCTTTTCATGTCTTTGGCACTTTATTGGTTCTCCCACTATTAATTATTTCTTTCACATTGTATTCCTTTTAGTGGTTAGTACAGAAAGTAGTTTTCTTAAACTGGAACTGGTGACATAGCGATCTCCAATCAAAAGTCAAATAGCAAATTCCTATTTATTCCTGGCAAGCAATTCCTTGCTGCGCACATCAACGTTAGACTTGACCTATTAACTGAAATGTAGTTGCTTCTTTTCTTGGATGTATGAAGTCAAATACAGGTATTACACTAAGACAGACATTGCCTTTTACATACTTGACAGCAGTAACTGAGAGTGTGGATGCGGTGCTCACTTAGTTGAACATTAGGTAATCACATAATTTGTTTCTTTAGAGCACCTTCCCAACAAAGAGGCATTGCATGCAAGACTTATGTATATTCACCACACCTTCCTATTTTTTGAGGGAAAAGAAAGAAAATGGAGAGGAATGAGAAAGAAACAAGAAAAGCTGGCATCGCTATTAGCAAGAGTTGCAAAAAAATTCCCTTTTAGCCATGATCATTATTCCAATACACATGATAAACACATGCCTTTCACAGTAAGAACGATTCTGCCCCTTAATAACCTCAATAACCTGAATGATGGGTGTGTTCTCAGATTCCTGACAGGATTCAGAAAAAAGAGGGAAAGAGTATCTTGTTTTGAGGCTAAGAAAACAAATCTCAAATCTTATTCTGAAGCTTGTAATTGGTTCTGCAATTTTTACTTTGAGCTCATCTGTTATCCCATCTAAGTGCCCTAGTTAGTATACCAAATTATTTGAAAAGATGTGACAGGTTCAAGTAAAATTAATGTCTTGCAGAATGTCTAATTTTATTAACAGAATTTAAACTAGGAAAAAGACAAAGTGTCCACTGAAATTTCAAAATGTTCTTTAGTCTGCTTTAAAATACTTGTGAAATATAAAAATATGGAGCTTTCCATGACAAACAAGGAGGCTTTTCCAGTGCACTTTTCTCTCCTGGGTGTACAAAAGAAATGTAAGCTACCACTCTAACAGCTAAATTGCAATGGAGCATAAAATCTGCAAGCAGTGCTACATAAGCAAGTGAGATTTCTGAGTTAAAAAAGAACCAAAAATATTCCACTGGGTGAGAGCAGAAAAGAAGAGTAAAGGATGGGGAAATTTGTTATGCCTTCTTGCATAATTTATAGAATCCTTTTGATCTAAAGTTAATACTTTACGTTGGCCTGATGCACATCTATGTTTAAAGGAACTTTACTGTGTATTAGTAAAAGACTGCAATAGTAGACTTCATTAGGTGAAATTGGTCTTAGCTGCTACTTGTGATGTTAGGAGAAAACAATTTTGCAGCGCTGTCTGCAAATATACTTTGTGATGAAAGCCTCATTCCTATTAATACCATGCATATATCACCTCAAAGTATTTTTAATTGGGTACACGTGCTCCTGACTTATCCTGCTACCAGCTCACACTGGTATAAACAATTAAGACTATAAACAATTAAGAACTTCAGTCAAGAGTGAACTTTGGGGGTTTTTTAACTGTACGTGGAGTTCTCTGCGTCATGTCCAGTCAATAAACAGAGCAGTCACATTATTTTTCTGCTTCACTATGACAGCAAGCATTAAAAATCAGACAGCTTTGCTTTTTAGGTTATGAAAAATCTCTGAGGCAGTTATCCAAAACATACATATAAAAATAGTTTAAGATGACAATAATCCAAATGTTCATGTTAATTTCCAATATGTGATATATTTTCCACACAGACCTAAGCAGCATCAACTACTACTAGCTCAAGAAATGTTTTGGAAAACACATATACAAGAGAACCAGGAACCCTTATCTGTCAAGATGGAACTAATTTTTTTAAGACTAACATGAAAAATATCCAGGAATGATCTGAAGGAACAAAAGAGACTGCAGTATGAATGAGAATTTAAAAGGCATTAATGCTGAAGTGAACATGATGTATGTTGTTGAACACGCTTCTGAAGACTCAGATACACCATTTTCAACAACTCATGTATCTTGAAAGAGAATTTTAAATCATCTAAGAAACTGAAATGAGCTTGAGAACATTTCATTCATTAACAACAGGCTTGTCCTATGCAAGATTAAAGCTTATGATATTTTATTTCCATTTATGGTTGAATGATACTCTTGATAGTTTGCTTAAGATACTTCTTTTATTTTAATGCATACCTTCAAAATGTTGTTTTCTTTAGAAAAACAGCTGAGTTATCTGGTTTTCAAATTCTTTATGTAGTGAAAGCAGATAAAAAACCAAAGTAATAATGAAGTAAAAAACCCAAGCTAGTGTAGGATCTCCATGGTTCCTTTCCAGAATAGTACCAGAATTTTGTTCAGATATAGAAATAGAAATAATGAAAATATTCTCTATTTTTAATAAGATACAGTATTGAGTTCTGTTACAGCAGAAGTTCTTCCATGGTGTATACTAATGTCTGTAAACCTAATGAATTTTTATGTGATGACTGAGTCAGGAAGTCAGTAACTCCTAGGCAGCAGCTCCTCTGACAAGAAGGCTAAACCCTCTGAGCAAATACAGTCAGAAATAGGCATTCTAGAACAATGAAAAGCTCAGAGGGTCAAAAACTTCGTAAAACTAAGGTCAGGTGGGATCCCAAAGGTGGAGTATATTCTAGTGATGATATATTCTTCAAGGTGAACTTTTTTTTTCCCTACAACTGACACAGTCTCAATCATTTATGAGTTCAGGACATTCTTCATGCAAGTAGTGGTTTTAGGCAAGCATTTAGGTAGCTGGGAATAGAGTTATCTCTTTGATAAGAATAGAGTTTTCTATTTGATACGAAAAAGAGACATGAGACAACTGTCCGCATATTTGTGACATGTCAGGTTTTGTTGTTTTACCAGTTCTTCCAAATTGCTTTTTTGATTTTATCTTAGAGAAAAGCTAGATAAAGCATTTTAGGGACTTGTTTGATTCTTGTATCTTACTTGAAATGTAACAGGGAAGGGTGATAAACTGTATTAAATGTTGAAGACAGTATGTAATACTTCTTTAAGGATGATGATTGATTCTGCATATGGATGGCTTTAAAGAGCAGCTTGAAAAGGGGCAGCAGACACTGGACAACAGTTTATGAAGTCAAAGGCATACAGCAATTCTTCCCGTAACATTGGACAGACTACTGAACGTTACAAAAGGCATGTGCTTAAGCCCTAGCTGTAGTCTTGATGCTGTATTTCACAAAGTCCTACTTAGGTATATTTTTTTTCTGTCAAATACTAAACCCACAAGTGATAATTCACTTTGCTGCACTTTTAGATCTGAGCTTTCATAAACAGTATTTTTGTCCCTATTTTAATGGTATTTGAATTGTCAGGGTTTCCCTTGCTGCTTATTACCAAGTCAGTGTCAAAAACAGTTAATGCAATTTAGCAGTGATTACCCTCAACTGGAACCAGATCTCTGGCACAACACAAGACAGCTATTACACACACCATCTTCAAATTTGCCTATCACACCAGCACCATACTTTGGTTCTAATGAGGGTTAAAAGCTAGAAGGGAATAACAGAAAAGAAAATAAAAAGTTTTCATTTCAGTAATGAACTTAATAATGGTATGCCTCTTGTGGAAGACTTTATGGGATCTTTTATCAGTTCCACCATGCCTTACTTTGACAAGAGACAATGTATGCTGCCTAAAATAATGAATTTAATGATTTAAGACATTATAATTCTGTCAACTTCAAGTGTCACTTCATCGGTGGTAAATACCATAAACAAGATGAATAGCAAGCTACATGACGTAAAACCACATGAGAGTATTATGGCAAACATCACTACATTGTCAGCTGGTGCAATATATTTGTGCATTTTGAGTTACCTGAGCTTGTGTTCTGTGGCGAGAGTTAGGAAAACATGGAATTTATGTTCACAGATTCACTAAAGTCAGTAGCAGAAATACCAATAGCTGCAGGTTTTCCTTCCAGGGCATACTATGCTTTGCCGCACAAAGAAATAACTGTTTTTGTCAGCCTCCTACATTTAACTATGTCTCAGAAAAAATCTAGGTATTAAATCTTTCTATACCTTAAAGAAGTGAGTAGCAAACAGGTTTATTTGTCATCTAAGGTTAATTACCATGCCAGTATAGAACACAGAAACCTAAAAACTCCCCGACCAGAACAAAAAAAATTATTTTCTGGCCTCATTTCTTCTTCTAGTCTTCTTTCTAGTCTATTCAGTAATTCTGTGGAAAAGTTCACATATAAGCAAATACAGTAAATGAAGAAGTTTTTCTGATAGGTTTTGTCCTTCATCTTCAACTAGTCGGTGGTTTATGAAATACTAGTCGGTGGTTTATGAAATGATCTGTTTTTGAAAGAGATTTTTCATTTCTCATTTTATTTTCCATTAAATTTAAGCACCACTTGAACTTCACAGGAACAATGAATTAAAATATTCACCCCTAAACCCATGGCGCTTGTTTCAGGGTTTATTCTTTAATATGTTGCTGAAAATATATTAGACATATGTATTTCTTAAGATTATTTGTGGTAGTGTTGAGAAACTGTCTATCAGCCTGTTCAATACGTATGTGCAACACTTGCTGCTTCACCTTGTCACTATGATGTTGTAACTGAATATTTATCTATTTGTATTAAATAAAATGTACATCATTCAGAGTCTGGCAGTTTGTAAAAGAAACGCCATCTATCAGGTTAATATTTTCACAGTCATGTCCCCATGGTCCTGTACTAACACTGTGATTGAATTCTTAAACCAAAATCAGCATATGTATTAACAATTTTTGCTTTATGACTGTCCTAATTTTATAAGCATATAGGAAAAGTTCTGCATAAACACAGCACTTACAGATTTGACTCAAGGTTAATTTAGCTTTCATCAGGCATAATCGTATTGGAAACACATTTCCTCACATAAATTTACAACTCTGCACATAACAGTTTTGACAGTTTAATGAAAGTACCAGTGTTACAAGTGAGAAACACATTTAGTGTGCCACATCAACACCCTTAAATTTCCTTTGAACTGGAGAAAATCTTGCACTAAAGTAAAACCTAACACTGAACTTCTTCATCTAGACCATAGGTTATTATTTTGTGCAAAGACTTCTGGGTTTGTAATGAGGACTCGTTTGCTGCCTCCCCATCAGCTAAAAGAGGAAAAATAATTACCTTTGATGTGTACATATTGGTCAATAAATCTGTTTCTAATGCTTTCATTTCCTCTTCTGAATCTGGGAATAAACCAAAAACATATGTTTACTATTTGATCATAAATCATAGACATTTCAATTCAGTACACAGAACTTGTATCAGTGAGTTTTGAAAAACAAGCCCAACATAGATAAAACCACAGCAAAATGACCTAGAGGGACTGTGAGGAGTCTTCAAGTAACAGTAATATGGTGTTAAAATCTGTACTCCTAAAGCATCATCAGACTTCTTGAGATGAATGAAACAGTTCACTAACCTCAGCTCAAGGGTAGGCCAACAAAGTGCAGCCCTTTCAGCAAGAAAAGCTGCTGCAATACTCTTCACCAAAAATCATTATGATTTTTGTAATAACTATTTGTTACCTCTGCTTACTTTGGAAGAAGAATTTGCATATTTATTTTCAAGTAATATGTATTTAAATCACAGCTAAGATCTTATGTGAATGGCAGTTATGATTACTTGATTGATAATCAGTAGTCTTCATTATTCTTAGTTGAATTGAGCATACTTTTACTGATGTGAGGGAATTGAGCTTTACCAGTTTGTGATACAAGTTCTTGACAATTCATATACAAAAAGAAAACATTCTGACTGGAAGTCTTTAGATTTTCTTTACTGATTTAATTGCCCTTTGACAGCTCAGTAGATTTGCAAGACCTGTGATATGGTGAAAAGGGTAAAAATTGTTGTAGAAAGGGAAAACACACAACTCTGCTTTGTTCTGTAGAGAATCACAATGACGATCTGGTGCCTTGAAAATGTAGCAACAATCACAGCTCAAAGAGGAGAAATATACAGAAATCAGTTAAGTCCTTAAGTGAAAGAGTGTTCCACATAGCTTTTAGCTTTCCTGGAACACCAGCAGTCTAAAGCCAAACAATGCACTTATATTTCAAACCAAACTAAACCACAATCTATTCCATATTCATGTAAGTCACATCCCACTTTCATTAAAATGTTCAGTGGTGTTGGCATGCCATTTAATCTGGGGATAGATTCTGCTTATGCCTCCATTTCAGGGATCATTGCCATGTTGTGCCACTACCTTTCACAGAACATGAGATTGTAAGGGATCTTTTAAACAAGTATGTCCTAATCTGTCACAGATTTCTGTTAGCACAGAAGCCAACCATTACTATGTTCTATCTTAATAAAACTCACCACTGTCACTGTGTTTCCTCTTTGGGAAATTTTTCAAAACTATCGATGTTTATTTAGTTTCTTCTCATTTCAAGCCTAATTTATTTCTAATTACAAATTTTTTCATGGTTTGGATATAAATTTCTACACTATAAATTATATATTTCTATTTGTAATATTTACATTTATATTTGTAATATTTTTTGAGAGGACTGGCAGCTCTTCCCAGCTTAGACTTTTGGTGTGTACTTACTTATATGATGATCAGCAAACAGGTTCAAAATCACTACGCCTTTTTGAACATAAACTATTAACATGCAAATCCCATAAATGCTTCACTGAAAGGGTATGCCCAGAGTTACTGTACTCGCACCTATTCTCCTCTCTTGTAATAGCCTTGCATTTTCCAACTCATCAGACCAGCCCTCCTCTGTGCCTGATGTGTTCTCAAGAGAGCACAAAACAGCACAGTTTGGATCAGAAGCCTCAATACTTAACAACCTTAATGCTTACCATTAGCTGCAGATGGCAGTTCTCTTACAATTTTTTTTTTGTTTTTCATGGCTGACAAACTTCAGTATCTCTCACACAAGAAGAAAACAGAAAGGTATTAGATAATATGACCAAGTCTTTTATCTCCTCAGACATTTCCTGTAGCTGTGCTTTGGTTAAAAGGAGCTTTTAACAGGAATTTGTATTATTTCATAAGCTACTGCATTTTGTATTGTTGCACCACTTCTCATTCCTGTTATTTAGGTCATCAAAAACCTGTTTTATGCATATCCCCTTCCTCTGTAGGAATTCTCCTGCTCACCTTTGCATTACCAACACAATACATTCATTCATTATTTTTTGCACTGAAGTTATTGCATTGATGTAACTTGCTGTAATACTAACCTACAATGAGCCTTATTTAATATTTAAAATTTTCATATTAAATAAGACTGGCTGTAGATCAGTTTTAGGGCAAACCACTAGCAACTAATCTCCAACCTAATGCTTTTTTCAGTGCTATTGGTTTTACCTGACCTCTTAATTGCTTTGCCATTACCCAAAGTTTGGCTGGCAGCACAAGATCACCTCAGCTGAATTTCTGCATACGTTAGCAACTCCTGTGAAGGGGTGAGCAGCACATACAATGACAGCATCATGATCTGTGGTGTCCTGGGTCATACCAGCCGAGAACAACAAAAGGACTTGTGTCGGGTTAGCACCTGGCTTTTGTATTCTATAAACAGTGGAAGATAACTTCCACGCCATCAAGGTCAGAAGATAGCTGCAGCCATGGAAAAGTTGAGTAGGTATTAAGAAACATTTGGATTGAGAAAAATAGTCTAGAGGACATTATTCAGGAGTCCAGTCAAAATTCCTTGAGTGAAGAATAAAGCAAGGCTTGGAGGAAGAGAAGGAAGCAAGTCCAGGTAATTCAGGAATGAAAGAGATGGATGAAGAGCAAAAGCATAAAAAGAGTAGACTCTCAGAGAGCAACGTATAAAAAGTATGCTTATGCATTATCATTCAAATCAAATTCACACAGTTTGACATCTTCTTGGTTCTACTGATGAGATAAATCATTTCTGTTCATACACTCATCTTTTACAGGAACAGTCACATTCTACAGGTATATACTTTCCCCTGATTGCAAATATTAAAAAAAAAAAGAATTAAAATTAATGATTATTTTCTTTATGACATAACTGTCCATTTTAGTTAAAACTGATCTGGGCCCCTCCACACAAACTTCTCCATGTCAATTCTCATTTAAAAAGTATTTCAAATTTTCAAGCAATTAAACCATCAATGTTAGTTACACATGCAATTTTGCTTTTGTTTCTGTTTTTTTTTTTTCCTTTTACGAAGCTATTTTAATGTCCACTGGAATTTTTTACTTTAGTGGGCTTTCATTCAGGCTCTACAAAGAGTTCAGTTTGAGACTGCCTCATTGCAAATACTGGACCCCAAGAACTTGTTTAAAAATCTTCAAATAGATGGTGAGAAAAAAATCAATTTTAAGCAATGTCACTAAGATCACCAGTTCTCTACAATATACAGAGTGATTATATTTAAACTGTGATGAAATACAAGTACTATGTGTGTTACATTATACTTCTGCAGGGAAACACAAATTGGAAATTTTCCTCTAAAGGAAGAATTAGGAAATCCAAGTCCCCCTGAATACTGAGGTTGAAAAGTGAAGCCATTTGTAAATTTACTCATTACATTTTGTGGACTTAAAAGTCAAAGTAATTCACACGTTAGTTAAGAGTTTGAAGGCTATTCTGCTTCCTGTCTGTGTGGGTATACCTGTTTGATCGTCACTATGCCCACTTTTTGTCATAAATGGCACATCTTAAGATGTATCATTTTCCAAAGGTGCAGGTAATGCATTTTAATAAATGTTCATCTTTTTGAGTTTTCTAAAGCAGTTGCTCTTGGAGAAGAAATGAATTTACATTAACCTTCCCATTGTGTGATCTGTATCTGCTTCAACAGTTATTTTGGTCATAATTTCAGATCAGTTGCTAGCAATTTTCCCCCCAGATAATAAACTTGTATTTTTCTCTGCAAAAAGTGACTAAAGTGCATACATATTCATGCTGATTTCGATTAAAGCAGCTATTCATAATCAGAAATCATAATTTCTATCATAATTTGAAATACATGACATTCAACGAACCACGAACGAGGCAGCACAACCAAACAGATGAGCTACACTGATTTATATCCCCAGTGACTAGATTACACTACATCCGTGGTCGATGCCGTGAGAAGGAATGGCTTATATGAAGGGAGAAAGTTAGGGGAGTGACATAAAACCCGATGCTGGTCAGAGCCCGTTACCAGGAACAGCTCCCGGGCGTCTTAATGGGGTCAGCCGGGGGAGCCCGAAGCGAGTTCACCTCCTTCCTTTATGTCCCTCTGACGGCCGCGGGAGCGACTCCGTGCCGAGCGCTCCGAGGGGCGCGGGGCGCGGGCGGCGCGGGGCGCGTCCGGCGAGCACTCACCTGAGCACAGGCTGCAGGAGGCCAGGGCCAGCAGCACCACGCACACTAGCTGGGCTTTCATCCTTGCCGCGCTGCCCTCTAGGAAGTAAAGTCCATAAATCCTAGGGAGAGATGGAGAGAGAGAGAGACAGACAGACAGAGACAGTCCCGCCGCTCAGCGTCCTCCGCACGCGTGCTGTCGGGCGGCTACAGGCACCAGACGGAGGACCCAGACCCTTCCCCAACTATATAAGCGGCGGGGTGATGTCACGGCGGTGCCGCCGTCGCCTCCTGACGAAGATCCCTCCCTCCTCCCCCCGTACCCCGTGCCCCCCTCCCGCTGCCCCTTCGCGCCGCTCCGCGCCCGCCGGCGCTGACGCCACTCACTGCCTGACGCACGGACAGCCCCCGCGCCCACCGCCGGGGTGTGCCCGCAGCGGGCTGCTCCCGAAAGGGAGCTAGCCCCTGGATCCGGAACGGTCCCCATTTAGTTTATTATTATTATTTTTAAAAAAAAGTTTCCGCGGGTGCTTGGTTCCCGGCTCGGGGCCAGGCGCGGTCGTCGTGCTGTTGATGCCTGATGGGCTTTGTCTTTCCTCTGTAGAACCTTTCCCTATAGCAGAGGAAACAACCGGGAAGAGAACCGCACACCGGTGACGGGCGCAGGGTGCATGGGGCGCGACAAGGGATATAATCCTGGCCATGGGCAAGGGTTTTGCATCGGTCACTGGTAGCAAGAAAAAGAAGGGGGGTAAAGTAAAAACAAACAAACAAACAAACAAAAAAAAAAAAAAAAAAGAGAAGTCTGTCTATGTGACATGGGTGGAGAAAGATAACGGGGGAAGTCACTTGATAGTGTCTTTCATGGGTGCTCAAAATATCATGACACCCGACCCTATTACCTCTGAAGAGCTCTTGCCACAGCCACTCGCTGCGGTTTCAAGAGAGCGAGCGCTCCTAAGAGACGTTTCTCTCAAGATGCACTTTTCCACGTTGATTTTTACACTAGGTTATGCTTCCTCAACTTGCAGCACAGAGCGGGGACAGGCGCGCTGTGCCCCGGGAGGGGGCGCGGGGTCCCCCGTCTGTCCAGCTCACGCCTTGCCCTCCGGGCGAGTCGGCTCTCCTTCTGCCTTCCAGCACTTGGCTCCTGAGCCGGAAAGTCCAGGGAAATGACCCGAAGGTGAGAGCAGGGTAATCTCTAACGTGTGAGTATAAAAACTTAAAGCTGAAGACTGGCGTAAGCCTCCATTGCGCTACTGCTTTTGCTGTGGGGTTTTTTCCCCCGCTCAGATCCAGACAAATGCTCCGTATGTTGAATGCAGATACCACAATGCCGAACATTTCGGTCTCTGTGAATACATTTAAGGGCAGGAACACACTCCGCCACTAGACTCTTCTCTCGTGGATGTGCTTTTCACCACAGAAAGGTTCTTTTAGAATGCAAAGAGCGTGTTCCTTTCTTCCCGTACCTTCTGCAACTGAATAGGTGTTGCAGAAACAGAAAACATGCAGAATTTTCAAAATCCTGTGACAAAGAACACCTGGCAAGAAAAGTTTAATTAATTTAATTCTTTCTTCATTTAATCAGCAGAATTTAAATTTTAATGTTGTTTTGGTTTATGGTCAAATAATACAGAAATGGAGTTGAGTGCATTGTGGTGGTATTAGCTGTTTTAAGAACACATTTTTGCATATAATATATCTTTCTATACTACTGAGAAATTAAAAACAAACAAAATCCCTAAAACATATTTATTACATTGTATGAGCTGTGCTAGTCTACCAGAAAGTTTCAGATATCACTCAACTGCCTTAGCACTGAGGTTAGATTAGCTAGCTACTCACACTTCCCTCTAGTCCTATTTTCTGTTATTTCCATGATGTGGAAAGACCAATCTGCTGCTGATTTTGCTCTGTGGGTGTTCAGCAGTCCAGAAAGCTCTATGAATGAGAATCATATTTCATAGATATTTTCTAGTGCCTACTCTCTGACACAGATTTCTTCAATAGTCTAATTACCCATATTCTTATGTAACTGGAATTTAAAGGAATGAATTTTATTTTTTTCACCAGGAAGAGAGTAATTGCCATTTTTTCTGCCCTTAAAATCTATGATCATCTAATTGTTGCCTTTTTTTTTTTTTCCTTTCCTGAGTTAATAATTACTAGTGATTTCAAGAGGATAAATGTATGGTATGTTATAAGCCATAATCTTTTCTTCATTGCTCTGTTTTCAGTGTTTTGTTGGGTTTTTTTTTCCTTCTTGGAAACTGAGAAGGGGGAAACTTAAGTGCTGCCAGTCTTTGCTTTCTGACCATCTTGTTGACATATTTCAAGTCCCCTGGATCAGGCACAACTGCGCTTGCACAGTTTCTTTTTTTTTTTTTCTTTTTTTGTAGAATTCAACTGTCTTCTGTTTCTCAGATGCTCCTTTACTTACTTTTTCTACCTCTTTCCTATGTCTGTACCTTGTACTACTTCACAAAGAATTGCATAATAGGAATTTTAACCCTTTCAACAATTAATTCACTAAATCATCTTGACTTTCTCAAGTCATCTCCATATCACATTTCTCTTAACACGATATGTGATCTAGAGAAGCTTTTATAAGGAAAAAAACCAACCTCTTTGCAGATCTGTCTGTCTGTCTGTCTCTCTTTTTCAACATTCCTAGATACAGAAAATATTTATAACTGTTTGTTAGTGTCAGTTGGTTTGGGGAGCTTAGTGTATCTTTCGTTGCCCTCAATATGTGATTCAGACAGCCTGTCCAGGCCTGTAACTCAGATCAATTCACAACTGCAAGGCATCTGAAGATAATGAAACAATCAGGCAAATGGCAGATTCATGGAAGAACAGACACGTGAACTTATATTTATCTTGTCATAAAACTACCAAAACACCGAACACAAAAGTTGTAATCACTAAACAGGAGAGAACCATTGTGCTAATTATCCTGTAGTAGAATGAACTGGAGATTGTAATAGGAAACTCTCAGTGTTCCAGTTGGCAGTCTTACACCTTTAGAATAGAAGTAAACACAGTGGGAATGAGTGGAGGGCAGTGCAAGATGTTCAGTCTTGTCATTAAATATATTGTCTGAGATTTTTTTGCTTTTTAGCCAAACTTAGAAGTAGCTATAGAAGTATGAAGACTTCAAGAGGAATAATTCTGGAAGTGGTCAGCAAGACAGAATTTTGTACAGCAAACTGGCTAAAGATGCTCACTCACAATCTCAAATTTGACTTTAGTTGTGCTGATTAAGCTGCTTTTCCCCTACAACAGTTTGACTATCAGCAGTTTAGGTAATATGCTGAGCAGAAAACTGATGACTCAAATTAATTTCTATCATGTCAGGTTGAAGGGACAAGCTCAATCAAAGGAACAGGACAGACAGTGAAGGGTATTCAAAGCACATTTAAATTATTAACATACTCAGAAAGTGCAGCTGAAGTTCCCAGGCATTGTGAGTTTCAGTGTATCTTTCTCTGAGCTTAAAAATAGATCTAGAATTTTTATTTTGTTTGGTCAGGAAAGTAATGCTCAAAAATTGATGGTGTACTCAACTGCTGAAAATCCCAGAGACCACCTGTGCTGCAAAGGATATCAGAAAAGAATTCAAAAGTAAAAGCGACATGGTGCTTAACACGCCATCATTTTAAAGTAATGCACTAAACACCCTCCCTCCTTCAAACTCAATCTACTTTAGCCATTCTGCGATTCAATTTTTTAGATTTGTGATGTGCACTTTAAGGAAACCTTGAGAAGTCAACTGAATAATATTAAGAACTTACTGCTGTAGAAAACATCCCAAACATATAAGCAACCCCATTACTATCTGACTCAAATGTATTTGTTAATATGCCACAAATATCTGCTACATTTTGTAAGGAGCTACAAATCAGCAGAAACATTTTGGACATCTAATAAGCTCACCCTTTGTGTTTTAATGTTCTGGGGTCTGAAACTATGGAAGTGGCATTCTGTGTAGCCCCCTACACAAGGTCTACATGCATGGCAGAGCATTTTTTCTTCATGCTCTGAGGTTTTGAACAGCAACAACATCTCAGTACCCCAGGGGATCATAATTCTCAAATCACAGAAAATTTAAATGTATCATCTCAACTGAGTAATCTGAAGTACTATTTCTTCTTTTCAATTCATTATTTTTCCATTAAAGCACAGCCATTACATTTCCAGAACTTTGAGAATCTCTAAGTTCTCATGAGAAGAGAGATTCTATATTTCCTTTACTGTGAAGCAAACACAGCATGCATGCATGTACACACCAACAGTTAAATGCAAATGCAAACTTTTTGGACATACATATAACAGTTTGGAAATTGTGTAAGAAAACTCAATTTGGATAAAAAAGGTCAGAACGAAACAATCTTCACTCCTACTCCTAATTTCCATTTCCTTTTTATTTTTTTTTCCTTTTACTAGAACCCTTCTATATGAGAAAGCAACAGTGCAGTTAGAAGTGCCACCACAGTGTGTCATGGGAGTTATGCTTTGAGCACCTCCTCCTTACTCTCACCTCTCAGCAATCCATTCCCAGGCCAGACTGCATCTTTCTCATTTCTCTGATTACCCATTTTCCCAAATATCTAAGCTAATAAATTTTTCATTTCTCTCCAGTGAGCTATGAATATTTTAATTTAAGTTCCAGAATCCAATATATACAATAGACATGGGTGAAAAGCCTTGTATAACTTTGTTGACTATTGCATATTCATGTCATCCACTGCTCATCAGACTGATCAAGCTTTAAAATTTTTTGCTAAACAGATGAAGTAGCTAAAAGATGCAAAATTATTGTTTTAATACTGTTACTGTTGGACTGATCAGATAGCAATGATCATGCACAACTTCTGAAAGAGCAAAATGAAATTGATCTGAATTCAGGCAGTTGACTCTCTTTTCCCCATGATATTCAGTTTTTGTCTGCAATTATCCTTCATTGTTCTGTGGAACATGGTAATAGAAGACATACAATATGCACTGTCATATTACACTGGATCAATTATGCCATATAAATATAAATTGGATTCCACACTGTGAAACTTCTGAAATCATCTTTCCTGCCACCTTCACAAATTTCTTACATAATTGTGTTTTTTCCTCATACCCAAAAGAGAAGTTAACTTTAACTAATTATTTAAAATCACACAACCATGAAGAGATTTTGAATTAAAAATACCAAGGAATATTTCCTCTGTGCACAGTAAAGAAGCAATATGTTATTATTACTGTAAATCAGTGAGATTATGCTGAGACCTTAATCTTGACCAGTTACGAGCTCTTCTCCAGGAGTCCTTAAGTGGTTTCTAAACAACTACTTTTTTTTTTTTTTTTTTTTTTTAGTAAATAGAGCCTCAAGAGTTGTGGACAGCCTTGCACAGTTCAATGCAACATAAGAAAAAACTAAGAATCACATAGAAGTCTTTCCCTCTTTCAGTTTGTTATTTTTCCTTCTTCAGAAAATTTCATTAAGCAGGATAAAAGCACCAGTTTTAAATTTATTCTTAATATACAAGGTTCTTAGTTTGACCATTTATAAGTAGATTGTTTAAATATCATTGTTAAATCTGATTGATTTTGATCTAGAAGTAATACTGAGTAACAAAATATGGATTCAAAGAACTGTTGTTTCAGTACTGTGCCAGCACTCACATGCCAAGTATACACCACTTCTTCAACTTCCAGCTTTTTTACCTATGAGGGATGAAAAGCATCTATGTAATTTGCACATCTGTGAACTGAAATTTGCATGCATAGTATTCGAGAAATTCCTAAGAGATTGAAAAACAGACATCCCAATAAAGACAGACAAAGTGGTAAAATAAGAGTACAATTTACAACAGCAAACACAGGCAACCAATCATTTTACAACACAAAGCAAAAACATCACTGACACCCTTTCTGAAAAATAAAAAGAGACTTAGCATCTGAGGAATCTTTTGCATTTGCATAACACCTTTCAGTTTCAGTGCTTTATAAACATGAGTTAACTATAACCATGTCTAAACTAGAATGCAGCTTATAAATACACACTGTTCTAGAAAAAAAGTGTTTGTCATCTGTGTCAGCCTATACCAGCCTAGTTTTTGCTGGTAAGGCTTATCGCAGGGAATACTGAAGAGCTCCTGTGATTATCCATTATCAAAACCATCCAGAGCAGGGCATCCTCCTGAATATGTGTCATGACAGTAGTTCAACATCTGTGATCACCATCCACATCGTAACATCAAGCCTTGGTGTAATCACTCCTCTCTCACTCTCTCACTCTCACTCTCACTCTCACTCTCTCTCTCTCTCTCTCTCTCTCTCTCACTCTCTCTCTCTCTCTCTCACACCCCTCTCACACCAAACAGAAATATGATAGACTG
>JAWWEU010000040.1:41325241-41369200 GCA_035583155.1 Acropternis orthonyx | reverse complement strand
TCTCTCTCTCTCTCTCTCTCTCTCTCTCTCTCTCTCTCTCTCTCTCTCTCTCTCTCTCTCTCTCTCTCTCTCTCTCCCCTCTCCCTCCCAACAGAAATATGTTAGACTGGCAAGAGGACAGTTGTGCTGTTATAACTGCAGGTACACTGGGGGATTCAGCGAGCACAGAGCGCTCACACCCCAGATTAACACGCTGATGTCAGCCATGCCTTGTGCTGTAGACATGATCTCAGCTTCAAACCACCATCCCTGTGCATTGATTTGTGCTACTGGAGCCATGTTTAATTGAGACCCAGAGGGGACTGTTTTCTAATCACTTGATGATGTAGCCCCAATCCTGAAAACACCTCCATACATGCCTGATTTTAAGAAGATGAGCAGCATGACTCAAATGCTAAAACTTAAGCTTGTCTGTATCTGTAAATTTCATGTATCCACACTGAGGAACGTGAATTGTTGATTTAAACAATGAGGCCTGGATTGCAGCTCTTGATTTTGGTTGAGATACCTATGGAATACTTTGGGCATTGACTCAAAATATGTTAGCAGTCAAAGATTACCAGCAGCTTTGAAGAGCATTACACATAACCTGAGAGTATCCTGTAGCATTTCGTATTGTTGATTTAGATAAAACTAAAACTTTTTAAAATCAGGGCAGAGAAAAACTTCAGTTTCTTCCTGCTTTGCTCTTTGTTGTCCCCAGTCTCCCCTGAATGAACAAGTGCTCCAGCTGTGTATTCAATGGTAACTGATGAGACAGCTCAACATTCACTGTTTGGGCTAACAAGTAAATGATACCTTTGCATACATGTAGCTACAATGGTCTCCCTCCACAGGGCCATATCTTTATGAGTAATGTAAAGCATTGGAAGTGAAACTCTGACCCTATTTCAATGACTATGACTAAATGGAATAGGTTTATTTACACAGATGAGATCCTTTTGCTGTGTGAACAGCCAGCTTGACGTCTTGGTGCAGAAAGAGTAATGTTAAATAGCATCACTGTATACCTAGGGGGTGCTGGAAGGTGTTAAAAAGGTGTTAAAAAACATAAGCAGATATGGTGTGTTATCATTTCTGGTGGGCTTACACAGGTCCATCAAGTATAGGTAACTCCTATTCCCTGCAGTCTAAAGCCTCAGAAGAAGGATGTACATCACAGAGCAATGCTTGAGTTAAAGTTGCAGATGGATTTATGAGATTTCAAAGATTCAACTCTTGCTAGAATCATAGAATCTTTTCAGCTGGAAATGATCTCTGAGATCACCAAGTCTGACTGTCAGCCTAGCACTGCTATGTCAGTCCCTCAGCCATGTCCCACATCTAAATGTCTTAAATACCTCCAGGGATGGTGACTCCTATTCCAATGCTTGACAACCCTTTCCATGATGAAATTTTTGTTAATATCCAGCCTAAACCTTCCCTGGCAAAACTTGAGTCCCTCTTCTCTCATCCTGTCACATGTTACTTGGGAGAAAAGGCTGACCCCCACCTGACTACAACCTCCTTTCAGGTAGTTGTAGAGAGCAATAAGGTCCCCCCTGAGTCTCATTTTCTCAAAAGCTAAACAGCCCCAGCTCCCTTGGCTGCTTCTCATAAGACTTGTGCTCTAAACCCTTCACCAGCTTTGTTGCCCTTCTCTGGACAGCTCCTGCACCTCAGTGACTTTTAGTGGTGAGGGGCCCAAAAATAAGACAGTACTCAAGGTGTGGCCTCACAGTGTTGAGTACAGGATGATACTGACTGAGTTTACCATTTTCTGAAGTTTTCTAGAAACCCAGTTTAACCCCAGCCAGCATCCAAGCACCATGCAGCCCCTCACTCACTCACTCCCCTACCAGCAGGACTGGGGAGAGAATTGGAAAGGAAAAGGCTAGAAAACTCACGGGTTGAGATAAAGACTGTTTGATAGGGAAAGTAAAAGCCATGCACACAAGCAAAGCAAAACAAGAAATACATTCACTGCTTCGCACGGGCAGGCAGGTGTTCAGCCATCTCCAGGAGAGCAGGGCCCCATCATACATAATGGTTACTTGGGAAGACAAACACCATCATTCCAAAAGTCTGCCCTCCCCCCCCTTCTTCCTTTTTCCTCCAAATTTATAGAGTGTGCATGATGTCATATGGTATGGAATATCACTTTGGTCAGTTTTGCCACTTGTCCTGGCTGTGTGTCCTCCCAACCTCCCATGCACCCCCAACTTCTTTGCCAGCATGGCAGTATGAAAACCAGAAAAGGCCTTGACTCTGTGTAAGCACTGCTCAGCAATAACAAAGACATATCTATATTATAAACACTGTGTTCAGCACAAATCCAAAACACAGATCCGTACTAGCCACTGTGAAGAAAATTAACACTACCTCAGGCAAAAGCAGCACACCTAGAGATAACAAGTGGGCTACTATTTGCATATTCGTTTATAACAGGTAGTTCAGATACAATGCTGACTTCAACAGATAGCTTGTGGTGGGTGATCCTGTACATTATCTTTTCATGGAATAAGAATTGCAGTTGTGTTTTGATATTCTTACAGAGTGCAGATACCAGCATCATCAGAATGCAGCCTACAGTCGTTGTCCCAAGCTGAGATTCAGTACGTGTTTCTAACAGTAATCGAGGCAAGAAGAGAAGTGTCGTCCTCTGCCATGCATAGCAACCATTCCAACTGCCCACTGCCACCACTCATTACTGCTAGCTGTTATCCATATGTGCAGTGCTGAACATGTCCTTTTGCATGTACAATTCAATGGCAGCAGTTCCTTCCCAGATCATACCCTTTGTGATTATGTAGCTCATTGTATAGCAGTCCTGATCATAGATTTATGCACCAAACCAAAAAAGTCTTTTTGGAGTAAGGCCTTCAAACCATTACACAGGCCTGCAGAGTCAGCCATAGTCACAGTCAGGAGCTGCCTGTCTTCACTCTACTGCGCTACATCTAGCACAAGGAATCTAGGCTTAAATAGTGGAAAAATATCCATACATATTAAAATCAATGACAGTTAATTATCAAAACAGCTTTGTGGATTTGGGACTGAATCAATGTTAAGTCAAAAGCCTCTATACCAGATAATTATTTTTCCTTTATACTGCTCAAGGAATTAGGATACTAGCAGCCAGAGGAATGGAGAAGAAACCAGTGAAGTACATTCCTTTTATTCTCTAGAGGTTAGGTGCCTGGGCCTCAGGGAATATTCTTGCTGAAGTAGTAATTAACAATTTAGCTGTGAAAAAATATGTACTTGATCAAGAGGCACAAAAGAGTTTCACAAGAGCAATCGTTTATAAGGAGCCAAGTTTCCTTCATTGTGAGGCATTATACCCCAGTTCAGTACATGAGAACATCTTCAGCAGAAGACGTGTACCTCTGCTGTGTAAACTATCTCATCCTTCTGTTTTGTTTTGGTCTGTCAAAGGCAAACATGCATCCCGCATGGCTTTCCACCTTTTGAAGATACTCCTGATGTTAGCTGGTCTGAAATCTCATCTCTGGCATCTGTGTTAGAAACATTCAGGCATATAAAATCCACTTTCATTAGAGACCTATATTGTTTATTGGAACTAATGATAAATCTGTGAAAGAGCAGATGTGTCTTACATTTCTGAAGAACTCAGTTTTGATTGTGTTATTAAATTTGAAATAGACAAAGATGTTTATTCTTAATAAAGTTATTCTTAAGTTAATGTTCTGTGCAGTAAATCTGCTTTCCAGATTCAAGAAGTCTCAAAAAGTTTTGGTTGGTTTTTCTTTTTTTTCTTCCAAGTGAGACAAACCACTTGTGATTCACTGCCCTGATATCAGTCTCTCCTAACACATTTGCAGTTGTTCGTTTGTGCAAAAATACCTTGATCAGGCAAAACTCCCACTGGTTTCAATGAAAAGCTTCAAAAAAAGCACATAGAAATGTGTATGTAATTGTCTCCAAGTATTACATCATATGCAGATTTCTACCCTGGTTTTGATTTTTTTTTTTTTTTTAAGAAATGGAGCGAGAGAAAGATTTAGAAGCTGCTAGAATTTTCATATGTCCTGTATTAGAAGATTCCTTATTCTTCATGATGCCCTAATTTCCTTTAAAATTAATTCATGAACTGGCAGTGTGCCACTATAAGATTATGGAACAGCAGCTTTTTGCCACTGTGGAATTATCAGTGATACTTCTATGTTCTGCTAGATGAGACAAGATGGGAGTAGGGAGTACAGAAATTTGTTTCTGTTCTTCTGGAAAACAAATGGCAGGGATAGCGTTATTCTGCCTGTTAAGTAGAGTTTAAGTATTTTCCATGCATGGCTGGAATCTAGCAAGGGAATAGGGCTAGTATTTTAATGTGTGTCTGGCCCATTTGAGAGCAGACATCTGCAGAAGATCTCTCTCTGTGCAGGAAGACGAGAACAGGCATGCTGGAAGCTTACATCAGGAAAACAATATCAAGGATTTTGGTGTAAAGTTGAAAAGTGATAGGCTTAATGGGTGCAGGTACTGACAGGATCTCAGGGACTGGCATTAAATAAGAACATGAGTACTCCCTCTATAATGACTAGAGTAGTGCACACCTCCAGGGGACATTTGTTTCAGATGTCTGTCTCTAAAAACTGTTCTCATTCAACAGACAAGAACACACTCCAAAGCTTGTTTCTTTCTGAAAATGATTTTCAGTTGCAAAAGTCAGTTCATCTAAATACTAAAATCTACTTAAATTACCCAAAAAAGAGATCTTCTTGTGACATATTAAATAATGAGCCAAAGTTAAACAATGAACCAACTGATTGAGCTCAATTGAGCAAAAGAATGCTGTAATACAGCCACAAGAAAAATATTTTTTCTGTATATGTGTGTATTTAAGGAATCATATCTGACTGTGAGCATGTCAACAGTATCTCTTTACTTCCAGTGAGAATGCTAAGAAGCAATATAAAAATGCAGCATTCAAGAAGAGAGGTAAACTCTATATGTGGGGCATGAAGACTCCTTACCTTGGAGGCTGTCTGGTATATGGCCCTTGTCCTTCTTAAAGCTTGTGTGATTAAAATTTGAGTAAGAAGATGAGGAACAATAATGTTATTCTTCAGTTTGTGGTTGGAAACCATTTAATCTCCTACTGTGTGAACCAAGGTCTTGGGAAAGTCCTAACCATTTGTAAACCTCAGAAAACCATTAGATATGAAATGAATGATATATTATCATGACAGACCAAAAGGCATACAATTAATATTCCCTTCACTAATCACATATTGGTGTGCAAAGAATGGCATCAATGGGAGTTTACAGTCAGGGGACTGTTCTAAGAATGTTTTCATAGATTTTTTTCCCAGTATTCCTTTGTTTTCTATGTTTTTTTAAGTCTTCAAATAATTGAAAATAATACTGTCAGTTGCTTATCTACAAATCTATGATCATATTTCCTCACTTAATGCTGCAAGAACTGCCATTGCTTATCCTTGGATGTAGGCAGCGTAAGTTGGTTTTTTTTCAGTAGTAGTACATTATGCAAATTTAGCATATATCTTTTGAAAGGAAAATGTTATATAGAAAAAGCTTATTAAAGATATTCAGAACCCTATATTACATTTGTATAAGGAAAGCATTTTGTTTATGGTTTTGAAAAGGAAAATTATTTTCTGTGTCTCTTCAACTTCTAAACCCTTCCAGTAATAGGAATTTTCTTTGATGTACCTGGTGTGTTTTCAAAGTGTCTTTCTCAATGGATACAGTTTGAGCTAGGGCTCCCAGAAGTGTACTCAGATCAGTTTTAAGATTTGCTATAAATCCTTCACACCAATCATTGCTCACCCAAGTATGGCAGCTTTGGGACACAACAGTTCATTTAAACTGTTCTCTTTAACAATAGTGGGAGCTGTTGTAAGTCAGGCACTTACACCAAAGCATATAACCACAAAATACTATTGCAGTGTGCTGCAAAAACTGTTATGAAAAATAATAGTATAATATGTTTCATAAGAGGATTTAAAAAAAATAATAAAGGATGGTATTACATAGATCATTTAACCCCATCTACTGTTTCCAAGATAATGGTGCAAATCTGTAGGAGCTGAAAATTTAATTCATGTCTCTTAACACATTTTTATCAAAATCACAGCAAGGAAAAAGGATCTCCTAGAGAGCTGAAGAAAAAAACACAAGGAGAAGAGTAATTTTCATGTTACATTCAATCATTAACAGAAGAGCTGCTCTAGCAGATCGTATAAAATACCTTGCTGGCTGTCTCTGATAGTGGACGTTAGCAGATGTTTATGGAAGACTGCAAAAGCAAGACAAATATGAGGTGGGTTTTTTTTTACTTCCAGCATGAGGTAATCAGAAATTCAAGGATTTTCAGAGCTGAAAGCTTATTTGCACCACTATATTTAACAGATCCTGTGACAGACAGAAGAATGTTCTGCTCACTTAATTTACTTCAGCCTTTTATTGCAGACTGTTCAAGTACTAACTGGCACACATTTACACCATTACAAAAAGAGTAGGAATACGTAAGGGAGGAGAGTGATGGAAATAGAAAAATGGTAAATTCAGTCACAGGACAGTGTCTCAGTATCTAATGAAAGCAAAGGAGAGAAAGAGATTTGGGGCTGGATGAAGAATGTGCTGTGATTTTCACATGCAAAGAATTTGACTCTGCATCTGGGGATTTTCTCCTTGTCAGTGCTGAGGAGTACTTGGGACTTGTAGAATATACAAAACTAGTTCTGTGGCTGAAACACTGAATAAAAAATCAGCTTACTGGAGATCAAGCTGTTTGGTTCACTGCTGTATTAAAGAGCAGTAAAATCCTGACATGGAAGTCCTCTACAAGAGGGCACAGTAGCTAAGGTGGTGCTACATCTGACCCAATCTGTAAGGCAAAAGTAACCCCTGTGAGGTTACTGTGCTTTAGTTTATGCCAGTAGCTAATGAGCTGTAGGGAAAGGAAGGGAATTGAAGACGTTTGAGAAACCACTGGACCAAGGTGATAAAGACAAAAGAATCCAGTGATTTTTCTAATCTCTGTTGGCCAAAAGCTCCATGATTTTGCCTAATCTCTCTTTCTAACTATTCTCACTTCTGTTGTTCCCAACATTTACAGTCAGAGGGCAGTTCTGACATTCACTTACAAGTACAATCTTTTTGTGTGTATTTATTTTAACTTTGCTGTCTGATTATTTCTTTCAGTGAGCCCTTATACTTACATTATGAGAAATAGCTGTTTCCTATTTATTTTCTCCATGATGTAGACTATCACAGAACTCTCTTAAATTAATCAGATATTTGTCTTTCTTTAGATTCAAAAGTCCTATCTCTCTGCTTAATTTGTCCTCACATATTATTCTTTATGTTAAAGCTCTCTTACTGCCATTTGCTTCATATCCTTCTTCAGACAGGCTACCTGGGATATTGAAAATGTAAACTCAAAGTTTACAGTGGCATAACAAGCTTTTCCCATTCCTTCTGCATTCCTTTCTCATTAATTGTTAACTGTCGTTTTTGTTTATGTGGTTTGGTTTTAACAGTATAGAACCTTGATCTAAGGCTTTGCATGAACTGACCCAAATAAATTACATTTCCAAGATGTGACAGTTAATTCAAAGATTTGTTTAGATTTTATTCTCAGTATATTACCACACTCACCAACATGACCTTGACCTACCGTATTATCATCAGCCACTAATATTCTGACTTCATTCTGCAAATCCCAAGTAAATTGAGCAGGACAAATCCACAAGTTCTCTGAAGATGGATCACCCACTTTCCTGCCTTTCAGTTAATTATAATCCCAACACTGACTTTTCCCTCTTACTCTACTGGACAATCTAGTCCATTCATACACTTGGCTGCACTTAAGCAGTGTATTAAGTGCACTTAAGAAAGTGTATTTATGATGGTTTAAAATGAGGGAGTCAAGGTACCAAAAGCAGCCTATACACAGAGCAAGGAATTGGCAATTTGTCCTGTTCCTAAGGTAAGTGTTGCTCTCTCCATTTAGCTGCAGCCAGAACAAAGTAACACAATGTGGCTGAGCCAATGTAGCTGCTCAGGGCTGCTCAGACAAGACCTCTTCCACATCTCTGCCCACATTCTTGGCCACATGGTCCTGTTTCTCTCCTCACATGCCAGTCCTGCCAATTGTCTGATACCTTAACTAGCTAGCCCACAAAAAACTGTCTATTCACTTTCCTGTTTCAAGTCCATTTTCTGTCCATTTAAAAGGTTGAATGGTGTGAGCACAAAGCCTGTTGACAACCAGACTTGGCACAAGGAAAGGGTCAGGAGTGTGTGACTGGTGCGAGGAGTAAGACCTCCCAAGTTTTAAGGACAGCAAGCCATTAGATTAGACTAAGTCATTTCTTGTAAACCCACTCTTAGAATAGGTTAAGCTGCCAAGCTACCCTACCTCTCAGCCAAGAAGGTCTTGCTCTCCCCCTACTTCCAAGTTCTCTTTTACTTCCTCTCTTTATTTCTTTTAGTTCTTGTCCTTTGCATCAGCTCTGGAAACCACAGTGTCTGACTGATCTTTTCTGATCTCAAGGCAAGCCAGCTCTTCTCAGCAATCAGCCGAAAAAGGAGGAACAAACTTTCTTTGCTGGGTTGGAATTTGAATAAGTTGTCAGCTTACAAGGAGATCAGATGAGATTCCAGAGACTGTTTGAGATAAGCACTGGAACTAAGTGATGTGTAAGACAGATAAGAAAGGGAAGGAGGGAGCAGTAGCACACCCACTCCTTGTTGCATTTAAGAAGTTAATTTGAAACTATACCCATAGACTGATGTGGTTAAAGCTGGATTCCAAACCTGGCTTAAAGCTGGGTTTTAAAGCATTGCTATGCTGCAGTATTTTGGCCAAAGAGAGGAGTAAAACACTCAGAGTTAGCTGCTTTGGAAGATGGCAAATGAAACATACAATTTATTAACTGTAAGCTTTCTGATCAAGCACTCCAGATTGGCATCTGTATTTATTGTTCAGTAAGCTTACCCGGGTGGCAGGTGATACTCCAGTGTTTATCGTTCCCTTTCTTTCTCCTTTAAATACCAGAGTCAATTGTCAGCATATCTTTTTGAAGACCTCAAGTTCCATACGTATGCATTTTATGGAATGTTTTCAAAAAATGAGTCCTGCAAACTAAACAATCTGCCATTCATTCATTACTTCCAGAGAGAAGATACTGTGAGAGAACAATTTGGCTGAGCTTAACAATTTGTGAGTGAAAAATGTGATGTTACTAGCTATTCGTCTTTTAGATTTTTGCATGAAGAAAGTATGATTAGAAGGTGATCATACTCAAGACCTGAGTGGTGGTTGCTTTTTATGTCCACATGGCATGCTGGGAAGTGCCATGGCCCTGGAATGTTGGCCCAATATTCCTGGAAGATCAGAGCTGGAGTTTAAAGAAAACTAAGGACATGTACGTACAAATACAGATAGTTTGAGGCACTTTGGAAGTTTAAGGACAAGCTAACTGAACTGTTGTGTCAACACTGTCTACAAAATTAAGCTGTCTCTCTGCAAAGTTTTGCTCCAATTTCTTCTCTATTCACAGACTTGTTTATGTGCTGAAGAATAGAAAGTCAAGTCCCTTCTGTTACTCAGAGAAATATCCATGTATTTTTATGGGTTTGTGTATGCTTTTCTATAAACTCGGTAAGTCTTTTGCCCCCATGCTACTTTTTCTTTGGGTTCTACAGATTAACTGCATGTCAGGCGAAACAGCATGTCTTCACCTCTCTATGGTATGCTAAATATCCTTTGGTCTTGTTTTTAGTAAAGAGCAATATTCCTCGTTCTTAAGAGTCTCACCTTTATTACTCTGTAAGACTTTACCATACTCTCATGCACTTTATTCCTGGTTTTGGCTACCCTGATGGTGAAAATGCATAGACTGAAAGGCTTATGTTCTCCCTCAGCTCTGGGGGAAATAATCTGCTTATTATGCTGAAGTCTTTTCTACAATTCTTTGCATAACTACATGAATGTAAGAAACATTTTGATTTACTTGTGTAGAGGGACCCAGTTCCCACATTACATATATTTGGTTGAACATTATTTTGCATTTGCTAGAGGAAGAGGAAGAATTTACATGTATTTTAGTTTTTAAATAAATTAAAATTTTGAGATGACTATTCAGAAGTAAGAAAACCAACTACAAATATTGCCAAGTTCCCATTTATTTTAATAATGTTGAGAAAACTGAGTATTATTTTATAGGTACAGCTATTTCATTTTAACTTTGCCAGTATAAATAGTTATTTGAATATTAATTATTCTCTAGGAAGTTCTACAGTGATTTGATTTTTATGCCAAATATGCCTTGAACACCTCTTAGGGACCGAAAAATTTTCCCAATCCCTTAGATATAAGAAAATCCCCTCTCTGTAGCATATATAACCTGATTCAAAGCAAAAGAAAAGGCTTCTATGGACTTGTGTGTGCTTATGATCATAATGCCCAAATTAGACTACTTAAAATCTACCCTGGCAGGAGGACAAGAAATCTGACACTTATTTAATTTCAGATTCCCTATTTTTTGTGTTATCTGGATGATTACACAAACAAGGCTTTTAAGAGGCTCCGGTCTCTCTCTTTGTAGTTACAGCTCAGAGAATTTAGAGGCGTGGGACTGAACTGAAAATATGTGGGGTATTCCTAGAGCTGCCAGTAATAGGTAACCCATGGAAAGGGCCTTTCCTTTGTTTTTTTCAAGCTGCTGTGACTATCTTTAATAAAGGAGGAAAGGGGAAATTTAGAAAAAGGAAAAGCCTTTTACTCAGATAAGCCCTTACTCTGGTAAGCTTCTATTTAATCATCACCTCAGTTAATGAAACAATTCACTATTGTGCTGCACATTTGGGCAGCCACATAAAGAATTTGCTCCGTGAGGAAAAAAATATTTACATATAATATATACCTGTCAAGGTAACTGCAGAAAGTAGATGGCCATGGTGGCCAGGGCTCTGCAGGGGACTTCCTACCTGCCCTGGGACCTTCACCCACCAGCATCAGCCTTTGGGTCCTCTTTCCCTTGCTTGGCTCCGTATTGGAAGAGGGGGAAAAAAATTAAATCCTTCCAAAGCTTTATTCCAAATCTCTCGTTCCCAGAGGGTTCCACTGAACAGGAACCGTGGTGTGCGCTCATTTCCCTTCTGGCGAAGCCAGTTTAAAATAATAACAAGAAAGGTCCTGGAACAGTGTAGTTACAAACCCAGCCTTTCGTGTTGCTATCTCGCTTGTTCTCTGCTAGGCCGCACTTTAGACATTTTTGAAGGCACATTGGGTCTGCAAAGGCTTTCCTGCAAATAGCTCATTTTCTTAAAAATCCAGAGAGAGCAGAGAGGCTATAGCCTGCTTCCCTTCATCTTCCCCTTGCTCGTCCAACACCTTGTAAAGAAGTACTGAGGGACTGAAAAGGCAGGTTATTATGCACTGGGAACTGGTGTGGCAACTGGTGCTTGAACTTCATTAACGCGTCTGTTTAAGCTGCACGACTTGACCTGAAGTGGCTGGAGCCTCCCAGAGAAAGTTTTCAGTGCTCTTGTGTGTGTGTGTGTCTTTAGAGAGTTCCACACTGAAGCAAAACCCCTTCTTTCCCACTTGCTGCCTGCTGCCCTGAGGGTGACAAGCCTGAAAGTTTAGCAAGTTCTGTGCATAACTTCACATCACAGGAGCAAGTGCGTATTCTCCCCCTCCCCTTTCTTTTTCCTACTCCTAAACACCTCCTTCAAGTTCGCAGCTGGGCAGGACTCCAAAGGTGCAGCAGCAGCAAGCTGGAGTTCAAAGTTAGCAGTAAATTGCACAACTTCCAGCTCATCGCTATGCTCGGTGACTATTAACAAGCTGGAAGGCGCTCAGGGGAAAAAAATAGGGGAGAAGGGAACAGCCTCGAATTATTTGGGGATCGCTGATGTTATGCCGCTGGGATCATGGCTCCTTTTGGAAGGAATTTATTAAAAACCCGGCATAAAAACAGGTAAAATGAGTGGGTACGTGGAGGAAAAGGGAGGGAGATACGGGATAATTTTTTGATACTTTTTGTTTGGTTCTGGGGGAAGGATGTGTTATGCGGACCGTGCCGCTCCCGGCAGCTGGAATTTCAGGGCTCACATGAGAGCGGGAGCCGGGCCGGAGGGAGCGGAGCGGAGGGGGCCGGCGCGTGGGGAGGGAAGGGGCTCTTCCCTTGCCTCCCTCCCGCGGACCTGTCATTCCCCTCTTCGCTCTGGCTCTTTTGACTGCTGGGCAGTATTTTCCGTGAGTGGAAGGTAGCTCTTCCGGACTTCAAGCCTGCCCCGTCTAAACCGAGGCGGACACTAGCAGCCCCCCGTGCTCACAAGGTGAGGCTCCCGGGACCGGGAGGACGGGCTGTGCAACCCCTGCGCGTCCCGGCGGCGGCCGGGGGGAGCCTGGAGCCCTTCACAAAAGTCCTGGCACAACACTCCCTGAGTTTCTCACGGGAGGGCCGGGCTCCGGTCCCCTCGCCTCCTGCCTTAGCCCCGTTCTCCTGGGAGGCAGAGCGGCAGTCTGCAACCCCTTCGGATCAACCCGGTCCCTTATGTTGTCCGCTGGCTGTAAGCCTGGGAGGTAGGAGAGCATCCAACTCTCAGAGTGGGGAGGGGGGATGCTTTTTTTCTTTAGCCTTTAGTCGGAAACGGACTCGTACTGCATATGTCTTTTTTGCCTAGCAAATCCTTCGGAGGGACAGCTGTGGCCCCAGGGTCGGCTACCGCGGAGTTTCTTTGTGGGGACTTTGCCCCGCACGCTGTGCATGATTCCACATGCCCAGCACACCGGCTGCGAAAAGGAGAAAAAGAGTTACGTAATCATGCTAAGTGCTAGGATGGCACTAGATTTTTTAAAAGTAAATGTGCTTAGAGTGGAGTAAATCTACTTGGACCTTATGGAATGTGCAGTGGCCAAGTCCATCTAGATAAAGCTGAACAGAAACAGATCGCTGAAATTTTGCCTCAGCAAGAAACTCAAAGATTATTTGTAATCTCTTTCCTATTTTGACTCGTGCTCTTTGCTGAAATTTAGTTTGTATTTGAAGGAATGCAAGGGAAAATCTCTTCCAGAGGGAATATAATTGAACTCTTAAAAGTCTTGTAAAAATGTCCCATTTCTTTTCTGGGTTTGGCTTTTATTTTTCACATTTGACATACTGACAGTTATTCATGGAGAATTGTATTCATTTGAATTGTGTGAAAATACTAACAGCATATTATATGGAATATCAGTCAGGAAGACTGTAACAGGCAATGTTTAAAAAATCAGGTACTATTTTAGAATTATTAATATTGTTGGTTACAGATTAAACGGTGTTTTGCTAATGTGTCTGAAAACAGTAAAACTTTGATATACTTCTCATGTGGCCATTTTATGTTAGAAAATCTGGAAAGGTGGACATGAACTTTTATGTGAAATTGCTTTTACATAGAGCAGTAAATTTCTTACTCTTAAAATACAAGTTTTTCTACTGCCGTTGCTTACCTAAATAAACATTAAATCACAAAGCACAGTTCTATTCTGTTCAATGGTGAAACTGTTGCTGTTTTGGATATTAACAGTATCTTCACACTAATTTCATCAGTCTCACCGATGTGACGTTTTATTCCTCAGCAAAAAAAAAAAAAAAGTCATAATCCAAAGTTTTAAACAGCTAGTAAAAATTAAAATACCAGAAGAACCATTACTGTGAACATCTAGCACTTTCTTCTCATTTCATCGTCCCACCCCCAAAAATAAATTAATGCTTTTTATGGCAGAGAGTAGTTGTGGCAATAAGAAGGGGGATATATGACCACAGAAATGTGTGGAGAGGAGGTCAACAACAAAGCAACTACATAATTCTTTAGTTGTGTTGTTGTTATCTATTCAGATATTTAAATTTGTGCATATTCAATATTAGCTTTGATACTGAATTTTGAGAATTAAACTTTACTTATACAATTAATAAAACTGTTTTGCAGTATGATTGAAGAGCTACGTAGTAATTCTTTGTCATTACTATTGTGTCTTGGTAAACTAATTTGAAACCTTGAAAAGAAGTAAGTTTAAAATCCTTCACTGTGTTTAGGGCAGTAGTTGTGGACTTGGAACTTGTGGCCCGCTATCTTTTCTTAGTTTAACTACCTGTAAAGAGGGACCAAAAAGGGACATAGACAAGTCTGCTGCTATTTTTTTCATTAGGTTTAGTGCTCATCAACCTTTCTGAGAAACCTAAGGCTTTTTCCCTCTTCTCTGGAAGTTTTCCATGACCATTTGCTACACGCAAATATAACTCTTGAAAGTTATAAGATAAGCAAATGACGAACAAAATCTATGTTTACTTGAGGACATAAAGCTGAGGCAACAAAGGTAGGTGGAAGAAGTGCCAGAAGGAAAATGAAGGCGTTACAGTCATTTGCTCAGATAACAAGATGACACCACTGTAATTAGTGCTTGTCTTGCAGCATATTGCCCAGAGGTCCCAGATTGGGGCCCTGTTTCATAGCCGGCTTTTCACATCTAGATTGTAAACTGTCAGTGTCTACCCTTAAGACCCCAGAGTTCAAACAAGGAGTTTACTCTGAGTCTGTGTCTCTGAGATATTCTCACAAGAGGTGAGGGATATTGGCTATGATGCCATGAGCCTTTAGAGAAAGAAAATAAGGTTAAACATCAGGAAGACAAAACCTGTGCTGAACTACTACTTATATTTGAATGCTCTTCAGTCAGTATTACTCTCTTGGGCTGCTGAAATCTCACTCCTGCAGAGACAGCACAAGGCCTGGGGAGCCATAAGGTCACTGTAAGCCTTGGTTTGATTTCAGGGGAACGGCTGCTAGCAATATGGCTCCAACATATGTTTCTTTACCAGAAAGACAATGAGTGATGTCTTGATACCTTTTTCAAGAGCTATTAAGTAGCATAGTCTCCAGAGTGTGTATGTGCTTGTCACTGTGTCCCCAGGAGAACAATACTTCCAAGATGCCCCACCCACCTACAAATCCAAATGTTTGAAGCCAGGACAGGCTGTACTCTCTAAGGCAACAATGGAAAAAGGAGTTTCCTGCAGGACTGAGGCTCTCCAAAGTGAATAAATCAAGGGGGTTTATTTTTATGCAAATCTCTTAAAGATGGCATTCTTTGAGAGTGAGAGGAATGCTCAGCTCACATCACACTTCAGAAGTGTGGCGATGGCAGGAAATGCTTAGTTGAAGGTGGAGGAAGAGAAAAGGCACAGAGTTCTTTGCTTGCACTTAAGGTCTAGTACTGATCTAACTCATTGCTCTGCACAGAGACAGAATAGCTCCCTATCCAAATACGAGAAACAAATAGAGAGCATACATACTTTCAATGTTTATGTACAAAGGCTTCACATTGTATACAATTTCCTAGTTGCCAAGCAAAACAGGAATTTATGCCGCATTGATTTTCTGTAAGATTAGGACTTCTCTGCTCTTGGGTGCTTGATGTGATGCCTTTTGAAAAGGGGTCTTTAGGTTCTTTTAAATACTTCAAGGATATCTGAATCTCTCTCACATCAAGAAAGCTGACCTTAGTGTTATTGCTTTTATAGAGACCATTTCCTTGGGGTTTTGCACATAAACCGTAGGCAAACATGTTGAAGCTCTACTGTTGCATGCATCTTGTAGCCATGGAAGTAGCAAGCTGAAAGGCAGAGGGTACAGGTAATCCATCTTCTTCACATAGCTGTCCTTGATGTGGTAGGGCTGTCCTGTTAGGCACAACATACTGAGAAATACTTGTTGCCAGTGTACTTCATGCTGGTCCTGTGTTTGCCACAACCATATGTACGCTCCGCTGGCTTACAGCAATTCTGAACCTGAAGTAGTTTCACAGTGAAACAGTTGTGTTATAAATCTATTAATATTTATATGCTTTTATTGGTTTTGCCTTTCCTTCCTGATTTTTTCCCCCCACTTTTTATTGTTTACTGTTTTCCACCATTTCCCGCTTTTACTCAGTGCAATGGCAGTGAGCACAGTGTTTCTCTGTAGGAGGCAAAGATTTACTTTGCCTACTTTTTAATTCTTCCTTTTTTTAAACAGCTCATCTCTGGTTCAGAGGTAGAAAGAAAGACAATATATCTTCATTTAATCTTATGGATATAGAGGGAATTCTTTCTGTCCTGACAGAGGCCCTTCCCCAGTGAGAGACACATCCAATTATTCTCTCAGTTTTTATATTACAGTCCAGGGTAGTGAATTAGATTAGAGACTTCATCTATCTGATACTGACCTAGCATTTCTGTGATCCCTCCCTTCCTCCCTCCCTCCCTCCAGTAGTTTCTCATCGCATGTAGTTAGCATAGTGATTTGAGTATTACTCTGAACATCTCTACTGCTCTACAGTTGAGTACGCTTCTGTACATTTTAAACCTTGATGAAGCAAAACTGCAAATACTCAGCATTGATGTTTGGATTGGTAAAGCTCTTGGAGATCAGCTGCTTGTCTGAATGAACTGTGTGTGACCCACGCTGTAAGTCTCATGGGATCATGTGAGATGTCTAATACTTCTTTTCTTGGATGAGCATACCCGGATAAAAGTCTATATGAAGCTATAAAGCTGCTTTTTGATACAAGACTAGCAGGTATTTGGTATGTTTGTTGAAGGGGGTAGGTAAAAGCTTATTTAGAACCAGTGGTGCTACCTGTGTTAAATTTTTAGACTGAAAAGATGGTGCTTGTTTGGTAATGGTAGAATACATTCTTCTCCATATATTTTATTTTTCCTTGAGTGTGAGATGCATTAATGAACTATCAAAAAAGTTGCTCCTTTTTGAGCCAGACTTCATAAATCACAATTTATTTTCTGGTCTGGCTTGTCAGCTTTGTCACAGGGGTCAAAATGATTGCATACATTTTCTAATAATCTTTGTACATATTTGTTCACTTCACTTTCAGGAAGAGTGTTTTGTCTAGCAAAACACTAACCTTATTTCTAAAGAGTTAATTATCTACTATTCCAGGAGGGCAGGCAGCAATTTCATTCTGAAGGAGTAAATAAAATGAGTAATACAAGTGTGTAATACTACACCACCTAAGGAAAGAGCATGACTTAGGTTAACTTGCAGCTAATCTGAAACACTAATATAATGTAGAGTCAGGCTGAGAGACATTTCAGACAATACCTGCATTTTTTTAGTAAGAAATTAAAAAGAGGAAAAAATGTTGCTGGTCACTGGTCATTTCTTATTTTACTGTAGAAAAATTAGCATTTTACATGCAGAGAAAAGACTCAGTCACATTGCTAAATGTGCAATTTCAGCAGAGAAAAGTAAGTTTTCAGAGATGGGCATTTTTTTAAATTCTCTTTACTTTAATAAAAGTCAGTGATAATCACAGAGTAGTACCTCCTGAATGACCTATGCTCAGAGAAACTTTTTGTTTTGTTTGTTTTACATGATTAATAATAACAATATAAAACTGTGGTCTGAAACATTATTATTTGAAAGCATTAACATCACATATGCTGTACAAGCGCTAATTAGTTCATCCAGTTTCTATATTTAGTATGTTGATAAATCCTTATTAATAGTGATAGAAAGAATGATGTAATATAAAAATTTTGTTTAAGACCACACATTAAGTGAAGTCTAGAACTAAGTGTTGAACATGCAGGTACCCAGTCATGTGCATGGATAGCTGGGCTATTGTCACTTCTGTTGTTACTCTTGTGTATTATGATACACCCAAGATGGTGACTTTCTGTCTTCTTCTGGAGTGTTTCCATGCTAACAATTCCTCAGGTAAAACAGATAAGGAAAAAAATGGTTTCAGAATGAACAGAAAGAGTGACCAACCAAATGGTATTAGAGGGGAAAATAAATGACAAATTTATTTGTGTAGCAAAGGCCAGAACCATCCTCTACAGAATGTAGGTACTGAACAAGTACAGTTCAGTGTAATATTCAGGTTGGTAAAATACTGTGTAACAGAAAAATGTCATGCAGACTTCTCTGAAAATTTATCTCAGATTAGTTTACATCTGATTTTTTTTTAATCAGCTATTCCATGTCTATGTGTCCCATTAGAAAAAATTACTTAAAACAGAATGCAGCACAGTTTTCATGCAAATTCTGGTGATGGCATTTTACCTTCTGGGACTGTAAATTTTCCATAAACTAGCATTATTCTTGCAATAAAAATGAGAAATTTTCATTAATAATTTCTCGTGCTTACCTTTAACACATAAATATAAAAGTCAAGAGCTCATTAGTGATTTTGGAAGTTGAATTTTTGGAGGAGCCTTGTCTAAAAGAGTAATTTTTGAACATCTTTCTGGAACTTAACTCAAATAGGATCCAAAATGAACCACTAGTTGCTGTTTCCTGTTTTGACCTATCCAGAAATGCACTTAAGTTGCAGGTGTTGCAATAGCAATAACGATACCAACTTGTCTGTGACCTTAGACAACGAATAATCTTACTTAGTTTTCTGTAGCTGTAATTGTGGTGTTAATATTTACATGCTTCAGGAAAATAATTCGAACATGACTAGACAGTGTAAAATTTGTAGAAGTGCAGAGTTTGGAAGCCAGTTAGTGGGAGAGGTATGAATAAAATCTGTGAGTTCTTTGTTTCTAATTATTACGCAGTCCACTAGAGCTAGCTGCCATGCAGGGAAATGAGAATACACTGTGGACTGTTTAGGTTTGATTTCATATGATTCTCTGAGGAATTTTCAACAGTCTAAAATAAAGCTTTTCATAATGTTAAAAGTGGCTTGTGAGGAGGGTTGTAATATACCAGAAAAAGAAATAAATAAAGAAATGCCCTGTGGATTTTAATAGATTTTGAGTTGGGTTTGAGAAGTGAACATAAGAGAAGAAAGCTAACTGCAGAAACTAAAAACCAGAAAGAAAGGTTCTTGATGGTAATGATAATAAAATTGTTGTGTACTTACATTTTTAATGCTATGAAACCCAAGTCCTGATATAATGGGGACATGAATAAAAGACACCAAACTTTAAGGAAAAAAATTCCAGTTCACGATTGGCACATCTCTCATGCACTTTATTTATGCCCTTTATTTAAAACTCTTTGGCCACATTTTTCCTATTTAAGCCTCACTCCTGTCTGCTTGAGTATGCATTTGCCTCTGTCAGTTTGAACCATCTAATTTGTAGTTTAGATGGTTGCTAGACATATTTTTTTTCAAACATTAATATTAGAAGAAGCCAGGCTACCAAGTTATTTCTTAATTGTAATCTTGAAAGTGATGTATGCCTCTGTTTTTCTGGGTTGTGGGGGGTTTTTTATGATTTTTTTTCCTACATTCATTAGTAAGCTGCAGAATAATGATAGGACAAAAGTATATTTATAGAGGGGGTAGATATTTGCTGTGAATAAAAAATGTAATTTGTGTATTCTGAGAGTCAAAAATGTCATTCTGATTAAGTTGCTCTCACCCGAATCTGTTTTCTTTCATTACTGTAAAGAGTTGAGTTACGAATTTGCCATCATAATGGTAAATATAATCATCTCTACTGAAAAGCAGAAGATACTTATTTTTCCATCCTTTTAATAATACAAAAAAATCAAAGCTTAAAATAAACATGCAAAATAATAATATTCTCATGTTCAAGGACAAAATGAGATTTATGAAAATTTAATAATCTCTTAGACCAAGTTTTGTTTTGGTCAGGTATAAATATGTTTACCTTACTTTAGCTTGTAAGGATGTATGACCTCAGTGGAATAATGTAGCTGAGTGAAGACTACTAATTTTTGAGAGAGTCTGCCCTTGGGTCTTGAACATGCAATTTGCTTTGTGTTAATAGATTCCATCATCCATGTAGAACACCTTACTTTGCTTTCCCCAACATCCTTCAAACTCAAAAGGATTATTCCTACAGAGGGTATTTTCCACTGTGAAAGCACTTTTAAGCTACAACGTTTTCCAGAGCAATAGTTTGGATGCTGTTTTGATAACCTAAAGTATATGTCATTTGCCATAGAAAGTTAGCTGGTTTTGCTCCCTGATCAAAGAGTGGCTTAGCGATATTTGTAAATGTAGGATCTTACCCTGATGTTCAGCTGCTCGTGTTTTGGTTGGCTTCATAACTGATAAACTGATACTCTGAACTGCTGTTTCATTTGGATATTACCTGTTGACAGACTTCCTCTGTACTGATTGCTGCAGCACTAAGTATACTTGTTTCACTTGATTATTGCCTGTATCTGTCAGGGCCACTTTGTTGTTAGCATTCTGTTTTACTGAAAAACTCTGTACAAATCCAGTTTTCTAAGAAAAATTTAGGATTGATATTGACATTCCCAGACTCCTGATACTTTAAGGTTTGGGTAGATAACTAATCATGTTTGTTTACCCAGGAAAGTTACTACAGGTGTCAGACAAAGATCTGAGTTATTTTTTGAACTGCAGTTATGGGTGGTTACAGTGCTTCTGCTGACACTCATATTGTTCCTAAGATCGAAGTACACAGGAATACACAAACGTCAAGCTCCATCTTACTCAACTTGAGCCACTGAAAACATAGGTATCTAGTCATCTACGTACTCTTTGTAGTTAATGGATACATCTAAACACTTCTGGAGGGCAATTCATTCAATCTTAGACAGGCTTTCAGTATAGGATTAGTCACCTTTTTTGAGGAGCCTATTTTATGCCACTGATTACAGAGGAAGGGCAGAAAATTATCTCTGACTGCACATGTACATTTCAAATAGCTTAAGGTAGATGACATGAGCTCCACCCAGCCACTTTTCATGGAGCATGCTCAGACTGTAAGAGCACCTTATTAACCATCTTTTGAACCATTCATTTTAGAAATTAGAAAGGGAATCATGAATGGAGAGGTGAATTACAGGTGGATAATGTATGATTAAGGGAGAACCATCCTAATAGCATGGATGTCTTCCCTGACCCTGCCACAAAATTCCTATCTGATTTTGGGCAAGTCACATAAACCACAGTTTACAGAAGTGGTTACTCACTGTGTGTTCCTCATTCGCTAATTCAGTGTCCTGTAATCTGTCTTCCACAAGGGCTGAGCAAAAGAAGTTTATCAATGTCTTGCTTTGCACATGGCTATGGACATCAATTCGTTTAGCCAGAGTGGGATTTTAAATGAGTGAATAACTTTTGCCTAAATCTTCTTGAGCTCTCTGGGTTTTAAAAGTGAGTTCTTTTCCTACAAGAATAGGTGGAGATAAATTCAGTAATGTGCCAGCTTGAGAAACAATTGAATATCTGATGGTAAAGGGCATGCATCAAAAGTTTAGATCTTAAAATTGTCTTCTATAAAAGCTGGTACCATATCTAGGAGAAAAGATACAAAATGCACACATACTGAAGGAATGTAAATAATAAGGGCTAGATTTACGAAGGAGACTTTGATGCCTAAGTGTAATTGTAGTCACTTAATACAAAGTTTAAGAACTTCTGATGTTCACAAAATTATATTTATATACTGAGATAGTAACATTTTGACTAGTAGCACTCCCCAGCTGCCTGTAGTCCTACCATGTCTTACACTGGTCCTGAACACCCTGAAGTTTGTGCCTCCATCACACCTTACCACAATTAAGAAAAATTACGTCTTTCAGCTTTTTTAACCACAAGGTCCCATCCAATAGCCCTGTTCAGAGCATGTGCAACAATACACAAAGTGCAACAAGGAGTCCTGGTAGACAGACCACTCCTGAGAGATGCCCACACTGGCATCCTCATCATGTATTTGTTAGGAAAGTCTTGTCAAGTTACTCTAAACTGAAAATCTCTCACTATTTCATGTTGAAGCTGTACCATTTTGTGCTGGCTTAAGTTACAGTAAGGTAGAGAAAGACAAAGATTTATGTTGAAGGCTTCAGTGAGACAAGGGGATCAGGCTTTTGGTTGCTGTTCTAATGTATATTGCATTTTTTTTTTACAATGAATATGTGAACATGGTCTAGCAGTACCTAAGTCCTGTCCTTTTGTTCATGTTTCTGACTGCTTTAGATCAGTTCGTGCCGAGCTTGCTGGTGTCAGCAAATCCCATTGTTGGTAGTTAAACGCTTCTGAAGTACTTTCTGTGGAAGTTCATATGTCCAAGCAGGCATTAAGAATTTCAGCAGCAAGGAAAACACTCCTGTAGATTGCGTATCTATACATCTATATATTACAAAACTGAGTACATACTTCTTTAAAAGTCAGAAGCAACAAACAAAATGTGCACGTATTATGGAAGAAAGCTAAATATGTGTATTTCTCCAAATATGACAGAGTTGTCCACATGGCAGAGGGAGGCATTTCTTCACCCAGTTGTCACTGTAGGCAACCATTCAGCTTATGAAGTACCTTGTTAAAAATAAACTGCCTTTTTATCCTCCTGAGCTGTGAAGCCATCTGAATTGCTCGTATGTTGAAAGGATCCCCACCTGCAAAGACATTTGGCTATGTGAAATAAAGAAACATCAGATTAATTTAAATGCTGACTCAGTCTGACTTCTGTGAACTAATGACAACAAGTAGCTTGCAGTGTCTTTCTGGTGTCACAGCCTGTTTGGGATAATCACTATCCTGCCATAGATGCATCTCACAAAACTAGCACCACTGTTTCTTGGGCCTGCCTCAGTCTTTTGTCACAGTCACCTAGCCATGTTTGACTTCAGCAGTGCCCACTGCAGGTTTTTGGCCCACACCTGCTCTCCTTGTTCATCAGAAATCTTATACCAGGGGTTACTATCCTGTCAGCTGCATCAAATTTTTGAACAATTTCTTCCTAAACTGTTCTATCACGTTTAGCTGGGTTATCTTAGATAGTTTAATAAGACTTTTATCTTGATGGTCTAATTGTTCATGAGTCATTGCAGGTCAGACATGAAGCTCAGCCCCAGTCGAAAGGTTGTGATGGACAACTGACATGGTTATGAGCCTCTTCAGGTGGCCCCAACTGGAAACTCATTATCTGAACCCATTATGTCTGTTATAGAACAGGTTTTAGGCTTAAGTCACAATCATTCAAATATTTTAGGATTCACATGGCTTTTTGTGTAAATCATACGGAATGCCTTTCCTCTGCAGACAGCTTCCTTCATCCTCTCACAGCTAAAAATTGTGTGACTGTGCTACTGGACACCATTCTCTGTATCACTCTGATGTCTACACTTTCTTCTTTCCATTCATCTCATAATTTTCCCATTACTCTTGGTAGTCTTTATGATCCAGCATTAACCTTGCTTCCAGACAGCAAGTCATCCCTTCTTGCCTTTCCTACCTCTATTGCTCAGCTGAGTAGAGGTAGTGTTGCAATCTTCTATGCCCTCTGTAGCATATCCATTGCTAGGACAGAGCACAGTTGGTAAGGTTAACAATTTATTTCATTTGTTCGGTAGCTTCTTCAGAGAAGATGTGGTTATATTTCAGAGACCTTATCAGCCTATGTCTGACTAACTACATATTGAAGCATTCATTGACAGGCAATTTTAGTAAATTACTTGAAAGCATAAGCTGCACTAATCTCCCAGACTGACAATGGACAGTAAAAATGCTCCAGGTTTCTTTTAAAAATTTATGTCCACTCTTCTTGTTAGCATAATTATGTACCTAGTACTCAATTTAGCTCTTCAGAACAAAAATTTATATGAGTCCACTTCATCATGTCATCTTTTTTTCCTTTTAGCTCTTCAGATACTGTAAGTAATGGAATACATTTGTCACTGAATTATCTTTCAAAAAGTTCAAGGCAGAAATTAGAAGAGAAAAAAAAAGATAAAGAATTGATTGTAAATGAGGTCTTGATAGAACCCCTTTGGAGGTGATATTCTTAAAAATGATTTAATGAAAGCAAATGAAATAGCAAAGATCATACATTGTAATTTTCAGAGTAATGTGGTTCACTCTGCAAAATTTATTGCAATACATATATATGAAAATTAAAGACCGTCCTGTATTTCTCACTTCTGGCAAACTGTAAAGAGATACTTAAACTAGATTTTATGATAAACAAAAAAGCTGCGTTGACAAATCATTAGATTCAAAAAAGTTAAGAAAGGGTGATGATTGCTGTGGTGGCTGAAGTGATCTAAAGGCCTGTTGTTGTACAAAGGGCAGTCCTAAGCCCCATTTCTGAGCTCCTGGCCATTATCTGCCATTTCCTTTGCATTGCTACTATTCTTGCCTGACACCACAGAACTCAAATGGATATTTTTCTTATGTTTTTACCTTTCCTGTTTGTTTGGGTTTTTTTCCTTAATGTTGTTTATTGGGGTTTGCTTGCTGCAAGTGTATGAAGCTGGAAACCCTTTGATTAAACAACCAGAGATGGCACAAACAAGAAGATGGGAATATCAGCTAGACACCAGATTGCCTAAGTTACTTCATGATATTTTAAGTCATACATATTGCTAACCTATAACACTAGATTTAGCAGTAAAAGTAGTATTTAGGAGAATCACATTCCTAAGGTATTTCTTTTGTAAATAATTCTGTCAATTTTGGGGATAGATCTGAGGAGTGTTGAGGTATTTAAAAATAGAATATAAAAGTACTGATTTCTACAATGCTCATGAAGTACAGTGTCCAAATTCTGAAATTTGCTACCAGCTGCTACTAGAACAGTTACAGAAGTAGTTACAGTAGGCAGCCAACAGGGACAGACTATAAAGAGTCAGCTCCTCGGCTCAGCTTGAGGACTGGTAAAAAGAAACCAAGTCTATCTGGACTTTCTTTGTATTTATTGTAAATGAGATTAGCATCTGTCTCACATGGTGCTACCAGAAGAAGAGAAGAGGTACACAACATGCACAGCATATAAGAGTTTATAAGAAGGTAACCATCTCAACCTCCTTTAGCTTAGGAAGTATTGGAAAAGTGGCATGAAATATTATTTCCCTGTCTGTATCTTCTTCCTTTATTCGACTTACCTTACCATCTGTGTATAGTGTGCTTTGTTCATGTTTTGGCAGCCCAGACCCAGCTGCAGAATGCTTTCTGTTTATTTCTTCACTGGGCAAAATGTCACCAAACCCAGGGGAGGGAAATAGTATACATTTGCCTTTCAACAAAAGCTGAACTGAATTTCACGAACAACAACAACAAAAAACAAACTCATACTCTCAGTGCTTGGAATTCCCCTTACTTCTTTGATCTCAAAGGCTCATAAACAACTAGGATGTTTCTGAAAAGCAGTTATAGAAATTCTGGTGAGAGAAGTTTGATAACCCAAATTTTTATTAGCTGTAATAGCAACTAGAACTTTATAATTTAGAAACCTATGTTCCAAATGAGCTATAAACGATTCTGCTTCCTCTATATTATTGAAAGTGGTGGAATTTTAGACACATTCTGTACATTATTAATAGCAGCTCCATAAAGCTTGTATAGTGTATCCAGTGCTTAAATATGCATAGGCACTTAAGTAGACACAGGAGCAATATATAGAAATTGTAGTTTTGCAATATAGCGAAGTTCTGGTGGTAGATGAGAAGTACCAGTGGCATATCATTTGTTCACTATTGAGAGCTACCCACTGCCCAAAATTAAGATTTATCATTTACTGTATTGATATTCCTAAACTTTGCGTGTTGCTTATTAACATTGAGGAATTTGAAAATGCCAATCTTCCCATTCCCCCATGATCTAAAGAATTGCTATCTCTGAATATGTCAGTGTTTGTTTTGGCTCTGGAGTTTTTCCTGGATCTTCCATCCCTGTATAACAGCTGTTTCCTCACTAGTAGTTACAATATACACTTCAAAGCATGTTTTCCCAGTAAAGTTAATTGTTAGTGTTACTCATATTGTAAAATATTTTGGTGGACAGCTAGTTCTCATCTCTTCGCAAACCTTCACTGTGTCAGGCCACAGCAAATACATACCTGCTATGATGAACCTGTTACCTGCCATGGCATTTTGTGTACACAGCATGCTTGCTGGAATTCCAGACATTTTTCTGACTGATATTCACTTACCAACCTTCTGACTTTGAATATAAGATGGAGAAATGATGATTCGTCTGACAGGAAGGCAGAGTTAGAGCATAGATATAATTTATAGAGAATGTGTACCCTTAGGGGTAGAAGAAAATTTCAGAGGTAAGACAGGAGGAAAGGACAGGGGCACATGCAGTCTCCAATGCAGCCTTTGCTTGCACTTGCCTGTAGGTTAAGTGATTGGAAGCATAAACATGGTATATGGCAAAGCTAATAAGTGAAGGGAAGGACTTAGTAGAATTTTGGTCGCCTTTGCTGAAAATCTGCACTCTGACCTTGCAAGTGCAATTTTGCAAAACAATATCATCTACTGTAGCAATGAGACAGAGTCCTGTCATTATTAACTAGAGCTATAGGGGAGTGTTCAGGATAATCCATCATAGCTATCACTCTTATCTAGTGAGCTAGGTGTATAATTCCTTTTACAGTATCTCTTATTTCTTTCTGTTAGTGCAACATCCTGAATTAGTACAATTTCTTGGCTTATATTCTATGTAGTACAAACTCTGCTATCCATCCACATAACAGATGAGAGAATTATTACTCTCAGCCCTTGTTGATCCTTCTTGTTGGCTGCTTTAAAGTCTTTTGTATCTGTTTTAAGTACTGTCAGGGCTTTCCCCACCATTTTATTTTTCTTAAATATTAGTCCCTCTTCAGACACCTGTTTCCAAGCAGTACAGTTATTAGAATGAAGCTCATGATTGCCCATGGGATTTTTTACCAAAGGCTGATATTTCAAGTCAGCAGCAACTCTGGTGTGAATAAGCTATTTGCAATAGAATAATTTTCAGAATTCTTCTCGTTAAATTGTCATGGCTTTCATATTTTCTGTTCTATGAGAAAATAATACTATCCTATTGCAATTCAAAATTATTTCACTGAAATAAGGAATAGAGCACTCCTATAGTACAAAGTGATTAGGTTAACAGAAATTTCAACCATAGATCATTGCTGAATTATAATGTATGCAGTTTTGTACAATAGCTAACTAAGGTGATGGCATTTCTCTGCAAAAGAGATTAAGAAATTACTTACAGCTTTAAGTACATAAATTTTAACTGATAGAGGACATAATTTGCAACAGCTGTTGCTAATTAAAATGCTTCATAAAGGCTTCCTGACAGTATGGGTATCTTGTTGAGTTAAAAATTTATGATTTTAAAAAGGAACAGCAAAATTAACATAAACTTATACCAGGAAAAATGCCTTGTAAATAGCTAGTTATAAAAATAGACTTTGTTTAATTTTATTTTTTTTAAATATCTGACATATTTAACTTAGAGCATCCAAAATACTGCTTATATGTGTATGTTTGAAAAATATCATGTGGCTCACAAGATGCCAGATTTTCTTTTATTTTTAGTAAATGCCTATGTACATTTCTGTAAAGGAGAAAGTTTTATCATAAAGCAACAATAAATGGATATAGAAACAGATGGTAGAGAGAAATTTAAGTTATTTCTTTTGAAGTAATTATTTTGTTTTCAGAAGTTCTGAGTGTTCTTTCCAAGTCTTCCTGCAGTATTGGGACTACACTGATTATCTATATTGAGGGCTTTTATTCTTACAGTTAAAGTACTGGCTCTGCATTGCCATGATACTTTTCAGCTGTCTATTGCCCTGACTTTCATGTGATGCAGAAGGGAAAAAGAACCACCTTTCTGACATGTCCTGTATGGAATTTCTGTGTAGATATTAACTGTGCCTCCATTAATATTGTTTTTAGGGACAGGTGAAGGGGAATGGGAATGCAGTTAGTTAATAGGCTGACTTGAATTCCTAAGGCTTTGGAGTAATTCCAGCTTCATTGGGTGGTGAGAGAGTAGCTACTTCCTCATTGCTGCCCTTAGGAAACTCAGAAGCATGTAATCTACTTAGGCAGGAGGCATACTGAGTATAAGATTTGGCCTTTATTGCTTTTTGAAGAGCTTTACAGAAGGTGACAGAAAGTTGAGAAAAAAGGCGGATTAAATGCAGATAGTCTGAATAAACTTAGTATGAACTTTTAATATGATCCATTTATTCCTAAAAAGTTGAAATACTTCTGACCTTAGCTTTCATAAGGGCTATGTATTCTCCATAGCTTCAATGTTTAAACTCACTGTCAAAAATTTGGATCAATAAGCTGGAGTTTCTTCCAGCAAGAGCTGCAACACATGGCACCAATAGCTTCACTTTTTTGCAAATTACACAGAAAAAAAATCCCACAGAGCCAAAATATGTTTTGATTTTTTCTTTCATAGTGATCATCTACTGTATCATATATATAATATGCTGAGATTTGGAAAAAGAAACAGTAAAAACAATACAGTATTAAAATTTCTAAATGGAACAAGATGATGTATGCATTTGGTATATTTTGACTTCATATTAGTTTATTGACTTCATATTAGGTCAGAGGTCTAATGGAAGCTTCTCATATTTACAGGCTGCTTGCCTTCCATATCCTGCAGTTTTGTAAAGGATATAAACGAACCACCATTGTTAACAGCATATCAGTTAATGTGAGTGTAACAGCAGAAGTGTTTTTCCAGTTTAAATGGTTGGTTTTCCTAAAAAACCACAACAGCACCTTTTTCAAAAGTAGCTAAGCAACTTCTTGGGTTTTTTTCAAAAATGTATTGCTGCTGCTACTGCTGTAAATGGCTTTGAAGCTTTCAGTTCTGGCTTGAACTCTGTTTATTTGAATTGATCTCTGAAAAGTTCTACTTATCCATGTATGATTTTAAAGTCTTGATAAAGTCTATCTTTTTTTTTTTTTGCAAAGCCAATTGTTACTTAGGAGCAGATGGGAATTTAAACTTAAGAATGGTCAAAAGTACATTTCCAATCTTTTTGTTTGCTTTGTTTGACTGCTAGTTTCATGCCTTCTACTCCTTGCTTCTATTAAAGACGACCCGAAAAAAACCATTCTAATCATGTTATAGACCTCACACAGTCTTAATTATGTCAGCACAAAGTGATTGTTGCATGTCAAATATATGCTTTCTTAATTTATTCTTCAGGCCTAGGGGAAGGTAATACATTCCAGCAACACACAGACAAAACAAAAACATGTATTTATGTTGCACAAAGTCAAAATATGAGATAGCTTAAATGATGGAGGCAGTACTTTTAATGTTCACTGACTTTAATGTATGTCTGGCACAAAAATATACATATCAAACACATAATTCTTTGCCTTCTTAAAAATGTTAACATTCTTCCTAAATATACAACATTTAGTTTTACAAATACTCATGCAAAGCAAATAAAGGGATCCCACTACTTTTCAGATTTTCATCTTCATGACTAAAAGTTGCTTCTTTTTCCTTACTAATTTCTGCAAACATTCTGTTGGGACTAGATCACTTCCATATCTTAGCAACTTAATGCAGTGTTTCTGAACACTAAAAGAAAATCTTCTCTCCCCTTTATTGTAATAAATTCTTTCCAGACTTTCACAAAACAAAATGGAACTCCTTTTTCAATGTTACCACATTTCTTGATGTTTCCTCCCCAAAGAAAAATGAAACTGAGTAACTAAAAAATACATAGGTAGGTGCTAGAAATTTCACAGCCAGGACATTTTTGTGAACCCCTTGCTAGTTTAAAACTTTACTAATTTTGATTCAACATGCACAACTGAACCAATTTTACACCAACACGAGCAACCAACTGAAAGTTTTTGTCTTAGGAAAGGGATTCAAAACCTGAGATTATGATAAAAAAATTTGCTAGTTGTTTCCTCGCAATAATTTATATAGAACGAAAAATCAGAAGGTGAAAACAGATGGCACACCAAGAAATACACTAGTCTTTTCTTTGAAAATGTGTAACTGTTATTAAATTTGCTATCAAAGGGTTCATTTGTCAATGACCAACATTTATTCAAGATATCTTTCTTAGTATTGGAATGGATTAATGAATTTCCTTATTAATTGCAATGATAAATTGAACAGTGAATGGAACCATCAAGGTCTAAACTAAGCTATGAAGTTGTAATGTGTAGGTCCACATTTAGTTATCTTTACTAAATCTAGTGCTGCTATAACCATTCTTGTTACATTTCTTCCAGACATTAAACCAGAATATGATTGGATTAATCTCACCCGAACTCAGCTACCTCAAAATGAGCTACTTACTTGAATGTGGCCATATAGATCTCTTGTAGTTACTGAAAGAGAAATAGTTTCATTGAGGACTCATCCCAGTGATCTTAGATGGTCTAGGCAGTGATGATTTCTCCTTGGTGGTCCACTCTCTTTACAAAGAGAAACTTTTGGTGGTTAATTTATACTGAAATTTTAACTGTCAGATATCTAAGTCAGATGAATTCCACGTCATATATGCAGAATCTGTGCTTCACTTTCTATGAGGAAAGAACAGCTTAACAGAAGATATTTTCTAGTGTTAGCATCTTCTCGCATCCTGAAAGCAAGTCTTTAATAATTATTTTGTAAATGAAACAATGATGCTTCTTTTTGTTTGGTACTCCCTGAATTAACTGTCATAAAAGAATTGTACAATAAATTTTATTTATAAGGTCCATGGTAAAGTGTATCAGTTTACCATGGAAGATAATGAAGAATCATTTTGATATTTTATAAGACATTAGAATTCCTTGGCAATGTAAGATTATAAATGACTTGCTAATTCTTTTTGATTAACAAGAAAGATGAAAAATTTATTGATGTGACTGAATGAAATTGAAGACAATATATGTTGTGACAAACATAGAAAAAATGATGAAAAAATTTGTACTTTACAGTTCTGTTTTGATCCAAGAATTACAGAGATGTTCAGAATTTCTTTTAATTTCTTCTCTTCTTTTTTGTAAAAGGTCACAGTATAATTAAAAGGTGTAGGTTACATATGTTATATACATACATATGTATATTTTTTTATGTATATATTTTCATGTATAAGCTACTTGAGTTCTGTGTGTATCTGCATGTGCCTGCATTACCCAATTGTGCAGTGTGCTGCCTCTAGTTATATGGTATAGACAAAATAAAGAACAATCCTTCCCAAAAAAAAGCTTAATGTAAAGTCTGGGTAGACAGGTGTGTCATAACTTAAATAATATCAGGGGTTGATAAATGGCTAAAAAGGGATTGAAAATGGTAATTTAAAGATGTTATTTTTACCTCCATATTGTTTGCAGGCATCCTGTAGAGATTGCTTTACAGTAAAGTGTGTTGCTATCAGAACTTTATTTAACTCCTGCTGAACTCTGTGGGAAGTTTGTATAAAAATAGGTAGAGCAAAAATATTTATCAATATAATAATGATGGGGTACCTAGGAGTTTTCAGATTTATCTGAAGATTTACTGATATCACAGAGAGAAACTGTCTTCATAACAAAACGTTAAAGGAGCCAGGAAGAGCAGGAAAAAAAATATTCTATAGCATCCTGTTTTTTTGTAAATTTAAAAGCACTTACAGGTGCTGACTTTTTAGCATATAACATACTTAAGAGTAATGCCAGTTAGTCTAATATCATCTTTCATTCCTTCTCCCTTCCATTTAAACTGGAGTGTTACTCTTTCTCTGTGCCACTTTGCTATTTTCTCTGTCTGTGATACATACTGTCTTATTTTGAGAAGTAGTCTATGAAAACATTATCAACCATCTGAGCACCAACTTCAGAAAATAATTACTGTAAAATGCTGGTCTGTAAGAGGAAGCTATTGAAGTGGGAAAACAATCTCATTACTCAGAGTAATCTGCTAAAACACAGATTTTACAGAGGAATGTTCCAAGACCTGGAGCAATGTAGTTGGACTGAGCTCTCCTGTGCGATGATACTAATAAACTCACTCTTGTCGGTTTTATTAGTATTCATTTGCAGTCTCCTGTCTTTTGAGGATTATTGCCTCCTGGTCAGAGTGGCACCTAGAGCTGAGTCAATCATAGTTCAATTTATTGGATTGCAGTGTGTCTGTCATGTTGTGTAATAATTAAGAAAAAGAAACAAGTTGGATTGCTTTAATAATCATAGGGTATAACCATAATTAAGCCAAATAAAACTTCATTCCTACTACATCTTAGAAGACTAGAAAAGTTTTATGAATAAGTAGTCCTAGGTAGAAACAAATGTTGTATTGAGCACTTTGAATATTGTTTGAATAGTTATTTTCATTTTCAAGCTTTCTCTGTCAGACTGGGTTAAATCTCATTAATTCAAATTAACTGCAAGGGATACCAGAAAGTCCAAAGAAAGACATTTTTCCTCAGGGAATTTACTGTTTTATCGTTTTATGATAAAAGAGGTCAAATTGTCAGGTCTGGGCAAGCAGGAAATTATGCATGTGGAGGCTTGAGGACATGAATATCCTGGCAACTCTGCCAACACAGGCCCACAGCAACCCAGGACTACTACGATGGGTACAAACTGAAGAGTTAGATGTAAAGTGAACTTCTACTTTTGGTCAGCTGAATTGCTCTCTAGACACTACTGAGTGTACTGACTAAACAGTTACAGTAGCCATAATGGGATCTGAGACACCTGAAGTTAGGTATCTCAGTGTAGAAGGAGATAACAGGTCAATAGCACTTTTATTGTAATTCTTAAACAAACAAATAAATTAGCTTTTTTCCTTTTCTTACATTTCTGTATAATTTCAAATGTTACAAAATACAGACCTGTATATGTGTTCTCTTGCAGTTGGTATTCTCTCACAACTCACTGGAATTCAGGCTTTTTGGTACTTCAGGAAAGACAACAAATTTATTGAGACTTGTTAGTGAAAAATAACACTGGAAAACAATGTATGCTTGCGTGGGTGCCAGTGTGGCAAAAGAACTATAGATTTATTCTATTGTCAAATTCTTTTAACTTTGATGGGGTTCAGTCAGGTTTCCTCAGTCCATCCATGTTCAGTGCATTCTTCTCTTCAGAAGCATTGGTAATATTAAGAGCTTAGAAATCTTTGTGCAGTGTCTATGTGATCAGAAAGTTATGTTGTCCTAGGACAGTCTAGAAATGTAACACAGAGTGCCAAACTTTATCACTGATTATTAATACACACTGTCTATGTGCACAAAACCTAAATTTGGTAAAAGACATTTTGTGTGGGATTCCCATTCAGCTGGCCTAGTAATAATATTAAAGCAGTAGCCAATTAAACCTGTTACTTAATCCAAAAATATTTCTTCATGCGATTTAAACAAGTATATTATCTTTTACAATAATACAGGAATTTTTCAATGTGGTAGTCATAGGAGAATTGTAGTAATTATTCGTACAGTCTGTGCTATTGATATGTAACTTATACTTAACCTCTTCTTATTTTCCAGACCTCCCAGCAAGGACATGGCTTCAAATGAAAGAGAGATTGTGGTTTGGGTTTGCCAGGAGGAGAAGATTGTATGTGGCCTGACAAAGCGCACGACTTGCTCAGAAGTGATTCAAGCGCTGCTTGAGGAACATCAGACAACATTTGGAGAGAAAAAAGTCCTTTTTGGAAAACCTAGTGATTACTGCATTGTAGAAAAATGGAGAGGCTCAGAGCGAGTGCTGCCTCCATTGACAAAGATTCTGCGACTTTGGAAGGCCTGGGGGGAAGAGCAGTCTAATTTGCATTTTGTGTTGGTAAAGTCAGATGCCTTCCTCTCATTTCCGTTGTGGAAGACAGCTGAAGCCAAGGTAATACAAAATGTAGAAAAACAGTGGGACCTCAGTCCAGCAAATTACATGAAGATGTTGCCAATAGACAAGCAAAAGAAAATTGTGAGGAAGACTTTCCGGAAACTGGCCAAGCTTAAACAGGACAGTGTTCAGCAAGAGAGGGATAATATGGAGACACTGATTCATCTGATCATTTCTCAAGATCATACCATTCATCAGCAAGTCCTTAGAATGAAGGAGCTAGATATGGAAATTGAAAAATGTGAAGCAAAATTCCATTTTGATCGTGTGGCCAATGATGGAGAAAATTACGTGCAGGACTCGTATTTAATGATCAGTCCAAGTGAGACTGAGCAGCAAAGGAGTAGGCCAGACAATCAAAAGGAGATGGATGAGTATTTGAGCAAAAGTGAGGGCATTTTACAGGTTGAAGAGAGACTGAAACATCACAAGCAATTAATAGAGAACCTGTGTGCTGAAATTGAAAAGGAAGTGCATGGTATATGCACGGAAAAAAGTGGAGATGATGTTCGCACAGAAGCAGCTACTAATGCTGAGCTGGAAAACTCAAATTTGGAGAATGTAAAATATGAGCTGGAAAAAAGTATGAAAGATGGTCTGAGAATCAACTCATACCTGAGTTGCATTCAGAAAGAACTTACATACAGGGACTCACTGCTTCAAAAGAAGGAAAAAGAATATGAACTTCTTACAGAAGAATTTAATTTACTACATGTTAAAAACAATGTTGAAACTAGACTTCAGTCAGATGAAGAGCCATCCAAGGGCAGTGGCATCTCCAGTAACAGCATTGCTGTTCCTGACTTTGTTCATAGAGTGACTAATCTGGACATAAATGATACAGACTCTGACACTGGAATCAGCTCTACACACAGTCAGGACTCTGAAATAACATCAGGGGATGTGGTACTGTTGTCAACATAGTTGAAAACAGTCATGCATTTATGAAAAGTAGTATTTTGGAGGATATTTATAAGAATTAGTATACCTTGTTGTCTTAAAAGTCAAGTTCTTCAAAATATTAAAACTGTGGCACAGCTTTAGCAAAGTAAATGGTGTCTATTTATGTCCTTAATAGTATGCTTGTGCTAAAATGCATGGGCAGTCTCATGGCTTAACTGTTGATAGGTGCAAAATTGTTGGCTTTGTTACATCAAGACAGTCGGTTTAGATCTGGTAATATTAATACTCAGTGAAACAGAAGCATTCTGACTGGCTTGGACCAGAAGTCTTGAGATTTGATATCTTTGATATCTCTAACTTTTTAGGAACATGAAGTAGAGACTAGAGCAAATTAGACAGAGAGATTTATTTTCTGCACTGTTACATTAGCTTTATTCAGATGGATTTTCCCTGTTATGAATATGCTGTAAAGGAGCATATAATTGAACATGTAATCTGTTAAATAGTTTTATGATATTGTAGGACAAAAAAGATATAATTGTACTTATGTTGTATTTTTAAATTTAATCAGGATATTTTCAAAAACTCTTAAGTCCCATTTTAAAAATTACCTTACACACATGGGTTTTTAATTTTGATTCACTTTCAGCAGCATTTATCTGCTTTTAAGATCCTTAAACCCCCTACTTAGCTGCTGTTACCCTGTAGTTGCCCCAGTGATGTTTAAGTCCACATAGTTTCTGCCAACAGGCATGTCAGAACTGCTTATGTCCTGCTTGTATGAGACACTCAAATCCCAAGTTCACACCTAACCCCAGGGGCACTTTCAGCAAGGTTTTCTCCTGCCTGTCTCACCAGTTGAATCCAGTGTCTTAAGCCTCCTCAAATAATAACTACCAAAAAAAGCGTAACAGAAGCGACAGGCAGGAACCAGACATTTTTGTCTCTGGCTAGACATTGTTTCCCAATAGGCAGCTTGTTACTATTTTCACATAGCAGGTAGGTTGTCAGATTCCATCTCACACTGTTTTGGAGCGGGAACCTGTAAATCCTACTTCCTCGGTGAGGACTTTGGGATACAGCTAAAATTGATCTGCTTTGTATAGCTAATTAAGAATTGGGCCCCAGGTGAAAGTAAATTAAAAAAAAAAAAAAAAAGAAATGCAAAACATGAGAATTTTGCAACTATGTGGTTAAATTAAATGATTTCATTATTCCAGGATGTATTAGTTGATCTCAAATCCTTCTCCAGCATGTTGCTGTAAATCCAAAGCAAATCTGTATAACTGAGGCGCTCTCCTCAGTTACCGAACAAGATTTCTAAATCTGAGCTAGAGGCTCTGTGAATAGAGAGTACGTGCATAATTTCTGGGTTGCTATGTTTATGTTTTGAAGATCAATCTGTTTAATGCTTCTGATTAAGGGAATTGAATGGAGAAATAATTGCAGTGTTTCTAAAAAAAGTTCAGCTCTGCAAAATTCAGACAGATCCCGGAATTAACGGCCTACAAAGCAAATGAATGGACAGTACCTAGAAGGTATAAATGTAAAATACTATCAGATACACTGCTTTCTCTTTCTGTAATTTTCTTTTAAATGTCTGGCAACCATCTGTTTTCTAAAATGACCAAAGTGCTAGGACTGCTGATTAGCACATATTTGATGCAGAGAAAGAAACAAAACCAAACAAAAAAAAATGAAAAAAGTATTTTCTAAAAAGGAAATTTTTATGAATTTTTGTTTGTTTGTTTGTTTGTTTGTTTGTTTGTTTGTTTGTTTTTCTGGTGGTTTGATTTGATTTTGCTTTGTTTTAATCCTGGATATTATAAATAGTTTCTGCTCCAGCAAAGTGTGCTAGTTGCCTTAATATATTTTGTGTTGTATTTTTGTCATACAATGCTATTTGAATGCTTCAATAATAATGTGTAATATTTAGACTCATCAGCTCCTGATGGAAACACATGTATCAAATATATTATCTTTGTAATAATTTATTAACGCAACTCTGCATCTTTTGACCTCTGTGGTATCACTCTGACAAGTAGTATGCACAGAGCTCTGAATGCTGAGAGTAGGTTAATGTATTCTATGAGTTCTTGTGAGTTTAGTTAACAGTTATTTCTATTGAGTCATTTTTTTATATATAAATACTTAGTGTGTAGAGAATTAAAACAGAATAACATTCACAGCTGTGCAGGCTAGTACAAAACCTGTGGGGGAACTAATTTCCACTCATACTCTATCAGATTTATTTCACTCATAGGAACTTGTGCGGGTTCTCACAACTGAACTTTATCCACACTAGGTGGTTGACTGTACCTCCCCTGTAGATCTTAAGAGTATTACTGTGTTTTAAGAAGAAAATAGGAAAAATAGTTTGGGAGAGAGTATTTCTTAAAAAATAAAACAGTATTAAAAACCCAGTGGTTGGAAGCATTTATTTGAAGTTTATACTTTGATATATCAAATACACTTTTTCAGAATTTAGATGAACGTACAAGATGACTAAAGACTGTGTGCACTTTGCTGTTTAGCTGCTTCTACGCTTTCCATATATTTGTTCAACATGGTTTTAATATGCTAAAAGTATTCTTTATGAGCCTTTATGCTCCTTACTTCCTTCTTTGTCTCAGCTATCTCTATTTTTAAATTACCATAAGGAAGTACACAGTCAGAAACTTTGAATCATTTCCTATCATTCCATTAAGTCATTTTACTTTATAAAATTTTGCACGGACTATGTTATACTTACTGACAAAAAGGAAGATCATGTGAGCCCTGCATAAGAGGAGAGAAAAATTCTACCCAGGGAGTGGAAATGTGAAATGTCAATGTAAAATGAAAGGAAAACCACAAAGTTCATTATTTCATAGAATCATAAGGGACCTTGAAGATCATCTTCTTCCACCCCCTGCCATAGGGGCAACCTTTCACTGCACCAGGTTGCACAAAGACCCATCCAAACTGGCCTTGAGCACTTCCAGGGATGTGGCATCCACGGCTTCTCTAGGCAACCTGTTCTAGTGTCTCACCAATATCACAGTGAAGAATTTCTGCCTTATATCTAATTCAAACCTACCTTCTTTCAGTTTGAAACCATTCCCCCTTATTCTGTCACTATATGCCCATGTAAAAAGTCTCCAACTTTCTTGTAGGCCCCCTTTAGGTACTGGGAGGTACACTAAGGTCTCCCTGGAGCTTTCTTTTCTCCAGGATGAACAACTCAAACTGTCAGCCAGTCTTCAGAGGAGAGGTAATCCAGCCCAGAGCTCAATGCAGCACTCCAACTGGGGTCTCACGAGCAGAGGGGAAGAAAGACCTTCCTTGACCTGCTGATCACACCTCTTTTGATGCAGCCTAGGATGTAGTTGGCTTTCTGGGCTACAAGTGCACATTGTCAGGTCACACTGAGCTTTTCATCCACCACTCCCAACAGGTCCTTCTACCCAGGCCTAGTCTTTATCCCTTGTCTGCCTGGCCTGTATTTGTGCTTGGGATTGCCCCAATTTGGATGCAGGACCTTGCACTTGGCCTTGTTCAATTTGATGAGGTTCTCATGGGCTTACCTCTCAAATCTGTCAAGTCCTTGCATTCCTTCCCTCCAGAATGAGGACTGCATCACACAGCTTGTTGTCTCTTGGTCAGCTTCTCATCTATCTGCAGGCACAGAGAGCTCCATGCACTCCAGTTGGTCATTGACATGGAGAACAGCACCCTCTCCTTATCTCCCCACCTGCCCTTCCTACAGAGCCTGTATCATTCCATTCCAACAGTCCAGTCATAGGAGCCATCCCACCACATCTCTGTGATGCGAACCACTAACTCCTCTTGTTTATTCCCCATGCTACATGCACTTGTGTATAGGCATTGAAGTTGAGCTCTCAGTGAAGACTGCTGACTGAAGGGAGAGGAATTCTTTTGTGCTGCTCTTTAGGTACTCTCCTGCTGATCTGCGATCCCTTTGCAGGCTCTGGGCCTCTCTTGCTGGCACTGTCATAAAACTGGTAGGAATGGGGTGGTTTGAGGTTCCCCTCCCTCAGCAACTTTAATATAAAGCCCTCTTCACCATCTTGGCAAGCTTACAACCAAAGGTGCTCTTCTTCAACAGACCAGGTTTCTCAAAGCCAGTCCCATGGTCAAAGTTGCTGAACCCCTGGCTATGGCACCAGTCCTCTAACCATAATCTCATGAATCAGCCAGTGCTGATTTGCCAGATATCACTGGCACTTTTAAATCCCTACCCTCTGTGACTGTGAGGACTGATGGAAAAGTTTCCTGCACTCCAGACGCCCTTACCACCACTCCCAGGGCTCTGTAATCCTTCCTGATTGGTACTCAGACTGCTCCAGGTTTTATCACTGGTGAAACAGCAGCACAGCTTTTGCTGGCAGGTCTGCTGCCTGTCCTTACCCCAGCAGAAGGGTCGTGGCACTTAGCACTGTGTGAAGTCTGCAATGCAGCCTCTCCCTTCAGCAGCTCCATCTGGGTGGAGGCATCAGGCCACCACCAGGTAGATGGTGCAGCCCCCCACAGGCTGGGGCACAGCCTTAAAGGCCAGGTAGTGCCCTTGGCCTGTGCAGATGGTTACAGAAGGGTGCCCAGTTGCTCTGTTATGTGGACTCCAGGTCTCTATACTCAGCCCATGCAATGCTCTTCCTTCACAGAGGCGCCCGTCCACATACACTGCCATGTCACACCCTGTTTGTCTGCCCTAGTCACAGTGTTCCTACTTTTCTTCAGAGCTAGAGGAATATTGTGGTGAATAGGTGCCAGACTCAGCTGGATCTTACATACATAAATAGTCTCACATATATATTTATAACCTATATAATTTGATTAATTTGCTGGGAACAGTGCATACCCCAAACTCATGTTTCAGACTGACTTTATTACGTACTTTTAAAAATTTGATGAAAACAGATAAGTCAATTTAATTACCTAGTTCAGTTCCTTGATGACTCTTTAAAATATAAAACATAATTATGATTTGATAATATAGAAATTTACAGTATTTACCATCCATTTACACTCTTTAAAAATTACCATGTAATTAGAAAATTATTGCCTTTTTTTTCTGTGCACTTTCTAAGAGATAACTTCAAATGTATGGACTATATATTTGTCCTGAGACTGTGCATTCAGCAATTGTTCTACTGGCTGTCTTGTGCTGTCTACGTACATTGAAACATATTACTAACACGAATATTCAATTGTATGATACTGACAGATTGAAATTCAAAAAATCACATAATTTCTATTTCTGATTGCCTAATCTTTACTTTGGAGGAAGATTTAAGTCCATGCATGTAATCCAGCAAAGTACTGATATATCTAACATTAAGCAAACAGTAATTTGAATGATTTTGTGTGTGATTGCATTGGGTTTGCATGGCAAGACTTTGGCAGTGGTGTGACTACAGTGGTGGCTTCTGTGAGAAGCTGCCAGAAGCTTCCCCCTGTGTTTGACAGAGCCAATTCCACCCAGCTCCAAGACAGACCCACTGGTGCTCAAGGCCTCTGAGCTAACAGATTTAAGAAGAGAAAAACCTGCTGGGCAACAGTGGCTGGAAAGAGGAATGAGAATATATGAGAGCAACACCTCTGCAGACACTAGTGTCAGTGAAGAAGGAGAGGAAGGAGGTTCTCCAGGCGCTGGAGCAGACATGCCTCTGCAGCCTGTGGTGAAGACCATGGTGAGGTAGGCAGTCCCCTGCAGTCCATGGAGGACCACACAGCAGAGCAGGTGGATGCCCAGATGAGACTGTGGACCCTTCGGAAGCCCACACTGGATTAGGCTTCTGACAGGACCAGTGACCCCATGAAGAGAGGAGTCCATGCTGGAGCTGGAGTCTGGTAGGACTTTTCACCCATGGGTGACCCATGCTGCATCAGTCTGTTTCTGAATGATTGCAGCCTATGGCAGGAACCCAAGCTGAAGAAGTTTTTTGTGAAGGGGCTCCATGCTGAAGCAGGGGATGAATAAGAGAAGGAAGGACAAGCAGAAGCAACATGTGATGAACTGACTGCAATCCCCATTCCCTGTTGCCTTGCACTGCTGGGGGAGGAGGTAGAGCAAAAGCAGGAGTGAAGCTGGGCCTGGAAAGAAGGGAGGGGTGGGGGGGGAGGGTGTTTTAAGGTGTAGATTTTATTTCTCATTACCCTGATAGGATTTGATTAATATATGAACATTTTGATTAATAAATGAAATTAATTTCCCTGAATTGAGTCTGTTTTGATGATGATGGAAGCTCTCCCCATCCTTTTCTCAACCCAAAAGCCTTTAGTTGTATTTTCTGCTGAGGAGAAGAGGGATAGAGCAACTTTGGGCCCCTAGCATCCAGACAGAGTCAACCCAACACAGTGTTGCATATATTTTCTTTAATTTTATCTGAGCATTCCTTGTTAATTTTTCAGTATTCTTGTTACTGTCTGTTCTGGTAAGAAAAACCTAAAAAACCAAACACATATAATTTTCTGTTTTCATCCCATGAAACACTGGTTTTGTAATAAAATATCTTTGCTAATGATAAGCACTTTCATTAAGAGTGCAAGTGGAACATGCACTTTAGAAGAGAAGTCTCTAATCCAAAGGGCTTTGTTTCTAAACTTACCTAAGACCATCTCTCCCTGTCTCACTGGTTTAATTAGCTTGAACACAAATGACTGTTTTTTCCAACAGTAGCATTCTCAAAATTATTACACACATAGTATTTTTATTTTCTTATAGTTGTGATGTTTATCCTTCTGGGTATTTTAGTATGGCATTTAAAATACAGCTATGCCATTTTGCCTTTTATAACTTCAAAAAAGAAATTACTACTTGCTATCTTTCTCAAGGCTCCCTCTGACAACATAAACATGGTTCAAAACAAATATGACTAAATTTTCAGTGTCTATAATGGAATGATTTTTCCATATATTAAAACCGTTAATTTTTACTGAAAGGTTTTTAAGTGCATATAGGTTTCTTAGCATTATATTGCCTTTGTGGTGTTTTGTAAAATGTCATAGTCTCATTAGAAAGTTTCCTGGTGTTTCCTTTTTTCTTAATATGTAACTCAGTTTTATGTTTTGTATTATAACAAACTATATATATATGTTTTGTATTATAACAAACTATAATATATTAGAGTTTGTCAAAATCTCCTAGTCATTTCTCAAACAAAACTGTCCATTATTGAAATTATCATCTTCTAAAGAGAAGACTGTCTGTGTATAAAGTACAATCAAGATTTTCTTTTTAATACCTAACAGATTCCAATATTTAGTTAATATGCTTTACATCAAATACACCTTTTCAGTCAGATGATTACAGGCTGATTTTCTGGAATTAGATTTGTGGCTGCCTTGCATCACTGGCAGATCAAGTCCAACTGGAATGCAGTCACTAATTTGAATGGGAGCTGTGCATAATGTTTTACAAGCCTTCAGGTTTACTTCAAGAAACATTCACAAGAACCTATCATTACTTATGTTTGGGCAGTGTATCACTTTTTCTAAATTATTAATTAAGTGCTTACATTTTATGCTACATGTACTTTTCAGGTTAAAAAATAATTACTAGAATTCATACCAGTTTTCTACTATTCCTCTGGAATTTAAAGGAATTTGCATCAATGATTAATTGAAGAGACATTACATTTTTAAAAATATTTATAGTAAGGATTTTGAATTTGGTCTCCTTGTCAGCTGAAATCCACGTAATGGTGGGAAAATGTAGTCTTTGTGCATGCAAATGCAGATTTTTGCTTATGCAATGACTATGTGCATATTTTCTCAACCAGCTTGTTGATTGAAATATTAATTTACCCAAATATTTTAAAAGCTGTGATGTTCAATCCATTCTCTGACATCCATTTTCCAGGAGTTAATAACTCTTTCTGGGAAGAGAGAAATTATCTTGTTAAGGAAAATTCAGTGATCATCTTGCTAGGATACAGTTAAGATAAAGTAAAAAGCTTAGCTTGTAAAAAAGTTCACTGTCAGAAGTACAGTTTAATCCTATGAAGTACTGAGGCTGGGTAAGTCATATAGTGTTAACTATGGAAAAAGTCATGCAGTCACTTGCTATGATAAAAAAAAATAAAAAAAAATAAAAAGAAAAGAAAGAAAGAAAGAAAGAAAGAAAGAAGTGTTGTTCCACAATACAAAGAATTAGAGGGGTATACAAAATCCAGAAGTACCTGAGTCCTTTTCTAGTACGTTCCTTAGAATAATATGCCAGCAACTCTTATAGATTATAGAGGATGTTATTTTCAGGAGGAAGTAGTTGTTTATTCCTTTCTATCTGTATTCAGAAGTTTTACTAGGCACAGAGAAGGGCCTTTTGATTTGGAGAGCTTTTGTCATCCATGAGCTAGATGTAGTGTGGATTCTCTGTATTAGACTATAGTGATAGAAAAACATACATGATAATGTTAATTCTTTTGCAAGTTGCCAGAGACTGTGTGAGTGTAAAGCTTATCTGACCATTTTTCCCAGTTCCAGTTTGGCTTTTCATCATAATTTACCTAAACAATTAGTTGCCTGATGTATTTTTATCTGCATACAACTTTTCACTATGCTCACCTTTGCAATTTTTGCGTTATTCAGTGGTTAGATCAGATTGTATTAATAATTTCTTCTAGAATCAAATATCATACCTTTTTATGTTCATTCCTATTTTGCTTCATAACAGCTGTATTTCAAGTTCTTGTTTTGGAGTTCAGGTATTTTTTTTAAACTGCAGATTAAATAGCTACTGCTTAATATTTTTATTTTGCTTAAATATTCTTGGAGAATATTTATTTGCAAATATTGCAAATATTTGCTTAAATATTTCTTGGAGAAGGAGGTTACTGCTTAAATCTCAGTTACCCAAGCTGGTTAGCCTGTCAATAGCTTGCATGTAGTAAATTGCCCTTACTTTTGCTCTTCTTTATGTATGAAAAAAATTAAGTAGATTGGATGATGATTTTATGTAACATAGGAATGTCATCATTAAAATATTTCCTACATTATTTATATCTGCAATGAATTTTGAGAGCGGAGAAGTTATATGAAAAAAAATAATGAACTGCTATTTCTTTTCTGGTATTTTCATGTCAAACAGGGCCAGGTCAATCATAAACCCAGGACTGTATTGCAGTCACACATTTCTAGAATGATAGATTAGCAATACAAAGTTTGGCTAATGTTTACTAAACTGTTCTGGTATCCTTAAAGCTGAAAGCTTGAAAGAGTTGTTATGAAACTGTTACTGATGATGACCTCAAGAAGCATAGCCTTTGTCTTAACATAAACTATTTTCAGCATGGCTTGGTTTTACCATCTGGATGATTATTTTACTATGCAAACAATTTTGTTCTGTAAATGTAATCCCTCCCTTTCTTTGGGAAGGACTTTGTATTAACAAGCAGATCTTTAGTTCTTTTCATGTCTTTTCATTCCTTTTTTTTTCTTTTTTTTCTTTTTTCTTTTCTTTTTTTTTTTTTTTTTTTTTTTTTTGCAAAAAAA
>JAWWEU010000040.1:41261539-41315014 GCA_035583155.1 Acropternis orthonyx | reverse complement strand
ATAAACCCTCTTTTCTTGCCCCTCTCCAGCGTGGTCTGTGTGGCCTTTCTTGGGTTCACGGGGGCCACATGTTTGGGAGGGGGCCGGGGGACTCCAACCACCTGCCATAGCAGCTGGTTGTTTATGTCTTAGATTTGTATTTTATTGTTTTCTATTTCCTCCTCACATGTAGGATTTATCTTGTTAGTAGATCCTTTTCCATTTTGTTGCCTCCAGACCTTATCACACTGAACTTTTCAACAGCATTTGGAGCTGATTTCATCCTACTGTGCAGTTGATACCCATCCAGTTTTGATTTTCCTTTCACACATTTTTTAAAGGGAATTTTCACTAAAAATACTTGGTGGAAACACCTGAAACACTTGATTCAGGTAAAGAAAGTAATTTTAAGCAACTCCATTGGTCAAAATAAAAAATCCCTAGCATACTATAGTCCCCTTGCTGGATGTGGTGGAGGAGGTTTTCTTTATTTGTAGATTAACAGAAGCAGATGTTTGCTATAAGCTGCTGCCAATTTAAAAACTTCTCAAATGGAAAAAGAAAGAAGAAATTAAGAGTTGAAAAAATTATGCAAAATATTTGTACTGGTGTTGACTTTATTGATCACCATAAATAGCAGTACTGCTGTGCAATTTAAAAGAATACTGTTGACTTCAGCACTTCAGACATATAATGAAAGGTTTCAGTGGTGACTAAAGGACATTAAATGAACCCTCAAATTTACAAGGTGAGCTGAAATATGTTAGAGAACACTAACACTGCTTCACTGTCTCAGGGAATGCAACATGCTCCACTCTGAAAAATTTACTTCTGTGTATAGAAAGAAGTATCAAGCAAAGAATGTCTAGTTTTCACTGGATAGAATGGCTGAGACGGTATGTCAGTGTGGGGAGGGCTGTACCATGTATACTTCACCTCTTTTAAAATTACAGGGGTAGTGATGTTTTGGTGATCTAAGAACACCAATACACAGTAACACTAACTATGTGTTTGCGATAACACTATTTAGGAATGGATAACATAAAAAGCTCACCATGGAAACAAAATCTTGAGAAATGTATTTTTTAAAAAAAAAAGAGATGGAAATGACAAGTACAGAATCACAGAATCAGACCTTTAAGATTATTGAGTCCATCTGTTAAGGTGCCCTAAGTTGCTAGGATCTTGGCCTACAACCTGGGAGACACAGACTTGATTTCCTACTTTCTTGAAAGCTCCCAGTAAAACTCTTTCCCCCATTCTTCTTCCTAATATATAAAACAGTTACAAAGTCAAGTACAGTAATGAAAACAAGTAGAACACACCTGGAAAAAAATTCTATTATTACTTAAAATATAAAAAGTAACAATATAAAATAAGTGCTATTAACATAGTCTGACACCTACAGCTACTACTTTTATAAGTTTTTGAGAAATGATAGCAACTTTCCTAAAGAGGAGTCATCTTGATCATCACTTTCCTGATTTGATTATGATGAAAGGAACATAGAGTACCCTGAAAAAGCAAGGATTATCGTAACACAGAGCACACAAGAAGGAACTGAATGAACAAAAGACAGAATTTTGAGCAATTGCAAGGACTGACTCATTTTCCAAAAATATGTGCATGATATGTGATAAAACCCAGTCGATACAACAACTAGAATGACTGTAAACAGGACACTGCTTTGTATGTAAAACTTTTAAGAAAACTGAAATCAGGTGTTGATGTATATTGCTCCATCACAAGTAAAATCCAACAATTAATTACTAAACTGATGGCCTGACATAGAATTTAAGTAACTAAGAGAAAACAGTGCAGCACAAAAACAGTACAGCAGTGAGATTTTTGTTTTGTTTTGCACTTGTCTCCATTTCTACATTTATATCTCATTGTCTGCAATCTTACCAAGACAACTGTATTTCATTTCTCCATTACTGAATTTATACTTTGAACTTATAGTGCTGCACATGGCAGTACTATTGATCAAAGGACTGCTCAAGCCTGAAATGATATCTAGGGGAAAAATAAATAAGGTTTGCTTTAAGTGTAGACATGAAAGCACAGGGAACAGCAATGAACGTTCATATCAAACAGCATCACACAAACTTAAGAATATGTTTGTTGTTGAACACTGGGGACCAATTGGTGAATCATTTGGGGAGAACTAAGAAACAAAAAAAAAAAATTCCATACTTTAAATACTTGAGATATTTTGGTTTGAGGTTACTGATATACTGATGGAACCCAAAAACCTGAAAACTCTGGTTTATGTACATCAGAATCAGGTTCCCGTCATGGTGTTTTCTTAACAAAGCCTCATTTTCAGTAATTAACATGAAAAAATATTTTTCTTGGTTTTACATTGCAGTGGTGCTTAATTGTTACCCTTAACGCTTTTGTGTTTTGTTCTTTTTGATTCTTATTTTAATGTTTTTAATTTCTGAGACCTGAACTAAGCACTAAAAATTGAAGTTTTGGTGGACTTATTAAGAAATATTCTTATATCGTGTTTGACCAACTTGATGACCTTCTATAATGAAATTACTGTCTTGATAGATTAGGGGAGAGCAAAGGATATTTTCTACCTTGACTTCAGGAAGGATTTGAACACTGTCTTTCATAAGATCCTCATAGAGGAGCTGATAAAGTATGGGCTGGATGAGCAGATAGTGAGGTGAACTGAAAAGTGGCTGGATGAGCAAGTGCAGAGGGTGGTGATGAGTAGTATAAAGTCTAGCTGGAGGCTGGTAGCTAGCAGTGTACACCAAGGAACGATACAGGGTCTGGTCCTTGTTATAGTTCCAAAATCTTTCATGGAATTTTTTTCCCCTCCCTTACCAACACAGGCATTTGGGAGTTGAAGAGCCAGGACAAGATGTCCTGTTGAAGCCCAAGCCCACACTGCCTGCTTTCAGAGCCAGCTAACTGTCTAAAGGCTAGACAAAGGGATAGCTGATAACTTTGTATTCCAGCGTGATGGCTGGGGGAGGGTTGGGGGAGGTGGGATGGGGGAAGATAGGTTTTCCTGGTGCTGGCCACACTTCTCTAATTAGTTTGCATGGGTGCCGGTTGCTGTTTGCTGGGCAGGTGGAAGTACTGGGAGGTGGTTTTCTGGCTCTGCCCTCCTACTCCACATGCCCTGTGTAATTCTGAGGGAACAGTCGCCACTGCCTGTGGATCTGATGTGCCAGGCCACTTGATCCACACAGTCCAGTAAACACGATTATCCCTCACCTCTTCCTGGCCAGAGGCAGGGCCCCTCTATTGCTGTTCATGGTCAGAGTACTCAACATCTGACCTCAGCGATGTTCTGTCAGAGGCTCCTCCATCAGAATTGAGAGAATTAAGGGAGTTGGCCCTCTTATGTCTCGGAGCTTGCTGTTTTTTTCGCGAAGTCTCTACCTCAACTATGTGGACAGCCTTTTTACCAGCTTTCTTCTGTTTTAATTCTTTTACTCGGGCTTCAAGCTTAAAGGTGGGCTGACGGTCCCACCACTTCATGTTTTTCCCCTGGTCACACAGGAAAGACCACAATTTGCTATGCTCACTACGTGACATACTCTTGAGGCTTTCCTTTTTCCTGCATGCAGGATGGGGCGACTGAGACCGGGACTGGGATCGAGACCAAGACCTTGACCGTGACCCTTCTTCAGTCCTGCCTCTGCTGGAATCCTCATAGAACCTCTCTGTCTCAGGGACTCAAGAGGATGAGGCAGTTTTCAGTCTTTCTCCTATTGCCCATAACCAAATACACATTTTACCCACAGTCAGGTAGACCTCTTCAGCAGTTGGGGGAAGAAGTGTTATTAAACACTGGAGATATGATGCAGGGGCACCTTGAATTATCATGTCCCACATGGGCACTGTGCAGGTGACATGCTTTAGAATACCAGTAGCAATATCGAAGCCCTGGAACTCACCATAAAGAAGTTCCAACAGTGCCAATTCTCGTAAATACTGGATGGCTTCTTCTGCAGTTGTCCACTTTCTTGGTAAGCTTGGTAGATATTCCTTGTATGGGTACACTTTACCCACAGCACCGAGAAGTTATAGCATCAGACTACACTCGCCTCGCCTCTGCGTAAATTCGTTGTCGACTGCAGCATCTCTGGAAATAGGGTCTAGTTGTAGTGCTTCATTACAGGCTCATCGAGGGGCCAACGTCGTCTACAGAGGAGTTGCTAACCCCTCCAAACCTGCAACACTTTTTTTAGACAAAGGATGCTGAAAGGGCCCTTACGCTGCCCACAGGAAAGGTTTCAGCCTGTCCCTGTGGCTGCCATTCCCACCTGAGCTTTGGGAACCAGCACCTCTTCTTGCACCCCATCCTGGCCTCGAAGGAACCCATGAGTGACTCATTGCAGCCGCTGCCTCCCAAGGCACAGCATTGCCTCCCACTGTCTGTAAATACAACTGCACCAAAGGGGCAGAGATAGGACTTGATTTTCTTGAAAGTTTTGGTTATGGTGTTGCTGTTTGTTCTGTTCTGTTTTTGGTTATACATTATATATTTGTAGTAAAGAACTGTTATTCTTTTTCTATACATTTTCTGATTAAAGTGTCTTAATTTCAAAGGTTGTGATGGTTTTGGGGAAGAAGCCCCCTTCCTAGTCCAGAAGGGGTCCTCACTTTCTATGACAGACATCTTAGTTTCTTTTAAACTGAGACAGTCCCATTCATTTCTTCTTTAATGGTCTGGATGATGGAACAGAGTGTACTGTTGCCAAGTATGCAAATGACACAAAACTGAACAGAATGGCTGACACACCAGAAGATAGTGCTGCCACTCAAAGGGACCTTGACAGGCTGGAGAAATGGGTTGAAAGGAATCTCATGACATTCGACAAGGAGAAGTGCAAAGTTCTTCACCTAGGAAGGAACAACACTGTGCACTAGCAGATGCTGGGACTATCCAACTGGAAAGCAGCTTTGTAGAAAAGGACCTTGGAGTTAATGATGGTGACAGGAATGTACCCTTGTAGCAAAAAAGGCTAGTGGCATTCCAGGCTGAATTAGGCAAAGCATTGTCAGTAGGTCCAAAGAGGTGACCCTTCTCCTTTATTCAGTATTGATGAAGCCATACCTGGAGTACTGTGTTCGGTTCTGGGCTTCCCAGTACAAGAGAGACATGGACATACTGGAAAGAGTTCTGTGAAAAGCCACTAAAAATACTAGGGAAGTCTTCTTCCTATGAAAGTAGGTTGACAGAGATGGGACTTTTATCCTGGAGAAGAGAAGGCCTGACGGTATCTCATCAATGTGTATAAATACCTGAGGGGAGGGTGTAAAGGAAACAGAGCCAGGCTCTTTTCAGTGATGGCCAGTGACAAGACTGGGGGCCATAATGGGCACAGACTAAAACACAGGATGTTCTGTCTTAACGTCAGAAAATACTTTTTTACTGTGAGGTCAATGGTGCATTGGCATAGGCTGCCCAGGGAGGTTGTGGAACCTCCCTCCTTGGAGACATTCAAATGCCTGAGCTACTGACTATAAGTGGCCCTGCTTGAGCAGGGAGCTTGGACCTGGTGACCTCCAGAGGTTGTTTCTAGTCTCAACCATTCTGTGATTGATTGATTGATTGATTCTAATCCAATAGATGCAGGGTTTTGAACTGGGGTGCAAAAGGACCCTCTTTTACTATTAGATCCTCAACTAGCTGGTTGTATCACTCTCAAGAATGCAGCTAGAATAACCATGTGTCTTTCTCACTTCTTTTATATATTAGGTTTTCAAACCAACACTGTCTGTTTGTGGACTGCCCAAGTTAATGTCTAATCAATGTTTTTACTACTTATTACGAGTAACATGGTCACAAAAAATAGTGATTAAAAGCTAGTGTGGAAATTTGAGTAGCACAGATATGATTGACTGTCCTGCCTGACACTCCTTTGTACCACAGAATTGGCCGACCTACGGATTCCTTTTTCTACAAGAAAAGTGACAGAAATGGCAACAATAAATCACTTTAATAATCAGAGTGTAATAAAACTGTGAGATGGGAAAACTATTAACCATTAGTGAATGCAATAGTTTGCACTAAGTCAGGCTAGCTAGTCTTCCTTTTGTGGACAGTCAATTTACAAATACACTATAGAAAAATAGATAGGGCTCCTAAAATCTCCTTATTTTTCAACAGAAGCCCGTGGCTTTCCCCTTATTCTTATTTTCTGCTCTTATGTGAAGAAAACCTCACAACTCTCTTAAAGCCAATTACCCATACTGTCAGGTCACATCTCACCTATGCTCCATACTTGGAGAGTGTTTGAATTCTGCTCTCTTTCAACAACTTTTATGTGCCTGCTCATGTTAGCACAGTGCAAATACATAGAAGGACAATATAGATAAGTCTGACATTGGGTTGTCTTGATTAAAACATACAAAGGGAAATGGTTGCTGATGTTATGTGCTTATATTTAGAAGAAAATTCAAGCATTTAGCATAAGTTAAAACTAAGTCTTTTATCAAGAATATCCTAATGAATTTTATTAAGTCATGGTTTAGGAATGGCATTCTCCAATTTAGTAGCCCCACTAAAACCACACTGCTGCTCGTTCCTCCTCCAATTGAAATCACAGGTTAAGACAAGAGTAATTTACTGCAAACAGCAATGAAATAAGAAAATGAATAGTAATAGTAACAGCAACAATATTAATAGCAAAGGGCTAAGACAAAGAAACAGTTTACATGGAAATTCCATGACAGTACCGATCAGCTCTTCCCCACCATGTTTTCTTCCCACCAGATGTAATGCCCGTCTTCTTGGAAGTGAAAGCCTTTATTCCCTCCTCTAGTAACCATGTGAGGTGGTATAGAATAAAATCCTTATCCATGCCCTCTCAGCTCCAGGCTCCACTTCCTCACAGCTCCTGCAAAAAATAACTCTGTCCTGGTTCAGGTCAGTAACAGACTTCAATGTTACAGTTTGCTGGACTAGTTTTGTACTAGAACACTATTTCTATGGATCTGGATTTTTTCTCTCAGAATATAAGACTGCTGGTTTTGGTCTATTATTTGTTCCTTATTACAGCTCCAGTTCTCTGAAGAACCTGGTCTTACCTCCATGCTCTGCGCTTCTGTTTCATGAACTGGGTTACCCATACCCCAGTTAACAGGAAGGGGATCTTTCAGGGGTTTGATCATGTGCTCTTTTCAAAGGAATATTTATAAATTCCAGGAAAGCATTCTTCTTCATCTGAGAAAGGGAAATGCAAATGTGCCTAGGTGATCTTAGCTTAAATATTCTCCATGAATCTGGGCAATTCTGGAATTGGTAATACTATCTTTCTTATAAAAGAAGAGATAGCTAGACATAGAATATGTCCATGTGCTAGTAATTGCATTCATTTTCATGAACATGTATGAAAGAAGATCATATTTATGAAAACATATTGAGCTTTCTGATTCATAAATTAAAAATTGCAGTATCTTTCAGACTCCATATATATTCACTGGTAACTTTACTAGCTTGTTACCTGTCAGATTTCATTACAGAATGAAAAGCTGGCGTGTTTAACTGAGGTGACACACTGAACACAGTGGGTCCCAAATTCACAGTGAAATTTGAAAGACCTAAAATTGGTTCAATGCTGTGCTTTAGAAATAAGGCAGAAGCTGTGACCACTTAAAGTAAGTGCCGTGTCACTGTGCTTAGAGTTTGAAGACCTCTACTGACAGGAACACTGACAGAGTTCAAGACATATTAGTTCCCCTGTCTCTCCATAGTGCAGGCATAATACACTTGAGTCACTTCTTCCAAAATGTCCGGGCTGGGCAGGGACTGCAAACACATTTACTGGTGCCATTCATCTCCATTGCCAACCCTTATTTCTTTTTTGTCTTCACTAGCCTGACACATAAAAAAGGGACAAACAATTATTTTTTAACTTGCAATGTATCCTAGATAAACATTTATTTTGGTGATGTTACTCACAATTTACTTTTAACTTTTATTTAGCATAGTTAAATGAAAGACACCTAATGTGTGTAATTACCTCTTCTATGCTAGTAAATTTGACAGATTTGCTGGAAGGAAAACACCAGAATGGATAGCAAAATGTCAAATTGTGCATCATTTTACAATTTATGCTGTTCCACGTGGCACTCATAAACACCGAACATGGAAATAAACAGTGTAGCAGATGATCTGGATTTTGACCATATATTACTAGACTTTGTTTAAGAAATTGAACATTTGTGCTTTCTTAATTAGAAAACACATATGCTAAACAAAAATACCAGACTGTGATCAAACTTTTCAGAAGTGTACTTTTTAATGAAAATTTGATTGTGAAGCTTCCCTGGTTGTATATATAAGAATCTCATTTATTTTAACTAATTAGCACTACTAATTAAATCTCCCTTAAACCAGCAAAATCAAACATACAAACTCACACCCATTGACAAAATAGTGCAGTCACTCTTAAACTTAATGCATCCAAGTTTTCTTTTGATTCTTTATTTCTTCCTTTGGATTAGAGGTTCTTTTCATTACCAACTTGCAAAAGACACTCAGATTTTGCCTTCCAGTAGGGATTTTATTTTAATATTTTAGTAGTTCTCAGTAATTCACTTGATATCTAAACTAGAGAATTCTGAAAAGCAAAATAGATACAAAAAATCCGAGCCAGTTCCTTCCCGTGATAGTTTCCAAGACAACTAGACAAGATGGGAAAGTCGAATACATTTTAGATGCTTTAGACGGGGCAAAATGCAAAAAGGAGTTGAATTACTTGTCCACAGTGAGAGGAATAGAATGTAACAGAAACAATACTTAATCTCCTGAATCTCCAATGTTTCCAAGTAAGTTAGAGCAGTAAAATGATTCCACACTGTTCACCTGTTCAGTCCGTAAGAACATAGCTTTCCATGAGGGCATTAGTTTTGGAATAAGCTCCTTCTTCCAGCATAATTAAAAATTACCTGCTAATGTGACTTAAACTAAACTGAAAATGGGAAGTAAGCCTTTCTACTTTATACCACAAAAATTTATCTGTTTAGTTTCAGATATTTATGAAAGGTCCAAGGGCACACAGATTGAAACTAAAACAGGCAAAATGTGTTTTCCTTATGAAAATATAAAACAAGTTTAGATAGTTTTGAAAGTTTACTTTTCTCTTTTCAATGTCACAGTATAATGATAAAAAAATTGTTGTTTATTTTTCTTGTCTCTATAAACATATTGTGGATAGGGAACTGTTTTGTTTGCAGAGATACTGAGAGCAAACATCATTTTTTTGCTTTCTGGATGTGGTTCAGACCTAAGGTTTTCTTATTAAGAACTGGGGTGGAACAGATATATGCCTGTAAATTTTTTCAGCTTTAATATAATCCTGTGCTTGAAACCTAGAATTTTCTTATTAAGAACCTGTGCAGAACAGATGTAGGCCTGTAAGTTTTTTCAGCTTTGATATAATCCTGTGTTTTACCAAAATTTTCTTCCACAAAGTGTTCAAGACAGTTTTAATGAGGTATTCCATTAGGCTTCCCGTAGGCAATTACCTTTTTTTTTTTTTCCTGAGGGACAATTTACTTGACCTGAAAATGTCAGCTGAACAATACAAGATATGGTATCACCTGTAGGTAACAAGTGTTAGCTGTTGCCAAAAATATATCCTAATTAGAAGCAAGCAGGTATCTCTTACATTTGGGAAAGTGTCCATTTTTATTTAAATATTCAGAACTTTTGAAATATGATCTTAAAAACGTTCAAAGCAAAATCTGAAGCAAAATAACCAGCCTCACAGATTATCTTCAAAAATTTTGGAGTGCATTCAAATATTCTTGAGTATAATTGTATTTACTTTTGAGTTGGAACGAAATTATAAGATTCAACAGAAAAAATATATCCTTTAAACGTTTTTTTTAAAGGTGTAAATATTGATCTACTTTCCTTGATGTAGACATAGGAACAAGAAGGGACAGATTACAGTGGCTGCAACTTTATGAACTATTAATTTTACTCTAGTAATCCTACCAGTCTCACCTTAATATGCCAGATTTTTTAAATCTGTTACCTAAATCCCCAGAGTGTATAGGAAAAAGTGAACAGGCATCTTCCAATTTCATGTTATATGTTTCATGTTCTTTGAAATCCACCCCAGACTGGCACAAACCCAGATCCAGCAATTAAGGTAAAAAGAGGGTGTGAACTGAGTGGAAGATGGCAGAAATTTTAAATGTTTGTTCTCAGTCCATTGTGTATGTGTAGTTTCCTGTATGCTTTGTGTAAGAAGGTGTGGCTGGGGCGGCAGGAAGGAGGGCTGCCAGGTTGTGTGTTCCTGCTGTGGATGGGCAATACAGTCTCCCGGAGACAGGGAAAATTACTCTGAGAACAAGTGAGTATGCTCTGCTAGGAAAAATTTCTGCAGTGCAAACAAAAACTAAGACACATAGCAAGGAACGTGAGAGGAGTCTTCAAAAAGAAGTTGCAATAAATGTCAGAAGTAATTAAAAGATTACCTGCAAAAGGGACAAAGACAGTGGCTGCAGAGGGAGGGACAGAAAGAAGGAAGGAAGAAGAGGTTGAATCCTTTCAAGTCTTCAGTTTTGTCCCACTCAGATCCTTTTTTTCCTATTTATGTGATGTAGCTAAATTTCTGTATGTTCTACAGAAAAACAGTCATAGAGATAGCAAAACTGTTGACTGGTTACACCAGGGAAACTGAAGTGAAAAGGTAAGTTTATCTCAAAGTAGTGGCTGGCTTGTGAGCTAACACATCCTGACAGTATGTTGATAGGCCATATACTGTATAATCAGTTGCATAATGTGCTCATCTCCAAAAATCAACAACAATATGTCAAACAAAGCCTGGAATCTAACTTCATGCCCTAAAAAGACAACTGATCTCATAATTTGCAGCTTTCAGAAAACATCAATAAAGTTCTGGAATGTAGAGAGCAACCAATGCAGTCTGAAGGACAAATATGAAAGCTTATGCAAAGTTACCTGAAGTGATCCCTGCTGGGTTTTAGTTTGCTTCCCACTGGTCTCCCTGGCTCTGTGAATGCCTTATCCACCTTGGAACGAGGCATAAGCATTCTGAGAGAAATGTCATTATTCTGTGCCTGATCAGTTTGAGGGCTTTTTAGAGAATCTCACAGTGAAAGCATTCACATGACAGTAAGACATTTTTCTTCTGGAATAAGCCTATGAAAAAATTGTGGTAAGTCTGAAATATGTCATCTATTCTTGTCTTGTTGTTCTCAGCCTTCAATGTAAAAGACTCAATAAGGAAATAGGTTGCCAGCATGAAAAATATATTTCATTGAGGTATAAGAAACTAGTTGATGCTCTAAAGCACTGAAAATGTAGCTAATATACACTTTCTGCTAAATAAGAATACTTAGGAACTACATTACTAAAGGGATAGAGATGGTTACACCCCACTGATTCTAAATCTTTGTTTCCTGTTTGGTATTACATTAGTTATCTGATGAATAGTTCAAAGGGACAAACCCTTCCTTTTAATTTCCATTCATCAAAAGATGAATGAGTTTAGAAAGATTTTTAACTTTTCAACATTGCTTACTCAAATTCTGCATTATTGAAATAAAGTTAATGAAGAGATAGCTTGAGTTCTCCTATGACATTTCATTACTAATCCATTTTCATTTGTTCAGATCTCTCCTATTAATATCTTATGAAAGCACTGTGCTTATGAACAGTTTAGTGAAAAGAAACACACTAATACTATGTCATCAGTCCAAACAGCATTCATTGTCACTATTATTCCACCAAATTTAAAGATGAATATAGTTTTCAAGTATTTCAAGTATTTTCATGTTTTGCTAAATCCAGTTGTAGTCCTGGAAAATTGTACATATATCAATATCCATATCATAAGGATTAATCAGTAAAGCTAAAATAATTGGAGAATAGTATCTGTGAAATTAAAGTAGTGTGAAAGAGATCAGCCAGAGATGAAAAACTCTAACTAAACCATGGCTTTGCATTAGTAATCTTCTAATTTGGGAGATGTTCTGAGAAAGATGAGTCAAGGGCTTTACAAATAAGGTGAACAAGGCTTAGCCTTTAAAGCAACTATTTCTTCATCAGTGTTAAGTACTGTTATCAAGCCATAGCATGAGAGAGCGTGGAAAAACATATCAGAGAGCACCCAGAAATCTTGAGAAAAATCCATTAATTCTGAACTTTAAATTGCACAGAAGTATGCAAATGAGAATGTAATTTATTTCACTCCCAACATACATTTAAGCATCTGTTACTGGTGCTTGAAGAAAGTACTTATCAAATTTATTTTAACTGAGAGAACATTTGGTATTCCTGATTGTCAGTGAGTTCAAAGGCTTTCAAAGTCACAGTTAAGACTCTGAAATTAACTCAGTTGGTTAAAGCATGGTGCTAATAGTGCTACAGTTGTGGATTTGATCTCTGTATGGGCCATTCACTTAAGAGTCAGACTTGATCATACTTCTTGGTCCCTTCCAACTCAGAATATTCTGTGATGTTTTTTCATCCTTTTTCTTGCGCTGTGAAGAATTTTAGAAAATCACTTGTTTGTTTCTGTTTCCTAAGTTCTTTCTTCCTAAGTTCTAGATACACCAAGTCATATATAAAAATTTGTTTAAACTTTGATTTTTCAGGTCCTGAAGATATTCTTCTTTTCTGGTGTTGGATAATACCTTTTGGAAAGCAATGAAATACAGACTGACTATACAGGGAGAAAATGCTGAAAAATATTTTAGAAAAATAGCATTAATTATGGCTGTGATTATCAGTCTGACATAGTTTCTTGGAAGAAAGAAACAATATTTGAGCATTACAGCACATCTACAAGCCAGCTCACATGCTTTCCATCTTCTGTTTGAAACTCTTCCTTTTTTGTTTGTTTCTTTGAATTGGCTTTATTTTGGAAAGGTAACTGTATGATACCATGAGACATTTCTCAGTTGCGTGCATGTACTTGGCAGCTTCCACTGGCTAGAGTCAGGTACTGGAGAGAGAGAAAGACTGAGGTCTTATTTAAGAATTTCAAATGGTTGCAGAGAGCATCGAGACCTTGCTGGGGAAAGTGGAATTCCTGAGATAACAAATGAAACTGCAATGCAGAAAACTCTGTCAGAGTCCTGTTTGTTGAACACCAGCTTTCTGTAGTAACATCCCAACTACTCTGGAAAATAATTTGTCTGGCCATGAACTTTCAGTTCATCTTTTGTTCTGTGTATCATTTTTTGACAAATAAAAGGCTATTTATAAAATCTTCAGATAAAGTTTTCATGTGTGCATTTGTTATCCTCCAAAACATTACCAAAAAAGAATCTTAGAAGCTGTGAGCAGTTTCAAAGTATTGGATCCTTACTGTGAATTTGAAATGCTCAAATAATAAAAAAAATCTGAGTCCTTGCCTGATTTGCATGCAGATATGTGGGGTGTTAAGTTTCATTACAGATTACTTTAATAAAATCATCCCTATGTACTATCATAATTTTAAAAAGAAAAGTAGATCAATGTTTAATGCAACTTTATTTTAAACCATATTCTTGATTATTACAGTGATATAGTTTAGTATAAATATTTTCTGATGCACGATCTCAATAAATATGAAGAGATTATCTAAACCTGTATAAATAATCTACAGATTCCTTTTACCCTTTGAGCAATGATCACATCAGTTTCTCTTCAGCAAAGATTATGGCCCTATTAAAAACTGTCTGCCTGAGCAATTCTATAAAAATGCTGCAGAGATGAATCTGTAAAATTATGTGGTATCAACTACATTATCATAAAGAAGCAGTAAGAAGTAAATAGATAGAATGATAATCTATCATGCGAACCACACAGTCATCTTAGAAAAGACTCTAAGCAACCAATACTCATCTGGGTCATTCTTTGCCAAGTGCTGGATTTTTCACTGAAGTGATTTTCCATGTTCTAAATCACTCAAATGAAAGTGCTTTATCCTTTATGACTGGGGCTTCTGGTTACTTCCTCACAATTCATTTGTTCCGATGCTCAGACTAAATTTACTTTTTTTCTTCATTTCATACTATTATTCTCAGTTATTCTGGCAGTGCTTATAACAGATAACTTTATGAGACACTTCCAAGATTTGTTTAAAAGGAAGAATAAACGTTTTGTTATATATCTGTACTAAAAAGTCCAGTCTTCAGAACTTCACAGTATTGCCATACAGAACGTCTCTGAAATTTTCTTCTTAAGTACATTAAATCACTTGATAACAAGATATCTGCCTGCAGCTTCACACACATATGCATATGCATGCACATCTTGGTGTAATTTTAGAAGTCTAAATATCCTTTTTACCTCATAATTCTGAGGTAAGTATAACTTTCTTCAAAGAACCTGTGAAACTGCACATCTATAGATAGAATGGAATGAACCAAAATAACTATATTTTTCTTTGCAACAGAACAAGAAATAAGAAACCCCACTCCTCCCTTGTTCATATCTAAGCTGATATGGTAAAAAAGGATGTAACTGTTGTTTACTGCCTCTTTGTGATGCTTAAGCAGTATACAGAAGGGAAAATGAAAGTGGCCTCTTAAGATTTCTGACCCAAAAAGGGTGAATAATCATTTTAACTGTTGTGAATTTAAAGTGTGTGATATGCTCTGTCATATTGATTGTAAGAGATGTGGTTATAATAAAGAATATGTCAGAAATATAATTGGCATAGAAAAACATGGACAGTTACTGAAAGTTTGTTCAATTCAGAAGATACTTCAGGGTGTTTTATTATGTTGAGGCTAGAAATAAAGACAAAACCAGTTTACCACTGTCATTTGATGTCTGGCCTTGAGAAAACATGGAATGTGACTTGCAGTTCATCAGTCCTAAAATGCTGTATTTTTCCTTTGAAGCATCTCTTTGCCATAATAAGCTCTTGATATTTAGGTTATGCAGTGATTTATTTCTCTTGCAGTCTTTGCTGTTGTACATATGATTTGAGTTTGGTGGAATTCTTTGGTGGAATCCAAAACTTTATATTAGCTAAGACAGACTTCATATTAATTTGCAAAAAAACCAAATTTTGTTACATGAAAAAAACATTTACTCAATTAGGCAGCTTCATATTTTCAATACAATAATATTATCCTGGTACAACTAAGCTCTGTAGTATTATACATTTGAAGAGAGAAATTCACTGTTCAAGTTTAACTTGGAAAAATATTTTTTTAATCCAAGAGAGCTAAATGTACTCTGTGTGTGACATACACAGGGTTTGTTTGAAAAGAGAGAGCGTAGACTAAAGTATTTTGCATAATTACCTTTTATTTTTGTGGTAATCCTGAAAGACCAAGACAGTTATACTTTCTCAAAGTTACATTGAACTTAAAAAAAAAAACAAATAATAAACCAGATTTTTTTATTTAGAATGAAACAAAACCTCAAATTTGCAACTGAAATTAATCACAAAAATAATGTATTAGTGAAGAGAATATGTCAACATAATACATGCTTAACTATAAACTTCAGCATAAATTTGTAATTTTGTAAAGGCTTAACTTCCCTCAGTCTCCACTGTAGGTTAGTTTTAAATAGTCATCAAGAGTGACACAAGGGTAATATTACTCCACATTAGCTTCTCTGTTTTGTTACAGTGCAATATCTTACGAAGTATATCAGGCTTATGCCCAAGTGTACGTAACCTTGGATAATATTTGAAAGCTATGAAAAATCAGATCAGAATATGGATATAAACATGCTAATGCCTGCACATCGAAATTTTCCCTCCTTGAATAATGGTGAAGATAAATTAAAAGAACATTGAGTGTTTTGAAGAACAACAACAAAAAAAGCCCCAAACAAACAAAAGACCACACACAGCTTCCCTCCCAATAAATAACCCCCAAAACAAACAAACAAACAAACAAAATTATAAACAAACAAACAAAAAACACCTCCAGTTTTCTCCTGGTATGCTTGTAATTTAGGAACAGAAAAAGCTGATTGCTCATCTTGTCTAATCCTCAATGTGTTAAAACCAAAGTTAAAGAATTGCTTTACTGGAAAAGTAGTTCAGATCAGCTGTCAGTGTTTCTGGATCATTCTTGCTCTATCTTGATACACCTTTCTTCTAGACTAACCATAAAAGTCCTGGACTCAAGAATTAGTCAGTTTGGCCTTTCATCAGAAATAAAATCTACAAATTCAGTTCACTGCTTTTGCTCACAGTTCTTGCAGAATACTCTGTCTCATTACAGGAATGGCAAGAATGAACATAACAGGTAGTGTTTTGCCCTCACTCATCTTTAATGCATCAGCTGTGGTAGATTATTCTACATTTCTGAGGCTTTTTTGGAACTTAGGAATGATCATTTCTTACGTCAGAATTGCTGTAAGAACACAGATCTTTTAGGGCAGAAAAAGATTTGTAGAGCAAGCTGTTTGTATTTCAGTTGAGTGAAAAGTCTTTTTGCCCTCAGCAGCAAAGGTGAATCATCAAGCTATCTGTTAGTTGTTAACATATATGCCTCTACAGGTAAAGTAAATTAAAACTAATGCATGCCACAACTCACTCAAAGGGCTCTTTTCCTTTACAACTTTGCTCTAAAAATAGGTGAGGGCTGAAATAAAAGCAGGTTGATTCAATTCCACCTGAACAGTTTGCTCTGTGTTTAGGGAAGTGTGGAGCTGTGCAGGCAAACAGAGAACAGACAGCTGTGTCTGCTCTGGAGCTCGAGTACACTTCAACTCACAGACCTCGTGGTCATAACACACGACTTAGGCACTAGGACCTTTTCTCCTTCTGCCTCTTCTTTAGGCAAGACAGAGGTTTCTATATTATGCAGTTTCTGCTGCAGTGGTGTCAAAAGCTCAGAGCCATCAAAATGGCTCATTTAGCCAGAGATCAGGACAGCAGGTTACAGTAGTCATAAAATCGATTTAGTATGTCAAATTATATGAGCAAGAGAAAATACAGGTAAATTATGACCTGGATGTACCTGTACATGGGCACATGCTTATGTTTTGGTGGCCAATTAATTTAATTCTTAATTTGTTTGTAAGTTGATTATAAGCTTAACAGCCACTAAGACAATGGAATTTAATTTTTTTTTTAATGAATCTTTAATATTAGAATCACAGAACTCAAGGCTGGAAGGGGTCTCTGAACATCGCACAGTCTCATGGCAATTAGATCAGATCATTCTGGGCATTGTCTAGTACAACAACCTTATTAGCATTACCATCTCTGTGAACATGGAATAAAAGTGAAATAAACTTTATATAATCTTCTGTTTAAAGGATATTTTCTGCTTATGAATTACCCTTGCTTTAGAAGCAGAGACTGCTAATAGCAAGTCACTGTACTAAAATACAACAAAACTAACGTTACTGCTTCTGATGCTGGTATTTACGTAGGTGCAATGTGGATGGTGTAGGCAATGGGATTGTTTTTCAGCTACCTTGACATTACATTCTAAGACTTTTATCCTACTAAAAATATTTGTTTGCTTAAAATGTACAGAATTTAAAATTCACAGGAAGTGATTCAACTGCTTAAATACAGACATTTAGTGACATTTCAGATACCATAGGCCTGGCTGTTTTCCCTGTCTTCTGCTACAAGGCAGATCATATATGATGTGTCATGGGTCATATCCCCCTCTGGACTTCTCAGGTATCCTACATTCTCTAAGATGGCACTGAGTAGTTGTGCCTAGGAAGCTGAATGCCTCTGTTCTTGTAGGGATTAACCTCTAGCTGGCAGTCAAGCCCCCCTGCACAGCTGCTCACTCACTCCTCAAAAGTGGAATGGGGGAAAGAACTGGAAAGGTGAAAGTGTGAAAATTTCTGGTTTGCGAAAACCACAGCTAACAGGGAAAGCAAAAGCTGTGTGCAGAAGCAAAACAACGGAATTAATTTTCTGCATCCCACGGCTAGGCAGGTGCTCAGCCATCTGTGGGAAAGCAGTGTTCCATCACATATAACTGATACTTGGGAAGGCAAACACACCACAGACCCTCTGTCTCCTCCATATTTTACCCAGCTTTCATTTTTAAGCACAACATTATATGATAGGAAATATCCTTTTGGTCAGCTGTCCTACCTGTGTCCTCTCTCAGCTCCTTGTGCACCGTCAGCCTCCTCGCTGGTGGGGTGGTGTGAGTGGCACAAAAGACCTTGATGCTGTGTAACCACTGCTCAGCAGTAATGGAAACCCTGTGACGTTAATGATGTTTTGGACACAAATCCAAAAAATGCACCATACTAGCAACTATGAAGAACAGTACTCCAGCTAAAACCAGCACACTTAGTAAAAGTTGTAACTTTGGCTGGGTAGCTAATTTATAGATAATTTGCAACAGAGCTTCAAAATGGGAATCTCAAAAGTCAACAGGCAGAGCAGAGTCATCCTAAATACTGTTCATCCCTCTTTTCTGTTCTGTAGTGGAAAATTTAGTGGAATCTCCCTGGATTGTCAGCAGTGCATAAGAAATTCCATATCCATATCAAGGAGGTAAAACTGGTACCAAAATCCTTACTCAAATACCTATTTTCTGTGTGAATTTTCAAAGAACAGTGTAGCTTCCTTATTGTCCCATGCCTTGTGCTTTTAGGGAAAAGGGCAAGCAACATCTTTGCTGCATGTATTTAGTGAAATCTGCAAGATCCGTATGTTTTCAGTATTTGCTGCCTGTACAGAAAACATTAGTTGGGTTGGCAAATTTTTTATGTAAGTTTTTTTTTCTTATGAATCACGTAATAGGTGAAGTTTTATTTGTTGGGTTTGTCTTCTTTATTTGTTTTGTTGCTTGAAAATTGAGCTGCTGAAAACAAATTATTACCTAAGAAACCTCAGCCTTCATTTATAATCAAAAAAGTTTCTACCCTTCCAGACTGAATATTAATTGGAAGATAAGCATTCCCAGTGAGATACAAAACCAGTCGAACTCACTAACCCTGACATGTGCTTTCTTCCAAATTTCATCTTTTGGGTGTGGTAGGCCTAAGGTGTGGTTATAAAATAACTTGAGTGCCTGTGGCTGACAAAACTGAGTTGAAACCTCACAAGAAGAATTTGCCCACATGACACATTAAACTTTATTTGTGAACAAAAAAACATTCTACATATACTTTAGGGTAATTATCCCTGCTAAGCTGCAGCTTGCTTTTTAGATTTGTTAGCCATCCTTTTAGACAGATCTCTAGCTTCTTTTTTTCTTTCTGGCTTATATGGCAAATTCTGAATTTTGCTAATAGAATCAGCAGGGACCTCACTCCCATCTTACACTTTACTAATATGACAAGTACTTCTGTTGTTACTATAATGAATGAATAAGCAAAAATGTACAAGCCATTCAAATATATTTTTTCATTTATATAATTTTGAATAATAATTCCGCTTTCTGAAAACTCGGTTCCAACTCTAGGAAAGCCAAATCAGACTTCTGGGATATAGTATTGTGTTTCATTATGCCTTGACTTCTCTGAGGTAAGTTCCTTCCCGTGGGACAGCTATCAGCACCGTGCACGCTGTTCCTGATGGGACATTATCATTAGTTTAGAACCGTGATAGTACTGCTGTTTGTTTTAAAGAGCTATTCCCCTGGTAATGCAGTCTTCAATACCACTCTTGATTACTTCATTGCTGTTAAGATTAGAAACTAGAAGGTAATATCCGCTTTATCATACAATTAATTGACTGCAATACTTGAAATTACTGATGTAGGATAAGAAGAGAAAATGAAATCCTAATGAAAATCCCTAAATAAAAGTGGATGTACATAGCATACTGAATATAATAATATGTTTCTCTGACTTTTTAATTATAAAGTGCCCTCAAAATTAGCTACTTAAATTTTAATCTCTGTTTCTGAGAATTATCAAGGCATTCTTGAGCTTCAGATAACTTATTAAACATACAGATTTTTGTTTTCTTTCCACTGTGAAATTAATTAAAACCTATCACACAAAATAGGAAATAAATTATAATCACCAATCTAAAAATTAAGATATTAAGTGAATTTTGTTTTGCATTGTTTCAATTGTTCTCATTTTCTTTAGATAAAGAAAAAATCAAGAAAACTCGTCAAAAGAGATTAGTTTTTTGGAATAGATCTACATACAGGTTTCATTCAGTTTTCAGTTAAGAACACAAAATTTCTGAAGATTTTTTAATGTCCAATTCAGAATACTTGATTTTCAAAACAGGCCTGAATTAAGTTCTACCAATCTTCATGAAATCCTTGTAAAATTTTCTACTTCACAATGAATATTTAAATAGAAGGAAAAAATAGGAGTTTAATATGAAATCACTTTACTAATGAAAAGCTGAATCAGAAGCTTTTCATTGTCTGCAGTCCCAAACAATGAGGACAAATATAAAGGATAAACCAAACAGAAGATAAAACTGGGTGAAGATGTAATGGAGACTGGATAATGCTGAGGAGGTCAAAGAGTTTTATGTGTCTTTTGAATTAGTCTTCAGTAAAACTAGTAACTAGTGAAATTAAGGACAAATGAAAAGTATAACATTTCCACTCAGGACAGGGAAGAAAAAAAAAAAAAAACTTGAATATTCTTAGCAAGATATTGACATATTAAAAAAAAAAAAAAAAACCAAAACAAACAGCTGACACTTGACAAGGCTTCTAATGATAAGAATAATCTAAATGAAATTCTTTAGTGCTGGTTTCATAATCAGATGGATGATCACACGATCACATCCAGAACTATTATTAGTGGTTGAAGATAGAATAATACCTACAGTGAATCAACCTTAAACAGGCATCAGTCTGGGAGATATGCTGGCTAATAATATAATTGATGAGAATGACATGACTTTTATTATTTATATATAGAATTGGGAGCAAATTTACACATAAACACAAGGAGGCCAAGCTACTTAATAAAGATGTGGTCTACATTTAGGTGATACTTAAACGTACAGTTTGGGGAGGATGCTACTAGCCTGTATAAATAGGATTGTTGCTTAAATTTGCCTGTTACTTGTGACTGATCAATAGAAAAAAATGTAAGAGCTTAAATTGCAGCAGAAGAGGTTCATATTACACATGAAACTTTTAATATTAGACAAACATCTTTCAAGTTACCCCCAAACATAATTGGTTGAGACAGAAAAAGGAGAATGACTAAGCATTATCTTAAAGTCCCTTCCAGCATTCTTTGTATGACTGTATGTTCCTCCTCTGAGGAGCAGAAGCTTTGGGGTTTAAAAGACATTCTTTTTCTGACTCAGAATCTTCCATGTTGGCCCTAGGGGTTATACACAAGATGGGGCTGTAATGGAGTGTAGTACCAGCTTAGAGAAATGTTACATTGCTAGTTGCATTCCACATAACAATTAAAGGAGTCAATAGTTTTATGGAAGATTGGATTTTTATAATAAAGAAAATACAGAAAAGCAACTTTAAAGACTCATAATTTTGCCTGATTTTTTTATGACCTTTCTCATGAAAAATAATTCCCCAAGTCACAGGTCTAATAAAAATGTGAGCAGATAGCAACTAGTAGTAACAAAAACAGTCTAGATTTTGACAAATTTAGGAATAAATCCTGTAGAAAACAAATTATTACCACCTTCATTTGGCCTCTGGTAGCATTTATCAGCTTTATCAGATAACCCCAACAAACATATATGGATGGCTATGAGGCAGGCAACATTTTATTGCACATTTTTTGTGTAAAAAAACATTACCATGAAGGCAGTGAGAATAGGCATTAAGGAACTTTTTGTGTGTGCCCAGAATATATATAGTACAATTTTGATGAAGTACTGACGTTTGGCTTACTAATACCTGCAAATGCAGATGTAGATTTATGAATTTGTATAGTCCCATTTAGAAGAAAGACATGGAGTTTTTTGTGTTAAATGATTTAGATACATGAAACTCTGCCAAAACAAAGGCTAAGAGGAAAAAGAGGATAGTGATTAAAATTATTGGAGTATCTTGATAAAGTTGTTCTGGGTGATAACATGTTTCATAATAATGAGTCTATATGAGCCTTAGCTATGATTTAAATTATTTAATAGCTACTTCTCTCTCTCTCTCTCTCTCTCCGTCTGAAGTTTGTGTTTTACAAATGGTGAAGAAATGTAATTTATCAAATATTTCTGGACAGCAGTGGTTATCTTGAGAGTTTCAGGAGTTTAGGGACTCTTAAGAAAGATGCATTCTGACAATCTGGAACTCTTGCTGGACTTGGCACACCTGAAAATTGAGATATAGAAACTCACAATCACTTTTCAAAATTCTGAATTCTGTCCTAGAAACCTCACTAACCTGTGATCAAGTGATCAGAGGCTAAGTGATATAATAGAGCATGAAAAGGGAAAGTTGAAAAGGTAAGAAACAGATGGAACAGTTGATGAACTTAAGTAGTGTGTCTACGAAACATATCCTATCGTATTTCTTGTTCACACAGGCTGGTCACTGAAGCGTTATTCATAAATTCAGTTTTGAACACCACATCCAAAATTGCTAAATATTTAATGTATATTAATTATGTAATTGTAAAAGTCTAATTAAAAAATGGAAATATGGTTTCTAAAGCTACAGATCTTTTAGCATTTTTTAAAATGACCCATATCAAGTTACTTTTTCCAACACAAGTGAAGGTATTGCAAATGATAAATCTAAAGCATGAACAAAATTTAGGACTATACTTTCACTTGGAAAAGATATAGGATTAGATATCCTTTGTCTCCTCAGCATGGATAGTCCTACATTCAGCACTGTCTTAACCTCCAACTGAATCCTCTCTAAAGCGAGTGCTGTTGAACTGCAATAGGAGAATGAAAAACTTCTACTGTCATCTCAGTGGAGCTGCCCATCATTTAAAGGGAAATTTCATCTGTGTAGTATATGTTTGTACTTGTCTCAAAGGGCTTTTTTCTATACTACTATATGTTTTAAGAACAGATAAATAACTCATTATTCTCACAAAGAATGAATAGACTGAAATTAAATGACCATACTGAATGACAACTTTAAAAATTATTGAAAAATTCAGAGTTAATAACTCATAGAATGATGAAAGATAATAAATAGAATAACCAAAAATTACTCAGAGTAATTGGATGTTGCTCTAGGAATGAAAATCTGTATCGTGGAGGCAGTAGTTTCTCTACAGGGATAAACTAGGAACTATTCCATTAAACCAAGAGAAGAAAAAACCAGCCTGATATGACTTTACACACTGTAGAATAAGGGGTTTGTTAAAGATATAGAACACTGGGGAGTTCCTTAGTCTGGGATTTAACAATGTGATATTGTTTGCCTAAGTATATATTTTTCAATATATTTCTTTTTCCTTTCTTCTGAACATAAATGTTTCAGAAGCAGGAGCTGATTTCTTGTATGGTTTGACTCCGTGATTGTTTGCTCAGTCAGGCAGAAATTATTATAAATAAACAGCTGAGTCCTTGGTTATGGCTAAGGATTTATATGTAGTCACAAGTACAGAGGATGAGGAAAGCTCACCTTTACAAGTGTTCTGCTGTGTCTGAGTTGTTCAGGCCTGTTTAAAAAAATACTACTCTAATTTACATAAGCAGCATATTTCCTCCAGGGCTGAAACAGCAGCTGGCAACAAGCTTTGTGTTGGCCAATGCCGTTTGTATTTGCACTGGTCACTCCTTTTACCTTGGCACCAACAAGTGAAATATTAAGATTAGCTCAGTCATTAGATAATTTAGTCAAGCTGGCTGCTGAGTCAAGTTGTTGCCAGGAAGGCAACAGTATAAGCACAACCTGTCTGAAGGCTCTGGAGTCAGTGGGATGATACCTATTTCCATAGCACACTGCTGTGCTAATTCCCTGCACAGTATCTTTTTACAGGAAAGTTCTTCAAAATAAATTGTCAGTGTTTCTCAAAAGGAAAGCACGACTGTTGTCAAGCAACTGTCTAAAAAGACAAGACCATAAGGAGTGAATAATGAAAGCTCATAATTGGCATATGTGAAATTCAAGTTCATGTTGGAAACTATTCCTGCATTACTAATCAGCTAATAACATAATGTCTTCCAAGTATGTGTGTTAATAAAGACCCTGGGGAGGTAAACAAAAGAAATTATGCCTTTTCTTTTGCCCAAGAGAGAGAGGCTTACAGCAGAACATATGCAGTTCTGTTGCGCTACAGTAGAAGAGGGAGAGGATCCGGAGTAACTGTGTTTTGTATCTTCAGTCTATCTGCTCTTATGCTTGGCAACTGCAGCCTTCAGCAACACACACATCACAGGCATTTAAACAGAGGGCAGTGGAGGTTGCGCATCACTGTATTTCAATTGATGTAAGTCCCTGTCATATGCTAAACAAGAAGTCAAGCAGCAGGATTCATAATGGTCCTTTATATTTCTCTTAATCTATGCATTTATGAAATCACAAATTATTACTTATTCTAGAACTGGGATCATTTAGCATTCTCAGTACTAAACAGAATAAAACACCCTAGAAGGGTGGTTAGTCAAGTCTTGTTTGAAACATGTCTAGCAAGAGAGCATGTTTGACTTCTAAAATGCAAAGCTGAGACCATGTTCTGTAGAATAAACTCCCTCTGCCAGAATTTCAACAGCAGTTAGTAGGAATCTGTTGAATCAGTAAAACCATCCTGGGTTATATCAGCTGAGATCCTCTCCCATGTTTGTTTGGAATCTGTTTGTGTAGGCCTCCCTCAGGCAGAGATTCCATTTAAAAAGCTTATTTATTTTTTATCAGCTTAGTTTATTTAACAGGTATAAAAAGTATAACTCCAGTAAGGGGTGTTAGAAGACTTCAAGTAATTATTATTAGGGAAATTCTTTATTTCCTTTAACCCTGTTGATTTTACAGCTTGTCTGTATTGGATAGATATTTTTAATGAAATGGCTTTCTTCAGCTTTCTTATTGCATATTTTTATTTGGTTGTGCTGAACACTTTCTTTGGGGGAGATACTCACCAGAGATGTAACCTGCTAATGCCAACCCTCATAATAAATGTACTCCATTTCTTGTAGAGTTATTCCATCTCTAGAAATATTGCACTTCATTTAAATTGTGCCCACTGAAAACACGTATTTCAGCTCAAGGACCCAGAGGCATTATTTTTCATCCTGAAATGTGGATCATTCCAGTCTTTATGATACAAACAACTCTCAACCCTTAGCATTTCAGCAGCAGCATTATTTTTGCAAAGATTCAATTTCAACTGTCTGGAGCAGTGCTGTCCAAGATGAGCCTAGAATATTACAATAACTATTGAAAAAAATAGATTAGTCAAAGTGGACCAGTTCCATAATGAGTTATATTATTTGCATTTTTTTCTACTATTAAAATGCATTAACACCTTTTAACTGTACATATAACCATGTAACTCAGTTTTTGAGTCAGAAAAGTGTGGACCAACTTCATATTAGGCGAAAGTGTTATATAAAGTAAAAAATATCTCTGCTTATGTTTGGATATTAGATTAGAATCTTTCAGGGCAAGTAATAGAAGGACTTGGATACACTAGGATTTGATTTGCTTTTATCAGGATGATATTGTAAATAGGCTATTGCAGATAGCTGTCTGAAATACTTGATGTTCTTTGGCAAATCTAATGGAAAGCAGGAAGTTAGGAATGATTAGGGAAGAAATGGAGTTCAAATCAAATTACTTTTTATAGTACTGTATAAATCCATAGTTCCTGCCCTTTGAATAATGCATACAGGAATGGCCATGACATCCAAATTTTATGTAAAAAAATGGAAAAAGATCACAAAATGTGAACCCAATGAGTTACAGATTGTGTAGCATACATCTGAAGATCATGCAATCACGACCAATTTAATTTAGTGTATCAAATTATGCATATGTAAAGCTGTGTAATTAATTTGTTTGTGACTAATTGCAAGTCTGAAGGCATCTAACACTGTTCCTTTAGTTGTTATTTAATTTTTAATGCTTTCTTCAAAACACTATGAATATAGTATCTTAATGTGGTATTTTTCCTACTTTGGGGGCAGAAGGGGGAGAAACAGCAGCAAAAGTTAACAAGAAGGTGTATATCACTATTAAGAATTTATGAAATCAGCCTCTGTCATGAGCTAGACATATAACAATGTATTTAAAATATACTTCAGCAATACATTCCTTGCAAATTTAATAATAAATCATAAAAGAAATTTGTTTATTCTGTGTGATTCTTTTATTTTAGGAGTCCTAACATGGCAACAAAAAGAGTCAGGACAGTTTCGATAACAGATCACTTGCATAAATTTGGGCATTTGATTTGTGCCTCATATTCTGTCTAGTAAAATAAGCACACTGAATACATAAATGTTGCTTTTCCTTTTCAATTGGATACAAAAGGTCTCAATCACTTTAACAAAATTCCCATTTTCTGGTGCCTATCAGATTAGCTCTGTTGGCTGTAGCATGGTTCTAATAACACCAAGGTTATGATCCCCCTATGGGCCATGCACTTAAGGGTTGGACTTGTTGATCCTTGTGGGTCCCTTCCAGCTCAGAATATTTTGTGATTCTGTCCCCAAAGACATGCCTGGAACCTTACACTGACGCTTTATACTGGAGTCAGGGCAAGTTAAGCATTCAGAAATGGTGTCCAAAGTGTTCAGCTGAGCTAAGTAGTATGAAGTACTGGGGGTAAAAATGTGTCTACAGCCTTGTCTGGGAAGCCACTAAGTAAGAAAGTGGGAGTCTGTAGTGCAGTGCTTGAAAATATGAGGGATCAGTCTCTGGGTCCTGCTTTTACTTCCTTATACACAAATGTCACTGAAATGTTCTGGAATTCTACTAGAATTCCAAGTTACCATTTTGTCATCTGTATGAGGCAAAATCACTCCCACCCCCACCCCCCCTCCCCCACTCTCCATCTCTTTTTCGCTTTCTTTGTTCCTTACTTAATGTTTATTTCATGTTTCCTTATGGTGGCAAGGTTTCAGAAGGAGCAGAACTCAGAAGGCAAGAAACAGTTCATACTGGGATACCAGTCAGGCTTTGATGTGAAACTTGCACAGCCTGTTGAACTCTACAAAACCAGGACATTTTTGGGCACATAAAGAACCTAAAGTTTAGGAGCCTGAGGAATTTTCAGATACAAACCTGTGTCTTCTAAAGAGTTTAAGTTCCTCCAGGGCTCAATGCCAGAATAACAAGGATTTTCAGGATGTCAGTTTCAATTGTGAGTATTTAAACTGTATCCAAAACATACATTTTAATTCACTTAGTGAAAAAGGCTTGAATCACATCCTCCATAGAGCAGAAGACCCATTCCACCGAGGTTATCTTGGTATTAGTTCTTCTTTCCTACCTCTGAGATAGAAAAGTAAAATGCTTCTATAAAACATTATATTAATGTCTTTTTCAGTTGAGGGATAACTCCAAAATGATTAGTATAATAATTATTGCTTTGATATACTCATCCTTATACAGAACAATATAATTCACCATCTCAGACACCGATAAGGTCCAGAATATCAGTAATAATACAGTCAGTATGAGTATCAGTGTGCTAAATAAGCTGATGTATGATTGCCAGTAGTCTGATTAAGAATTTTAATCAGTTCTATGGATATTTCACCATTTTCACTAAAGGAACATTTGAGTAAACAATGTATCTTTTTCCACTAAAGAGTCTTTTGTTAATGCAAATATGAGAGAAACAGTAATTCAGAATCATACATTTGTGCTCATCTGTTTTCATTTCACATATTTGCTTCTAAATTTATACTTGTATGTATTATGTATGGACACAATACATGTCACTATAGCTGAAGTGATCTTGCCTTTGTGTGTGGTGTTTTATAGCATATCTTTACCTTTTTCGGTCTATCTAGCTAATACTTTTGTCAATTGAAACTGTTTTTTAAGAAATTATCTTTACAGTGTGATTTAATAGGATCAAAATGTCTAAGCAGACAGTGGATTCCATTCTTTCCCTTCAAGCTAACTGCCCAAAATTACTGAATGCTACTAATCACACAATGTACCATTACTCACAACACCTTTCCCTCCTTACCCTGTTCAAATTAGAGCTGTGTCCGGCTCTGCATTTCAAATGATGTACTATAATGGTGTATTATAATGAAGTGAACCACCCAAAGCCTTGTGAGTGGAAGCAGACTTGCCTGTTGGTGTTTGATATGGTCCACCTATTGTTCACCAAAGTAAGAATTGCCTTAAGTCAGGGCAGCATGTAGTATTCCTGAGGCATATTCTTGTAAAGTTATGGGTTTGTTAAAGAAAACAAGCCTATGCACCGTCATAAATGCATGATTTCGTCTGAATTTTTGATTGATGTTACTTTCTGAAAATATTGTTATGCCGTTATTGGGGTTTTTGTGCTTATAAATAAAAATTTTGGCAATCATTTAAAAATAAGTTCTTTCCACAACATATTCACTTAAAATCTGTGCTGATAAAGTTTGCTTCACATGTTGATCTTTGGTTTGACTTATATAAGGCTTGGGCAGCAATCCAAGTATGGTGAAGGTTTACTGTTTCATTTGTTTTACCATCCCAAGTTTTCTTTCAATTGCTGCTAAGAAGTGAAATATTAATCAATCAGCAAACATAGTAAAAATAGTTCTGAAAACAACCTTCAGTAAAAGCTGATATAAAAGCAGTGAAGCATGAACAGCCATTTGCACATTAACTTAAGCAGGCAGCTTAGAAACTGAGTTGCTCAGAAACCCTAGATAACAGCACCTAGAATTAGGTCAAGGAAGAGTTAAGCTTGCGTTATGATTTGTTGTAAGCTTTTATATTATACTTCTAGAAGCATTTTTAATTAATTTTGTTAATTTCTTCTTATTTTTTTTGTTGGTTTGGTGTTTTTTTAATAGCATCATAAATCATAGCATACATCTTTGTGTTTTGTTAGGGGTTTTAGTTTTGTTTTGATTTGGTTTTGTTGCTGTTGTTGTTTTTTATTTAACTAGTGCCCATTGTTTCTTTCCTATTTAAAGGAAAGAAATCTTATCTTCTTTCCCTACCAAAGAGTCCTGAAACAGTCTACAGAATTTATCTTAATTGCAAGTAGTGGTAAAGTCCATTTCTTAATCTTTAGCAATGTCACACAGAGGGATACTAATATTTTATTTTTTTTTAAGGAAAGGTGTATTTTTTGAACCCTTCAGCTGTTTATGAGTTTAAAAACACTGACACAAGAAACTTCTTAATGGTAGGAGAGTGTAGTTCTTGCAGAGTTTGCTCTGTAAATAGTGCTGCACTGACAAAATTTCCTTAGATGTTCATTTATATATTTCCCTTCCCAAAACTGTCTTCATAAGCATTACCCTAATCAAGTGAACATAGTCACATATGTAATTCATTCACGGATTTGATAGAATTAGTATGCTCTATTTTTCAGCAATTAAAAATAACATTTACTCTTGGGAAGAAACTTCAGGGACTGGGTTTTTTTTCAGTTCTCCTAATGCCTGAGAGTGGTACTACCTTCAGCTGAGGACATGACCTTGCTTGAGCCAAGTTATCTTGGAGGAGACCATAACAATTAAAAAATCTTATTTTATTGGACTGCCATTTTTGTTTGCTATGTTTTCTCTGTAAAGAAAGTATATGGCAGGTGCCTAGGATTTAAAGAATTTCTGTTTTGCATATAAATATTTTTAGTATTATGCTGTAGAATTAGCATATACAGAGGCTTTTACTATTAAGACCTTTATATTCCACTTTATAAATATAACCCAATCTACCTCAAAGCAAGAATACTTTGCCTTTTTTCCCCCTCTTGGATTTCACAGTAAGGTAAAGCTGATGCAAGTCAGTATCTCACAGAAATAAAAAATATTTTTCACTAAATAAATATTTACACAAAAATTAATCATATTTCATTGCTAAAGCAGGCATAGGATTGCAATAAACAATTTTTAAATAATAACTTTACATAGTATATTCCTTTAAAATATATTTTAATCGCAGACAGTAAAGTTATCTGGTTTTACCTCACATTGTAACTAAGCCATCACATATGCTTAATTGCTGTTTCCCATCTCAACTGGGATGGGAGAGAAATAATCTCATAAAGAAGCTTAAATTTTAGCTCCAGAATGAGTGATTTCTTGACTAAGTGAAAATACAGACTTCAATTTCCACTTCCTTCCAACAGTTTTGCTAAGTTACGTATATTAAATGGGTGACATCCATACAAAATATGTTTACTGCATATTGAGGCTATGTCTGGCAATGAACCATTCAAATTCAAAGTGGTCATGAGTCATAACCATGTCAGATGATGTTGCTTAGCAGCATTAGGAGGTCAACATCTCAGACAACTACTGACATTGTGAAGGTCATTGTGCCTACCACTCTGTCACATCAGGAAACCCTCTTATATGATCAGATCATAAATGCAGCAAACTTCGTCCTAAAAATCAGTTCTTTCCTCCCTCCCTCTCATTCTACTAGAGAATGTACTAAGACAACTGTTCCAAAATTTGATTCCTCTTTTAATAGTTTTGAGATTAATGTTGCTTTTTTTTTTCTCATGGAAAATGTTATATATATATATATATATATATATATTATTTTTTGTGATCTTATGTTTTGCATCTTTGAAGCATGTATTGCGTATTTATATATGGAACATACATATTTATATATTTATAGCACAGGTATGTTGCATGTGCTTATATAGATTATACATATATATCATACCTTCCAGTCCTTTCAGTATTGATAAGCTTAGCAAAAAAGCTACCTTAGTTGTCTCCTATAAATATATCCTTTGTTCTGAGCACTTTGGTGGCTCTTTGCATCCTGCATCCATTTCATATTCATATTTCCTGAAGTGTGTGTGGTAGGCCACATCAACTTTTATCCATCAATTTTACAATGTACATATCTCTGTTTCTACCCTCTATCAACTAACTGAGAATTTTCACATGTCCCTTATTTGGTCTCTTTCAACTGATGATCAACCTACTTTTAAAATGTCTTATTAGTCTGTCCTTAAATGACTTGATGTATTACACTGATGCTGTTCATCCTATTTTTCTGAGGTTTCAAGACTATTACTTACACATAAATTAATCTTCCGTCCAGTGTTCATAACTCCTAATATTTTGGAAAAGCAATAATGCTAAATATTGCTAATATGAGAGAAAATATATTTCAAAAAGAAGTATAGAATATATTTTAATATAGAGGATATTTTAACATAACCAGTCTGAAAGTCTCCTATAGACTGAGCACATGTGGACCTAAGAAAATAAGTAAAGAGCTGAATCAAGCAACCTGTATGAAAATTAATTTTGAGTGAATATATGTTTAAAGTCTATATATAAACCCAATAATTAAACTTTTAATTTTATCTTGAGCATCATAACAATGTCATAACAATAGAAGTTTAGTAATATTGGAGGTATATTGGGGTATTCCCCCATCTGTGGGGAAAAATAAAACACCTCCCAACAACAACACTGATACAACTCAGCATTAATATAAATTTTTATCACCTTCAGAGGAGAGGGAAAGTTGTTTGAAGCTCTTACCTTCCTGCTGCCACTAGAAAGAAAGGATTTAAAAGCTATCAGATACTATGAATACACATGAACTCTTTCATTTCCTATTCCTGTTTCTGTCAGAAGCTATTCTGGATCGAACCTTAGTTCAAACACACTTTCAAAAAACATTTATGAAGGCACTAAGACTGCACTATTGGACTTGAATTAAAGAAGAAACAAAAATATTTCTTCTTCATAGCCTGAGTTCAGCCACCTAGCAGCCACAGCCTGATGGATGGCAGACTAGAAATTCAATGGGCAGGCCAGAGTCACAGTAATTGCCCAATATCACCTTCTGATGTGTTTTTAAAGGTAAGAATAAACATTCTAGTCTACACCTGTCTGGGTCTATGGGTGAGGCAACAAAACTTCAAGGTCAGTGTTGAGTGATGATGGGAACTGTGTTGACTAATCAAAGCTTGATGATAGAAATTACAAATAAACAAAAAGTGCACCACATCCTCTAGTCCTTGAAATCAAACAACAAAGTGAAAAGGAAATGGGAATCATCTAAAATATTACTTTTAATTCTGTAGCTACTGAAAATAAAGAGCTTTGTTTTGCATTATGCTACCTTATTCCCTTCTAAATAATTGTTAGATGTTGACTCATGTCTGATTCAGATACAGAGCAATAGTCTTAATGGGTGGTGCACTAACTTAGGAAATTTTGGCACTGTTATGGCTTGTCAAGCTTGTATTTTCATGAAAATCTTGATTAAGTTCACTAAAAGAAAAAATATGGTTTCATAATTACAGCTTGAAGTAGCAAACAGCACAAATGTAAGATAAGAGAGTTTATAGGAAGTAATCAGTGTAAAAATGACCCTTTTTATGACTTAGCTTTTTCCAGCATACCTAGCCTTCTGGTGACAGTCCTAATCATGGATTCAAAAACCCAGGTCTACCCTTTGAGTTATTGGTGTCATTTAAACACTGTGATGAGGCAGAACAGATGTACAGTGGTATCCTTCTCCTCAGCAGATGGACTGTTCTTGGAAATTTTTATATACTTTTAAAGCAATTCATATAACACCAGTGACTACAGTACACATTTGTACTCAATAAATATGTATGTATTTCTGACATGTCAATATTAACATTTAAACATGTCACTGTTATTATTGAAAAATAAGTCAATGGTCCTACTTTATGGAATGCTCGGCTTCATATTCTGATTTGTGGGTTTCCTCCCCACACTCCTGTTTCTCTCCCCAATTTATGTTCAAGCATATTCAACAATTTATGTTCATAAATCAAGATAGTCTACAAACTTCAGTTTAAAGCTACAGTTCTCAAAAGGTGTGCATAGCACAATTTTCTTCCTTGTAAAATCACCTTACAGAATACCTTGCTGGGATTCATACAAAAATCCATATGACAGCTCTCTGGCATAGCAGAAGGACTGAAGAAGCATGTCCTTAAGCATCTCTTAATAAAGAGTTTAGATAGAAACAGGCAGCTGAAACAGAATTGAAAATAATGTTCACCAAGAAATTTTTTTTAAACATTTTTAATTACAGAGATAGGACACCATACTACAGGATGAAGTTGTCAGGAAAATATCAGTACTATATTTAGTGATACATTTGCACACAAGAATTAAAAGCTAACAATTCACAACTTTGAACAGTGTCTACATGCATGCTGCATTGATACAATCCACTGGTTATACTTCTTCCACCATTTTGTTTGGAAATTCATTTATCTGTTTAACAACCTGAAGTTGACTATGGGATTATTCATGTGGATTGGCAAAATTATATGCATTACTAGGATAAAATTTCTTGTTCTTCTCTAAACTGATTCTATAGGAGCCAAACTTAACTTTTCCAAGAAATAACACAAACACTTAAATGGCTGGAAAGCGGACATGAAATTGGATTCTGCAAAATCATTGGAAGTAAGGGAGGAAATATAGCAACTTGTGAAACTTGTGAAAATGTTGTATTTTATATGTGTTTGTGTAAATGAAGGCAAAGGAAGCTTTTAAATCTGCTTCTGTTAAATTTTATTTCATCTATCAGCCTTCTGAGTGTACTTTCTGGTATTGAAAGGCTCTAAAGACAATTGCCTGCAGAAAGCTAAAAAGGCAATAAGTATGCTATATTATGAATATCTTACTTTCTTATTTTTAAGAGTTGCCATAAAAGCAAATGGGATTTTTCTTGGCTTTTTCTCATGGTATGTAATCATTAAAGTAATTCTTTCAAATGTATTACTTGTCTGTACTAATTACTCTGGTTCTTAAATATCGGTGATCCAAATGAAAAAACAGTGGGTTTAAAAAACAATTATCAAGAAAGCCTACTCGAGTTAAATGAAAGCAAAACTGAAACTAGAAAAATTTATCCTTTGTAGCTGAGCAAACTTTATTAATCATTATCAGATATAGCATTTTCTTACAATGATTTGGTATTTGGTGAGACATAAAAGTGTAGAAAAAGGATAACCTTCTTTTTCATCCAGAAGCATAATATTTTCAAGTGATACGACAGTTAATGCCAAAAGTTTCTGTAAACAGTATTGCTTTCACTAATATCAAGTAGTTCAAAATGAATAATCTCCTTTTAAACAAAAGTTGCAGCTAGTAAAGGCATTTTGTAGAAAAGAATCACAGAATATGCTGAATTGAAAGGGACCCACAAGGATCACTGAGTCCAACTCCTAGACCTGCACAGGACCATCCCCAAGAGTCACACCCTGTGCCTGAGAACATTGTCCAAATGCTTCTTGAACTCTATCAGATTTGGTGCTGTGAGCACTTTCCTGGGGAGCCTGTTCCAGTGCCCAACCACCTCCTGGATAAACAACTTTTTTCTAATATCCAACCTAAACCTTCCCTGACACAACTTCAGGACATACCCTTGGGTTCTGTTCCTAGTCACTACAGAGAAGAGATCAGTGTCTGCCCCTCCTGTTCCCCTCACGAGGAAGTTGTAACTGCAACAAGGTCTTCCCTCGGTCTCCTCTTCTCCAGGCTGAACACACCAAGTGACCTCAGCCGCTCCTCATACAGCTTCCCCTCAAGGCCCTCCACCATCTTGGTTGCCCTCCCTTGGACACTCTCTAATGGCTGAATATCTTATATTGCAGTGCCCAAAACTGCACACAATATTCAATGTGAGGCCGCCCCAGGGCAGAGAAGACTGGGACAATCCCCTCCCTTGATCGACTGGCGATGCTGTGCCTGATGCCCCCCTGGACACAGTTGGCCCTCCCGGCTGCCAGGGCACTGCTGACTCACATTCAGCTTCCCATCGACCAGGACCCCCAGGTCTCTCCCCGTGGCCCTCCTTTCCAGTGTCTCATTCCCCAGGCTGTACATACATCCAGCGTTGCCCAATCCCAGGTACAGAATCCAGCACTTCCCTTGTTGAACTTCATATGGTTGGTGATTGCCCAGGTCGCTGATTTGTCGAGGTCTCTCTGCAGGGTGTCCCTGCCTTCGAGGGACTTAGCAGCTCCTCCCAGTTTTGTGTCATCCACAGACTTGCTTAGTATCCCTTCCAGTCCCGTGTCCAAATCATTTATGAAGATGTTGAAGAGCTCAGGGCCCAGGATGGAGCCCTGTGGAACCCCACTAGTGACAGGTCACCAGTCTGATGTCACCCCATTCACTATTACCCTCTATGCTCAACCCATGAGCCAATTGCTCACCCACCACATGATGTGTTTATCCAGCTGTGTGCAGGATACTTTGTCCAGAAGGATCCTGTGAGAGACAGTATCAAAAGCTTTACTGAAATCCAAAAAAGATGACATCAACTGGCTTCCATGGGCAACTAGGTGGGTTACCTTGTCATCAAAAGAAATCAGGTTTGATAAGCAAGACTTTCCTCTCAGGAAGCCATGCTGGCTGTGACCAGTGATTGTGTTGTCTTTCAGGTGTTTTCCAATACTTCTCAGACTAATCTCCATAACTTTATCAGGCACTGAAGGGAGATTGACAGGCCTCTAGTTTCTGGGGTCTTCCTTCCTGCCCTTCTTGAAAATTGGGACCTTTGCCATCTTCCGTCTGCTGGGACCCCTCTGGATTCCCAAGACCGCTCAAAAATTGAGAGAGGTTTTGTGATGACATCAGTGAGGTCTTTGAGGATTCTGGGATGAATCCCATCAGGCCCCATAGATTTGTAGGGATCCAGGTGGAGCAGCAGATACTGCAGAAGTTCAGGGTTGACTGGGAGTTGATCTTGAGGGGGAAATCTTCATTCGTTGTCAGGTATGGTGCTTTCATCTGTAGATAAGGCTTCTGTTTGGAATGTGCATTCCTTGTAGTCTCCATGGGGATCCAGATAGTTGCATATTATGTACAGTACCTAACCACAGAATTAACCTAATTCTAGTGTATTTTCTGCACTTTGGAGGTGGTTATTAAAACAGGTTGCTATGGAAATAGCTGTTGGACTCCAGAATAATCTAGACAGTTATAGACTAAATTTGTTTTAACAATCAGAGGTAGGAACAATCACTCCCTATTTATTTGTGCACTGTGACGGAGTTGCAATTGCCAGAAAGTCAGCCAGCCTTATAATTTTAACAGGACTCCTGGGAGGAACGAAAAGTACAGCTTCACAGGTGTGGAACTGAAACACAGAGGGATACAGTGATTTAGTGGTCTCACAGAAGATCTGATGGATTGGGGAATTATTATAAGCTTTCTAAGTCCAAATGTAATCATCCAATGCACTGAACTACCCTTTCTCTCGTTTAATCTTTGTGTGTGTAAATATGCAGTTTAAGGACAAGTTGCATTGTTCTAGAATTTGTTGCTCTGCTGGTGACTAAAAGCAAAACATACAAACAAGAAAGCAAATAAACAACCCCCAAAACCTGACAGTATTGATTATAAGTGCCCTAGTAAGCTAATCAGGGCCAGTAAACAGACTTGAACACTTGCACACAAGTAGTTGTATATGTAAGCAACAATGACTTACATTAAACTGTTAACGTAGTGCAAACAATCTGCTGTTTGGCTGCACAGTTCCTGGACATGTTTCGCCCAGGGCCACAAATCTTCTCCCAGGCAGTGCCTGAGCATAATACTGAGCCCATCAAGGAGCAACTAGAACAGTCCTTCCCAGAAGGCAACACAAAGGAGTCCACCTGTTTTGGAGAGTTTTGCTATTTGAATACAAAGTTATCCATGGCATTTGGCCTAACAATCACAGTACGGACCCTAGACTGTTTCACTCATTAAAGTAAACATAGACATTTGGACAAATTGGACAAGGAACACTGAATTTCAAAGGGCATTTTTATTCAGGAACTGAAATATATTTTCAGAAGCTTAACTTCAAACACTCAAGTATGAAAGTTTGGTGTTTGTGCCTCATTTGCATAAAGATGTGCACGTCACCAGTGTAAGGAAATTAAAGAATTTCCAGGAAGGCTGTGATTTAACTGGAAAACAAAACAAGCAAACAAACAAACAAGCCCAAACCAACCAAACAACACAACAACAAAAACACACACACACAAAAAGGGGCAACGAAACCCTGTTGCTAAGAAAGTTGTTTTTCTTTTCTCTTTTCTTTTTTTTTCCCCCAAAGGAAATGCAAAGGATGTTGTATGAAAAACTTGTCCCCCTCCCAACAAAGTCATCCTCTGTGACCTAAGACAAACCTTTCTGAATATGCTGGAGCATTAGTGTTTGTAAAATGAGTGTGCAGCTTAAGCTATCTTTTCTTTTGAAACAGAGCTGGGAGACCAAAGATAACAAACATAAGAACATATTTTGAGAAGGACTATGTGTATTCATATGTCCTACTAGAACCTAGAGCAAAACAGTAGCTTTTCGGTCTCTTCCTCTGAAAAAGAAATTAAAAAAACAAAGTAAGAAGCTTTGGATAACATAGCAAATTTTATGGCCTACATTAAGACTAGCTAAGGGTGTAAGTATACACAAAAATCTACATTTTATGTCTTACTGTGACAAAAGTTGGGGAAATTTCAGTTCAGGGGAAATTTCAGGGTGTTTGAATAGATTGTCTTACACAAAATATTTATGTATTTGAGTTTTTTTCTTTTAAATTCATTTCAATGCCCCCAATTTTCTACGGTAACTGCATACCACAGAAATGCGTATTAAGCATTGTTTTAATTTAATCTACATACAGCATACAGAGAAAATAAATTCTGTTTTCGATATATGACCTATTTTTAGTGAAGGATGAAGAGTAAGAGAGTGAAATTCTCTGAAATACTTATTAGCACAGTAGTTAACGGCAATGTTTCCTAAGACCATGAAGACTTTCAGAGTTATTGACCTACTGGAGATCAGTGTCCTGGTGAATGTTTGTGAGCTTACAAGGCTGTCCTCTTCAGCTGAAAGTGTTGGTAGGGACTGCTTCATTACCTGCATTTTCTACTCAGAGTAAGAGGTTTCTAGAGTCATGGAGGAACATTGTATGACCTCTTTTTCTCTGAAATTATATAAATTGAGTCATCCATTTGTTCCTCTGAACTATGCATCCATAAAAGTGTGCTATCATATGATTGTAATAAACCTGACTCCTTTTCTTGGTATTTTATGAAAGACCTACTAAAGTTTGAAGGTAATCCAGATAATGCAAACAATTTGGGGACAAAACCATGCTTATGGATTACTTATAGACAGACAATTTACTAATGAATCATTGTAGTTGCTAGAAAATGGCTTGAATGAGCAAATTTTGATTGCTTTTTTAAACTGAGTCAAACAGTAGTTACCAATTTATGCACGCACAGCTGACTAAGCATACCAGCTGGTAGGTAATGCTTTTTGAAATAGAAACTTAATGCTCTTCATCTGTGGGAATACTAACCTAGTGGTTTAATACTCTTTAGTGCTTGTAAAATTCAACAATGTGTGGTGTAAGGACATACAGTTGCATATTGCAAATCAAATACATAGAACACTCATAAATCTTAAGACAAAATATATTTAACTCTTCTTGTCTATTGGACACTTCTCAGTTGATACACTGAAAGAGAAAGCAAGGAAAAAAGCAAGCAAGGAAGGACGTTCTTCAGCTGTTCTCTGAAAAGTGAAAAGAAAAACTTTAATCGCAGAAGGGGCTAGATATTCATAACAGCATCCCCTGAATTTGTATCATGGAAATAATTTTGAGTAAAGTTAGTGAAATGTCTATAGCCCCTTTAGCATTTCTTAAATTACCATTACCCGTACTTAAAACTAAAATTATTAGCGATGTGAGCTGTAACTCTTTCATAACTCCTTCATTTCTCTAAGCACACACAAATTTCTCCCTTTTCTGGTTCTGTTTACAGAAAGAACAAAGCATACAAGAAAAGTCAATTTACACAATAAAGATACTTTTTATTTTAGAAAATCCTGTTAAAACTGCAGGAATTTCTAGTAAATGCTTGTGGATTTATGTTTACTCCCATCATTTGGATGAGAGTATGGCCATGGTTCTAGAATTTCCAGTCCCCCACTATTTAATAGTGTTCTTAGACAGATAAAAGTAATTAGCTAACTATTTTAGCATTAAATTGCAGTTTCTTAAAATTGGATGGATCCCTCGAAGATTTTTTAATTCTGTGCTTTTATCAAAATGCCATTTTTTTAAAATAATGTTTTCTCTATACTTCTATTCTTAGATACATGAAACCATAATAAATAGATGCTATATGATAAAAGGGTGTCTTAAATTAAAAAAAAAGCCAATAATGCAAACCCCACAAAATTAAAACAAAAAAACCCACAAAAAATCCACCTGTGTTTAAACTTGTTATCGATATGTTGCTTCACATAATGTGGCTATCTCATCATTACACTTTTTTCGGCGAACCAGAGAAATTAAATTTGTCTCATTCAGTAGAGCCTAACCAGGAAAGGAACTGGGGGACAAGAAGTGTGATGTTGTTGAGACACATAGAAACACAGAGTTCCTGACACAAGGTTGTCTTTAAAATATTTCTCATATATTAATTATTTAAGCAGGAGTATTTCCTTCTTTTTCTTTCTCTTTTTTTTTTTTTTTGATTTGTCATTCTGCATTTTTATGAAAAGTGGCACTTTCTGCAAAAGAAACTAAAATACTTTCTATCTATTTCCTACAACATATGAGGGATTATCTATCATATGACTATCTGGATGACTATGTGAAGACATGCTCAAACCATCTCAAGACAAGATTATTTTAGAGTACTAAAAAAAGCTCAAGGAATGATCCTGAGACTAATGATGAAAGAGGAGCGGGTATTGAGGAAGACAGATGTGAAAAAAAATAAAAAAATTCCTAGGAAATACCTAAAGAGTGTCACAAGAACTATTGGATATGATGGTCAAGGTTAACCAGGAGACTTTATTATGCATAACTGTGCATTTGACAAAGGCCACTGAGGAAAATTCAAAGATCATAAACCCTTGTCAGTTAGTACATACCTAACACATCAGTATGCTTTGAGATCAAAAGTTTCAAAAAAAGGAGAATAAAAAAGCATTTTGATATATCCAAGAACTGTAAGTATGCATTAGAGAAACGCAAATCAGCAAGAGAATTGGAAGCAGAACTGAAAAAAATTGTTACAGAATTTCAAAATTTTAATTAATTTCTAATTTTTAAAAACTTTTCTAATTTTTAAAAAAAGACACACCATTCTGCCAAGCTAAAAAGACTGTACAAGGCAGAAAATACATAAGCAGTCATCTCCAGGAAATAACAGGAAATTAAAAAAATCAATATGCAACACATAGGTCATGGGGATATAAGTTAGGTGTATATACTACAATCCCTTTAGTAATTGACAAGATACATGAAAGGAGTAGAAAGAAAAATGGTTTGAGGATGAGCTAGGGAGTTTATATATATTTTCCATACAAGGATTAAGTAATAAAATGTCACTATTATTTTAGTACTGCAAATATTTTTCTTTGAAAACAGTATGAATCAGGTTTACTTCATCAGGTATGACCATTAAACTTTTAAAATCTGAGGGATTTTAATTATTCTGTCATTCTTATTCTATTCCTTGACCTGATAGATAAAATGTTATTAACAGCTGAGGATGTACATGCTGTAAATTTCTTGGATAGAATGAGTAATAGAATAAAACATGCACATAAAATCATAAAGACTAAATTGTTTAATCTTAATTTCCTTTGCTATGTAGGCAAAAGATTGTGCTTAATTCTTCTTTCAGCACAGCCAAAATAATTATGTATAGATGTGCTGTTCTCACTGAGAAGGGTGTGGTCTGACATTTTATGCCTTAACTACCTCTGTACCAGGCTCTGGCAACACTCTTTGGGAACCCAGCTCCTCCTTATGTCCCATCACATATGAAACATGCAGAGTTCATCGCAATTACCTCTCTTTAATTGTCTGTCATCACTTCAGCCTATGTTGAAAAATGAGTTGCGCAGCCTTAAACATGAGGAAAAAAAATCAATCTGTGGTTCATTTAAGTGTCTATCTAACAATATGCTAAGTGCTCTGAACTCATTCCATCAGAGCAACTACTTTTGGACTCAGAGCTAAACACTGGAACTGTCCAGTTGAATCCAATGAGACATCCCTCTCATCCTTGAGGCTAAATAGTTGTAATTGCTAGGCCTACTTATTTTGTTGGCTCAGTGACAGCATGCTCAGCATTTTGTAAGATCAAGATTTGGTCTTGAAAATTTAGAACTCAATTCTGTAGTTTGTTTCTTTTCCAGTTTTCCAGTAAAATTCTAGGAAATAGTCCAACCTTCATGTGAGCAAATAGATATCCTCAAATTTTCCTCAATATGACTGAAACTGGTAATACAGACCCATCTAAAGCAGATTAATTTCTAAACTTTAACAAGCATTTACATGAAACATTGATTTTTATATCTTTAATTCATCTGTGAAAGTGTATGCACATTATACACCATGCCATGTGTGATAATTTACCTTTGAGTCTAAAAGGAAAATACATCAGAAGTAGCAATGTGATGACAAAACGAATCCAATTTTGAACGTAACATCTCTCTTACCTGACAACTTTGTAGACATAAACAATGACAGATTTAGGAGAAGAAAAGCTTCTCCAAGCAAATTACAGAATACTGAATATGGAGAAACTGGTTTGAGCAACCATGGGAAGCATCTGGTCTTTGTGAACTTAAAATTGCATGGAAAACACATCTGTCCAAAAATCAGAGCACTGACAACTGTTGTGGCCAGCTGTTTCTTTGACCATTTAAACAAAGAGAAAAAGAAAAACGGTATTACTTTTAAACAACCATTCCTTACTCCCACTTCATTTTCTCAGTGCAAATGTGTCACTATAGTAACTCAATCGTGTTAAAAAAAACTGAATTGTTTTAAATAAATAGCATGAAATACATATTATATCCAAGTTAGGTCAATTCTGCACTGAACATCAGTTTGACAGAAAAGGACTAATTGATCAAGGTTCTAACTGGGTAGCACATACTGTAATTGCAATTAAAAGGTCTACAGAGATTAGATTTCATATTCTTCCTAACTGAGGCCTGTTCACATGTTTCCTCATCTGAACCATAGGAAACACTTCCTGTGATCTGATAAGGAACCAAGTTATATGACACAAATTTTGAGAGGGCTTTTTGAGTGGTTTTTAAGTGTTTTGGCATGGTAAACATCATTAAAAAAACTGGCATAATTTCCTTTTTAGTAAGATAAGAATAGTTTTGGCACTATTTTCTATAAGTTGATCAATATTAAATTGTAATTAGCAACCACTCTATGATAGTATTGCCGTATATATAAACCTGGAACTTTTTTCAGGTTACTCAATTATTTCTATATATCTATAAATAGAACAAAAAATATGTTTTCTTAGACAGGTATTTAAATTATCATTACTTCTTGTAAGGAAATATTTTGTTTCATAACCTTGGTTGTCTTCAACATTAATTCACTAGTGATCTAAGCCATCATGAATATTCAAACAAAGAAGACTGAAAGAAAATCCATATGGAAGGGGTCTTTACAGAAAGACATGAGTGAGTCAAATTTTTTGCAATTATGCTATAAAAATATGGGGTATTTTAAATCATATTTGGAGAAAATGCAGCCCTTTAGAACTATATACACCTTTTCCATTTTGTTTCCTCCTATACTAAAATTTCTTTAAAAAAAAAAAAAAAAGTTAAGCTGACCTAGACAATATTTTAAAAATATATAAAATATCTTCTGGGAAAGTACGATATTTACTATTTGCTTTTTCACACCAAAAGAAGTTGAATTCATCATCTCTTCAGTTTTTTTACTTGATTACATAAACTTGTCTGTACAGTGTGTGTACTTAGGAATTTATCACAGAAAGGTTCCTTTCGGAGGAGGGCCATTTCATCAGTGACGCTCTTCCATCTCTTCCACTTCCTTCCTTGTGCTTGAGTAGTTTAACTAGTACAATGGAGATGAAGGTGCTCTCTGAAAAGCCACAGGTTTTACAGTTGGTAACAGTAATACAACGTGCCATTGAAAACACCATCGACCTCAGTAGTCCTACAAAGAGACAGATTTTTCTCCTCAAGTGCTTGACTAGCAAAACTACTCTATTTTCTACAGCTGTAGGTATGTTGTACATTTGTGTCTTACTGTCTAAAGGTGTTAGTGCAAAAAAAAGAAATTGTCTACTGAGATATGTCATGATGGAGTCTCCAGTTCAGACCTTGCTCTGAATGGTCGTAGCTTCCTTTCAGTTGAAATAGCAGTGGACTGATTTATGCGTTTGACAGCAGTGAATCAATTTCCAAGGAAACAATGATGAGTGACCATAGAAAGATCTCTTTGCTCTCAACAACACTGTGATACCTCAAATCTATAAATTTTCCACTGATTAAATATTTGCTATTAAAAATGAAACACTATCTGTCTCAAGGCTGAAATATTTTTGTTAATCTGCCTCATTCTACCTGGATTAACCAAACATGGATCCATACCTACCCACTTTCATCAAGATGCAGCTTCCAAAAGAGTGGCAAAAGAAAGAAGATAAGTCATGGCAAAACTGTCAGGGAGGTGGCTTTTGAAATTTTCAGTATGTGGGATGCTGATATAGATAAAGAGGGTCATCATTAGATTACTACTCTCTGTCCTTTCGTTATTCATGCTAACTTCATGCATTGCCTCTCAACTATTAGATCATAAACATGACACTAATTATTCTAATTATTTGTGTATGAGGTAAAATGTTCAATGTATTTATGAACAGAGGAAAACTGGTACTAACTGAAGAACTCAGTATGAAGTCAGATCTAAAGAGAATCCCTTTGAGTAACTCTAGCTTACTCAACAAATACCGAACAAATCTCAAACCTTTCTAAGACTGGAGTACATTTTAGGAGGAAATCTTTTTGAGATTTATAAAATTAAGATTATTATTTGTGTTTCACATGAAAGAAAATAAATCTTACAAAATATTTTATGGAGTATACTCTAGACTATGTTGTCCTTTTTTTTTTTTTTTTTTTTTTTTTTTTAATTCTTGAGGATACTCTTAGAATATCCTGACTAGATGTAGCCTGGATGGGGATACTGTATAGAAATGAGGTCTCAGGTGTCCTCTCTGACATTGTAATAACAAGTAAACAGAAACACTGTCCTGGATCTGAAAAATGTTTGCACTTTTAAAAAAAGTCTAGTTCTCTGAATTAGGTTTAAAGGAAGCAACTTATTTTTCAACTGTTATGTACATTTTTAAAATTGTAATTTGCTTTAACTGTAAAAAGGAAATTTGTTTACTTGTGCAATAACACAGGTCTGATCCAGATGCAGGAGACCTGGAAGTAAACATCCATGAAAATACTCATAATTTCTTTGAGACTTATATTAATAAAAATAAATAGATAAATATTCTAATGTAATTAAATTCCTTATCATGAAGTGAACCCTTTTGACTGAGATAATTCTAAATAGCTGAACAGCAGGGTATATGATGAAATAGACAACCTGATCATTAAATATGGAAAAATTTATTGACTTAAAATATCACTGATGATGGGGATGATCAGAAACAGTACAAGTAACATGGACACATTCTTCCTGAGTCCAATGTTTTGGTTTTTCTTCTGTGTTTTTTTTTTTTTTTTTTTTTTTTTTCCAGTAGCTAAGTAAATCTATTGGTTTGATTGGTTGTTTTTTCATTGAGGCTACTTATGTTTAGCAGTATCTGGAAATTCTACTCATAGGACTGTTCCACCAAGACAGAATTTGGACCAAAACTACCAGTATCAGACCCTGGCCAGAAGCAGGTATACTGCAGACTGAGAAGGGAGCCTTATCTGGTTATAAAAACTCAATCTAAGTGCCTCTAAAAATATGTGGATAGTTGATCAGAAATATAATGGTCTTAAGGCTCTGTCTTAATAACAGGAAAATAATTTTCATGGCAGGAGATTATGTACTTATCTAGATAGATATAATTGCAGACATTATGGATACATGCTTACTTCAGCATGTGTTTCCTTATTGTTTATGGATTTGAAATATGTTGTCTGCACATGTTTTCCATAATGGGAGTGACATTTTCAATGGAAAACTGTCACACTTTTTCTATCATCTTAAAATTGTTCCGCTGTCATCTACTTGGTTTGGCCCTGATTCGTTAACTTTTTCTTTGAATGAATTAGGTCAAGTCTGTGATATTTTGTAGGGTTACTGACTTGAAATGTATGACCGTGTGTCAAAGTATTCAAGGTGACCTCAGTGTCAGAGAACAAGCCTGAAGGTTTATATTGTACTGAAACCGATGCAGCCTGTAACAGGGAACCATATTTTTTGTGTCTCCTCTCAGCTTTAACATTGTTGTGTTTTGAGCTCAGATTCTGCATTCAGTGCTGTGCTGTGTATTTTTCTATTTAAAAAATACAGCCTTAGGTTTAACAATTGCAATGTTTTGTCAGTTTATCAAAAAAATCTTGGTAATAGCAGTTATTCTTAATTTTCCTCAAATGATGACACACTGCTACCTACATCTTGCCTTCATAGCTTCTACAATTGCTACAGACCTGACTGTAGCAGTCACTCTCTGGGAAATGACTGTATAAATGGAACGCATAGGCACTCAGTTCACACTCTTTTAAAAGAAATACTCTAATACCCTCTCTTTCCCTTGTCTTCCACTACCCCACTAAGACATGGAAGACTATAATGAGTTTCTTCTACAATAGCTACTAGGTTCAATTATATCTGGCAACTGGGCATTTCAAGTTGGTTTTACCTTATTAAAATTTGTAATGGCTTTAACAGACCGATGTGGTCTTGGTGAAGTATGCATGATCCCTTCATAAAGTCCAGCATGTGTTTATGCAATTATTTTTCTATTTAACATTAATCTGATAATATGTCTGGTATGGAATCTATTTGGTGTTAAATTTATCTGACCATCTAGCTCATTTATGAATGACTGCTTTCCCAGCTATGTTAATTTCAGGTTCATCTTCATCATGAAGGTGAAACTTAAGAAACCCACATGAACTATTTCTCATTCCCTTTTTAGATGACTGCTTTGCCATAAAGGGGAGGGAATAAATAAAAAACCTGTACATTTTAAATTGTTTTCTTTTCAAACATGTAACTTAGAAATGAAAATATTGCAGTTTTATTGAAAAAAAAATAGTGCAACTAAAGCCATCTCTTTCATTATCTCATGAACCTTATGCTCATCTACGTGGCAGGTGACATTAATGCTAGGAACACTCGTACATTTAGCTCATGTGCACAGGCTTATGGAAAGCCCCAGTCAATCAAAACTCTCTCTTCTGCGAAGCAGGATAAAGATCTCAAAATGTACTACATCTGGACAGCTTTTCTGGACTGCTTCAGAGAAGCAGCTATGAGAACTTTTTGAAAATTGGTACATAAGTGTATCCTTTCCTTTTCATACTTGGTAATATGTCTTAGATATTTCCTCACATTCATTCTTTGAGGTCATCAGTGATGCCTATGTTTTGGAGAACATGTTTTAATTCCTCAAGTGCTTTAATAATATTTTGCAGGCATGAAACTGCAGGTTCTCCTGGTCAACCTCTAAATGTGATGAACGATAATAAGGTTTTATGGGTCTTTTTGTGGATGTGTAGAGTCTGGTTGAGATGCAATTAATTTTCCCCATAGCATCCACCATAATGTTGTGCTGTCTGCTGGTAATAGAAAGGTGTTGATAACACACCGGTTACCCCTAAGCAGTGCTGGCACAGCACCAAGGCTGGCTGTCTCTCCAATATTCCCTCCTCACCATTAGGCTGAGAGTGGGCAAGAACTTGAGAGGGGACACAGCCAGGACAGCTGACCCAAACTGGTCAAAGAGATCTTCCATACCACATGGCACCTGCTTAAAAATGAAAACTAAGAGAAAGGGAGTGTGTGGGGTGTGTGCATTCATTATTATGATGCTTGTCTTCTGGAGCAACAGCTATGCATATTGAAGCTCTGCTTCCCAGGAGTTGGCTGGACATCACCTGCTGATGGGATGCAGAGAATATTTTTTCCCCTTTGTTTCTATACAGGCTCTTTGTTTTTGATTTATTAAACTGCCCTCATCTTGAAACATGAGGATTTTTTCCATCTTATTTGTGTTCATTTGAAGAGAAGTGAGCCTTTTTAAGGGAATCTTCCACTTGTTCCCAATTACTGATGTTATTTGTGGCATAGAGAATTCCCAGACTGCAGTGACTTGATTGTGGATGAAACTTAACAGAAAAATGCACTCCAATCCCTCATGGACATTCAAAATCTATAACAAGATTATACTCTTAGATAACAATATGGCATCAGATGCACCACATCGTAATGAAAATATAGTCAATGACATCAGCTTAACAAATTCTGATTATAAGGAATAAGTAAATATAATTAAAAGCTCCAAGTTCCAGTTAAATCTGAGAGGAATATGTTAATATTCCTTTATTTCCTCTTTTAAAAGCTATAAGTCATGACTTTGTAGTTAGAAATGCATAGGCACCTTAATAAGCATGGATGTTGTATTTTATCAGCTGACACAGGTCATGATTGATGAAAAAATTTAGTGGACAAAAGTAAGTGATGTGTTCAAAAAAAACCCATGCCTTTGTCAGTTACAGAAGTGATAACTCTCATCAGATATACTGTAATAATTTCTAATCAGTGATTTGTGTCTGACACCAAAGCTGTTAAATTAGATGGGAAACTTTCCAATGGTTAGCTTGCAGTCAGTCTTGATCTGCAAGTCAGGCCATAAAGGTAATTGTATCTTGCTCTAAACTCCAAAATATTTTAGATATAGCATGCCTAGCCCTTATTTACTTCTGTAGGTACAGAAGAAACCAAGAAAGGGGATTGCATAGGTATTCTGAACATTTTGTTGCCAGATCTAATAGTGAGTTTGAAAACAATATGCAAGTTTCAAAAGAAATTGAATAATTGAATACCATATTTTTTGATTTGTTGGCAGGATTCCTTAAATGAATATAAGTTTGTCCAGGAAAGAAAATACCTCTGGAACAGGGAAGTGATAATATATATAATAATTTCCAAATCCACATTGTGGAGCAAGTGACAAAAATAAGGGAGGGTATGATTTGGTTTGCTGGTTTGTGTTGGTCTTTAAAACATTTGCAATGATCACATAATCTAAATAACCTAGATTTTATTTTGGTTTTGACTTTAGGCACTTTGGATATTAAATTTTGGCCCTGTAATATGTAATTTTGGCCCTGCAAATGTTCGTACTCTAATGTGACTTGTCAACTAGCTTCAAAATCATATTGAAGTTGTTCAGTAGTATATGAGCCATATCATCATCTTTCTTCCTATAATATTTCTAAATAACTTGAGTATGATTAGAGTGTCTTTTACTAAACTAAAAGTCCATATCAGTCTGAATTTTGCTCTTGTGGCAAACTGTTTTACCCAATTACAAGGCTCTGAGTCTCCCTAGCTTTTCCAGAGTGATTGCTTTTCCTCTTTTCTAAACTGCAGATAGAAACAGTTCATGCTACATTGACTCTCAATTATCATGGTACTTGCAAAACCAGAACTTTTAGACTATGTATATATCCACTTTGCTATAAAGTATAGATTTGTACAACAAACAAAATCAACACTAGTCACCTCTCAGAAACTCTCTTGGGCAGAACCAAAGGTAAGCAGATCACGGTGATAAATTGACTTGTAAAAAGAGATGGGGAAAATAAATTCAATGTGAGCTTTAAGAGAAAAGGAAAGGTCATTTGATATGAAGCACTGTAAAAGGGAGAGCCAAATGAGTAAGATGTGTTTGCTTGAACTACTAGAGGCACATTTGTAGTGTTCTTGGAATTGAACAAACAGTTGGATTAAATATGAGATTCTGTTAGGTTTATATATTGTTCTGTCAAAAACCGCTCTGCTGAAATGGGTATTGGACTGGAGATTAAGCAAGTTGTTACTTGACCTAAGGAAAGTTATATAAATTAGAAAAGACTTAACTAAAATTACATAATTTCTAGGGCTATTTTAAGTCATATTTTATCTCACTTGACAAAATATTAGTCTTATAAGAAGTGAATAATGTCAATGAATATTGAGAAATCTAAGCATGTAGGAATGAAACTGTTTTTTCATTTGGAGATGAAGATTTAAGCCAAGGGTGCATTTTGAAAAACAAAAAGCCATTAGAGGAGTCAAAAGGTAGAGCCAGTGGCTGGTTTTTGAAAATGATAAGATTATAGCTGATCTCTATCTCTTCATTCTTACTGAAACAATTGAATCAGAAAAATTTTGTTTCACTGATGGTGCATTTGACTCCAATGCTATTTTCTTATGGGTAATTTAATATACTTTTGAATCACTGTAGCACCTCTAAAGTCCTGTCAGAAAATTGCCTTTTCTCCTTCTCAAGGGGTTTTGATTGATTTGTTCTAATTCAGCACCAGATACTTATTATACTTTTGCATATGTACTGCCTGCATGGATTTGTACCCAGAAAAGTTTTGTATGCCAAATGAAGTACAGTTATAAGATGCAAACTTAATTTAAGGAAAAATGCCTGAAAGGATTAAGGAACAACATTACCTGGATATTATCAATAAGAGGTCATTTCGGTATTCCCTTCCACTATTGATCTTGTCCATCTACTTCATTTCAGAACAGTAACAGACTAACATTTTAATCCTTGTTATTTGCTTTATATTCTCAGGGGGTTTTGTTTCAAATTATTTTCTTCACAAGAAGACAAACAGAGCCAAATTTATCAATGACACTTTTGTGTTTGGCATTGCATTTTCCTAAGAAAATTAAAAAGAAAGAAAAAGGTCCTGTTTTTATTTTGATTTGATTTCATATTACTATACTAATGAAAACCTTAACTGCAAAATCAAAAAAAAAATCACCTTTCAGAACAAGGGAACTTTTTAAGGGTTTACCACTTAATTTGTTCTGGCCCACTGTGTTTTTTAAATGATAGAGTAGATAAATTAAGCTTATTTATTAAGATAAATTAATGTGGTAAAATAGCATATATTTTCTTATATTCACATTAAATATTATTAGGTTCATAAGAGAAGTTTTGTGTCTTTTCTTGTTTGCTGGTTGTCTTTAAATCACTGACCACTTCATAGGCATTTTAGATGAGGAACTGTGAAATTTAACAAAATGGACTATTCTGTGTGGTCACTGACTAGTAAATCCATATTCACTTAAGTTTGACAATCAGTTAATAATAGAAATATGTTCTCTACATTCAAACACCACTCTATTTTATTGATATTCACTTTTCAATTTTAAATTCTGATAATAATTATAATTATTTCACAATTAGGCATGTCTTTTGTCCAGTACTGAAATACATGCTATCTGCAATACCAAACAATGAAACTACTCATGTGCCTGTAATCAAATCTATCTTGAAGATAAGATGCTCTTTTATGGCTAACCAGAATTTTCAGCTAAATTTCCATGTGAAAATTTTGTTTATCTATATTGTTTATAAGACACCAGGGAGTTTAAAATGGAAAAGGTTGACATAAAGATGACTTCAGATGCTTATTTGCACAGCAAGAAGGTACACAGAGGTTCAGCCCCTCATATGATCTACATCTCTTAGGCATTCTCTGCACTAAACTTCACAGGAAATAAGAGGTATGTCATCTATATTAGTCCCATGGCAGAGAAAAAAATACTTTTCATATATCTAAAGGACTTTTGAGAAGTGCTACATAACAGAACAGAAATTCTTGCATACTCTTATATGACTTTATGACCACTATGAGTCCTTTATACAGTCAGTTTCTGTATATATCTCGTACTAGCATAGACTACACTCTTATTAAGACTACAGTCATCTGAAAGTTGCAAGATTATCAGCATATGGACACAGCTGAAAGTAAATTCAGAAAACTGAAGTAATAGGTTCTTCTAAATGCAAGAAAGATAGATTTTTATTATGATAGAAACTAGATTACTGAAATTCTTCAAAATAAAAAAGTCTTAGTTACTAAATGAAAAAAAAAAAAAAAAACACCCAACTTTCCTCTGCCCATTGTGTCCTTATGGATGGATTTGTGTCTCTTAAAAGCTGTATCATATGCTGATTAAAAAAAAAATTACTAGCCTGCTTCTGAAATGCAAATGTTTTAGGGATACTTTGAACCAACCCCCAGCTTTTATTTTTGTCACTGAACTGAATTTATGTTCAGGAAAAACTTTATCAAGCAATATGGCATATCTGAGATGCTGGAATAAATATTGTTGTTGAGAGAGAGCTGGTTTTGGTTATATTAGTGAGCGCAAATAAGTTCAATCTTTTTTCTAAATTGACTCCATTATTATTCTCTGTAGCTCCACAGTAGGATGTTGGTTCCAAGTTACTATGGAATTAAAAAGCAATTTCAGCAGGTGCTTTTGCTTTGTCTTTTCAAATTAATTTTCCTTCTGTACCAATTTGTGAAACCTAAGAATCTGAGCAGAAAGCCAGCATTAATTAGGTAACAGAAGGTAACATCAGAATGGTACCAAAAACATACTGGTATCTGTTCATAACAAGTGCCTTGACAGTCCACATTAAGGTGGAAAAACATGCTTTTTTTGGCCTATATTTACCAACCAGTAAATAATACTCTGACTAGTCAGTGGTCTCATTCTCAAAGCTCAGTAACCCTGGCACAATCTATTGGGTGACCATTTTCTTTCAGATGCAACTTTTCTGTTTCATTCTTTTCTACAGAGAAGTTACTCTTTTTTTCTCCCTTTTGTTTTCCTCAAATGGCAATAATTGTGTGCCTACAGAATTCATGAAATGGGATATAGCCAAAGAGGGAGAACAACATGAACAGGCCATGTCACTTCATGCCCCAGAAAGCCCCAGGACTCAAATATTAGGAAATCAAAATTCAGGACTTCAGGTTGAATTTCTCAAACAAAGCTCATGAGTTTCATCTACAATCTGACAAAATAGTTGTCTATAATGAAAGGATTTATATCATTAGAGCTTGCAGCCCTGGCACACTTCAATGCTTCCTGTGCTTCTGGTGCTTACAGCTTTTTCTGTCATCTAAAGCAGATTTTGTATAATTTTTGCAAACATCAGATTAAATTAAAAAAAATTCATGCTCATAGCAACCACTTCCTATCACCATGCAGTTTTAAAGGGGCCTCAGTAACATGCAGGTGATTCTTGGTGTGGCTCATATGAGGCCCTTTGATCTCTCATTGCAATCAGTTCCTCTAGAGCAGTGGCATTTTTCCCTGGTAAGGACAAATCATAGTGGCTAAAGAAAAATGACAATATGCCAAAGTCTTAAAATGCATAAATTTTTTAGCTTACTATTAAGTTCTATATTCTGTCTGAGAAAGGGGAAATTGGTGTATTTTCCTTTCAATTACTTAAAATTAAGATGCTTTTTTGACCCTATGTTTCATTTTCTTGTTTTCTTATATCACCAAAGGACATACTTGAAAAATATGATTTTGAGTCACCAAAGTGTGTTTGTAGTCTCAGCCTTATGCTAATAAGAATTTAGTTAAGGAGATGTTTCTTCTACATACAGCTCTTCTGTGACTGAACTTAATGCCAATTAAACCTACTTCACAGTGCAGCATCATTCTCATAAGTTTGCCTTATAACAAGCAGCTGCGTGAGATACTTGCAGATTTGCATGTATTTTATGGTTCTGGGAATATATGTTTTTGGGCAGCTTGTGAGTTAGATCGCTTGATTAAAGAGTACCTTTATGCTTTTGAATGAAACCACTTAAAATTGGATGTTCTGCTGGACATTTGTGGGGAGGTGAGAGGGTCAAGTTTAGAAGCTTATGCACTGCCCTGCACTGACCCTACAGTACTATCTGTTTACCAATTACATTTTCAGCCAATTACAGTGAGAAGCTGGTACCCAAAAATCCATCATCAGCTACTTGCACATTATTGGAGTAGTTCCCTGTCAATAAGATGAAGTAAATTATGATACCAGTATAAATGGAGTTTTGGAAGATTTTCTTCACATTACCTAAAAGTTGAACTTAAGAAAAAGTTATTTATGTACTCAAAAGCTTTCATTGCTCCAAAAGAAATATCTCATATAAGGCAGGATGCATTATAGCACAGGAGACAGAAAAAACATAATTGTGGGTGATTTAGGGCATCAAAGTAAGATATTCTGTTTAATAGAGGTTTTTATTGGTTTTGTATCATCATCATCATCATCATGGCTAGGCTTCGCAAATGAAGATTTGGGAAGGGCTCTACCCACACTTGCTGCAAGTGTGCTGATGGCTAAAAAGGCCAATGCAAGACAGGCAAGTCTGGTTGCAAATGGCACAGCAGAAAGTCTCCACAGGTGGTATTGATGAGACACAGTTCATTCTGTGTTGTCTTTTCTCTTTGAGACTGACCCTGCTTGAGATCTCAAAGGACACAGCAGCATTATGGATGGTGTGTCTGCATGACTCCCGACTGGAGGCCAGAGTGGACCACTGATGGTTGGTCAATATGGCCAAGGCTGAGGGATTGTTTGACGGAGTCCTTGTATCTCCTCTTCGGGGCTCCTCTCTTGCAGCAGCTGGTGGCAAGCTCACCATAGAGCACAATCTTGGGGAGGCAGTGATCCTCCATCCTGGA
>JAWWEU010000040.1:41241929-41261439 GCA_035583155.1 Acropternis orthonyx | reverse complement strand
TTCTTCAGGTGTTTATTGTGCCAGACTCTTTTATGGAGCTTTCCAAAAGCACTGTATGCCTTTGCTAACCTGTTGTCCATCTCTTTTTCAATCTTACCATCTGAGGAAATGATGCTTCCCAGATAGGTGAACTAAAAAAAAAAAAAAAAAAAAAGATGGGAAATCTAACAGTTTGAGAAAAAACTGTAAACTGGAAGCTATGCATTGTGCTTGCTCACTGATTTTTAAGTAAAATAGACGTGATGATTTGCAAGGTTTTAACTTTAAGGTTATTATATGCATGACCTTCCATTGACTTTTCCCCTTCGATTCCTAAAGAGCTGACAGTATCTATCATCTATTTAAAAGTCCCTCCTGGTGAAATTTGATAAACCTAATGAGATATATAACCTTTCTCAAATGTCTGTTACTAGAAACCTCAAGGGACTGAAAAGGGAGAGGCATTTTCTAACAGGAACTTACTTTCTGAAGAATGTATGGTACCCTTTACTGGAGGCAAAAAGGTGGGATGTGATCACTTGAACTTGCAGTGGATGTGGCTGGCAATTTCACTGATGTGTTCTTTCAAATACAAATAGTGACATACTAAAGTTCAATATACTGCAGATTTTTATTTTTTTTTCATTCTGGTGTGAGAAATTAGAAGCTCCCATTGTGAATGACTTAAAATTTTAATATTAAGAGAGGTCATTTAAAACACAGAGGGCAAAATGGGGTTAAGATAGTAATATGTGCAGGTAAAACAATGGTTGTCATTCTGAGAAGTGTCATCTTTCCTTAAAGAAATCAGGGAGACTGCAGGTATGTTGCAAAACATTCACAGAAGTACAAGCTGAGGGTGCTTAGTTCCAGATCATTGTAATCCCTCAATGTAGATAATCTGTCATCAATTAAGTCCCATGGTTCAAATGCCCATCAGAAAGTTAAGAAAATTTCTACATATTCTTGAAATAAGAAGTAAGATGACCTGGATTCAGTCCTTCAATACTAGAATGATAGTAGATTTTTCATGTGTCCATAGTTTAATGAAGTCAAATTCATACATGCTATTGGGTAATACTTTCTGGTCAACCAGAGCTTTTGCTAATAGAAATTTTGAAGACAGTATTTATTGTCCTTCTATGAAAGACAGAATAAAACTGAAAAAAGAAGTTTAAAATATCTGATCTTACCAAACTATGTGAGGCCTTTGAAGAGTGTCTATATGGATAAGTCTGAGCTACAAAATACAATATTATGTCATTTTATGGGTTTAGGAAGACCAAATATTCAACTGGAAATTTCATGAAGATCATGGGCACAGGTTATAGGGATACTTTGTAGATTGGACAGGCCAGACAATAGCAGAGTTTGCCTACAGTTTGTAAATACCAGCCTTGCTGACTTACTCCATGGCAATAGTTTAACAGGAAACCACCACAAAAAGGAAGTTCATCAACTTCCTGTAATAAGCACAGGAGACTGAAGCCTCCTTTGACCTTGCAAAGAATAACTGCACAAGCTAATGAAGCACTTGGCACACTGTGTACATTGATGTCCAGGTATTTGGAGTTTTGTGACTGTGAGGAAACAGGAAAATGGAAGGTACCATAGTCCAGACATGCACTATTTCATAAGTCTGAAAAAGTAAACCTACTATTTTGACTTTCCATCAAAAATTGAGGAAAAGTCCAATGAAAATTATTTCTGTGAATTGTAGATGCATTGAAATATGCATCTGTATATACTGTCAAGGAAATTATGCATTTAAAAGAAGCCCTCAACACCTTACTAAAAAATAGCATCCAAGATGTTAGCATCTTAGACAGGTGCAAAAAGTGACCTTGACTGGTCAGTGCTGAGTTGTTTGGTAGCTCTGAAGCTACTCTCCCACATCATATTCTCCCCCTGAAGTGCCCTTCTTCAGGGAACCTGCTGCCATCACACTGTAGCAGAAACTCCAAGCCTCAGGCACATACAGCCATGAGATAACTGGCTATATGGTACAATAGACTGAGTGGAAACCAAGCAGTAAAATTTTGAGGTTTAAAGAAAAAATTTTTGATATTCATCAGCCATTTTGTGTGACATTTTCAAACTAATACTGGCTGAAAAAAGTTTGGTAATTTTTCAGGCTCACTACAAAATATTGGTTCAACCAAACTGAAGTTATTTACGCAAACATGAAGATGGGAAAAAGTGAAAAATAAAATTTTTATTTGGGAGTTAAGGAAATGTTTGGTCTTTTAACTCTTAAATTAAGTTAAACAAAAATTTACCCGTGGCTTGTCTCAGAGTATTTTAAGTTTCTCATTTGTATGCCTCAAATGTTTAATGCCAGTTTAGAAACACTTGAACTTGTGATAGTATGAATGTACTGCTGTTCATCTTATTCAGGTACTTGTTGCCTCACTGTTGTGTACTCGAGACACCTGCAATAACTTTTCAACCACTCATCTTGTGATTACCATACTTGTTGCAGCTCCAGTGTTCCTCTCTGAAGGGTACAAACTGCTAAAATGTTAATCTGAAATCTGTGTCCACCAGTGTCCATCCCTTTGTCCTTTTCCAATGTAAAGTACTTTTAATTCTCTACAGATAGTTGGAACTCTGGTGTAGTGAAGCTAATTTATTAGACAATCAATTATTATCTGTCAGAACTACTCACATGCTTAAGGTCTAAGTACTTGCTTAACTTGGGTAACTTAACTTTTAATAGAAAACTATCTTTTCTGTACTGATGTACTTATTAAAAAAAAACAAAACAAAAAAACAAAAAAAAAAAAAGGCATGCTAAAGGAACTTCAAACAGTTCAAAACTAGGATTTCAGAAATTCTACTTGTAAAAAATGTTTAAAAGTCCCTTGCTAAAACCTCAAGGCTAATCCAAACATTTTTTGACATAAAAAATTTAATCTAGTAATGCTAGCTACATCCAGAACTTGATTATACAAAGACAGATATGTGGACTTATAATCATGTATCAGTGGGCCATCTTATTACAGTAATAATCAATTGGTTTATTTTCACAGTTATTTTTTATTATCTTCTGCAACTCACTTTTAAACAGGATTATTCAACATTTATTCTCCAAAATTCAAATCCGGTTATTCAAGAGCTCTATGTAAAACATATGTGTGTGCATGACAAAAGAGATTTCTGCAAATTAAATTCTGGAAAAAGAAGCTATAATCTTTGAGCTGTAAATTCATCCTATTAAAATGCACAGGAATTTAATTTGTGTAAACTACTGTTCATAACTTCACTTACAATAAGAGAATTTATGAGGAAGAGATGGTATTAATTAGGCTTCTATCTCTCTTTAATATTTGATGTATGTGTCTATCTATAAGAGGAAATTCAATTACATTTTTTAATACTGAACAAAAGGTATAGAATGTATTAGAATCATCTTAAAATCTAGATGATACCATGATATTTATTAAGAGAGCTCCAGAATTTTAAGGCTGAGCCAGTATCTTCTAAGAACTTGAAAGAATATTTTCTAACTTGTATAACTGTAAATTGAAGATAAGTCCCAAGTATGAGATGTGTAGCTTTGTTACAAAAAGACACTCCTCAAATTTATTCATCCTGCTTTTTGTGGCTATATTTTTCAAAAATTTTGCTTGAGAGAAAAATATCAGCTTAATTTAAATTTAGAGAAATTACCATATGTTTCACAATACAGAAGTCCCTTATTAAAATTCTTATCAAATACTTTTGACCCTCCCCATGTCTTTCATCCCTGACTGACTCCTCAAGTCTTGTTTTCACTTGTGTTTTGGCAGCTCTTTTTGTCTTTCTTGAAGGACTAATCTTCTAGTTTCACTTTGCCCTCCATGTATTCCATTGAATGTGTTTTTTGGTCCTTCCTCCTGAATTTTTGTCCTAAGTCTCGCTTTCAAAATTTCTAGCTACTGAACATATTTTAATTGAATAAACCTCAGAAATATGCTCTGTGTGTGTGTCTGTCTGTGTGTGCTGCAGCATCTCATGTCTGGAAAAGTATTCCTTAGCTCCACAACTTAAAAGTTCAGTCCACAGCTTCTGTAAATTCTAAGGCTAAGTAGCTTCAGTGTGAAATAAACTAGACTCCATCTCCTCTTACTACTTCCTAAGTCCAACTTTTTTGCTTCAACTCTCTATTTTTTAATAATATAAATTGACTCTGTAAAGACGTTTTGCAGTTCTATGAGAAAACTATAAACAACAGCAGAAACAATTTCAAAGCACAACAAAACCCACAAGAGGCTATGCAAAAATAAAAAAAAAAATCTATAATTTATGGCTTGTGCCTACCATCTCTAAGAAGATAAACATTCTCACCAAGGGATTTTGTTAGGAACTGCCAAGAACATTTATGTAAGAGCCTTGCAGTCATGTTCACAGTTTGCCAGTCAATCTGATAAGGCAGAAGAGAATTAAAAATTTTAAAGCATCATGAAACAACGCATGGAAAAGTGGATAAAGTTAGGGGATAGTCAGTGTATACACTCAGTCCAATGTCATGCTGTATGAACATACCTCAAGCTCAGTAGTGTAGTACATTGTTACATGGATGACTAAAATCATAGCAATAATAATAATAATGTTAATAATAATACCACTTAGAAAGTGTGAAGTTTGTCTGCCTATAGACCCTCAGCATCTCCCTGACAAAACTATTTTCTCTGTCTGAAAATCAGTCACTGCACTGGGGAAGTAATGAAGTTCATCTCTTAATATTGTTGATAACTAGTAGTTCATGTAATCATATATTTAAGATATATTTAATAATATGGAAAGCACAGAATTGGTGGGGAAGATCATGACAGCTAGAACAAAAAACAGAAAAAGCCCTCATAATTTCCCCCTTTCATAAATTCGGTCTCATATTAATCTTTGAATCTGATTTTAAATACTTATTTTAGATATTGGAATAGTGAAGATATAGATGACCGTTATCTAGAACTGCATTATGTGGCCAATGAGAAACTTTTCACTGACGTAAGTGCAACCACCTAGTTGATTGTTCAACATGTTTGATAGTGTTTGTCTGTGTCTGCTGATGCAGTGGCTATAGGATTATCCAAGTATCTGGTTTTTTAAAGGGAGCCCTGAAGGCTAACTGAAACTTATAAGCTTATTGCAAAAGCAGAAACAAACAAACAAACCACTTGAAGTTTAAAGAAATTCCAGAAGCAAGTCATGTAATGCAACTGAACAGACAAACCACATTATAAAAATATATAATATTAGAGATGGATAATAGAACAATGTTGAACAATGTAGACCATTTTTAAACTCCTTTTCAAATATAAAGGGGGGGGGTGGGGTGGGGGGGGAAGTGTGTTATGATATAGAAATAGCTACTTCTCTTCAGATGAAAGGAACAGGAACTCATAAGTTAGAGTCACTTATGGCAGAGATGCCTTCAGAAAAAGGCCTGGAGGGTGGCAGTGTTCTGAGAGTACTCCTGGAACAGTTTTTATAATTGCCTTTTCACCAATTCTGTATGTGTGAGCACTTAAAATGTTACACATCATTAGCAATAATGAGAGGATAAGATAATTTTGATAAATATGAATAGTCTAACATGCCTGCTCTCTATTGACGGACTTTGTTTAAAATTGCTCATTGTAAGTTTGTTTATTTGAGAATTACATTGTCCAGATGAAGGAGTAGAGTTTGACACATCACAGAACTTCTACAAACCTGTAATAACTACAGTGTGGAGCACAAATGGGAACTTTGAAAGAACATTTGTTGTGAGTGATAGTCTTGCTCTACAAGAAATGATCAAATTAGATTATCCTCCTTCTCCAGAGCCCTCTCAAATGGGATTGTTACCTATGTTAATAAATCTTGATTAGTTTTCCTATCAGTTAAAATAGCTTCAACACTTCCAATTAACTCAATGATCAACTACAGTCTGTTCAGGATGCCCCTTAAATCTATTTAATCTCCAATTTGAACCTTGTGGAAATCATCTCTGCAAGACAGTAAAAAATTTCTCTCAGTCTATTGTATACACTGTAAGAGTCTGAGACACAACTTGAAATAGAATACCACTACATGCACTCTAAAGGTTTAGACAGTCTGCCTGAATGCTTTGCTGATTTGAATGCTCACCTAATCAAGCTTCAGTGCTGATCAATAAGCTCTTGTACACTTCTAAGTATTCTGCAAATTTAAGGATTACACTGATAATTTTGCCTTACATTTAGAAGAAGAGTGCTAATTTCTATTAATTTTTTTCATTATTTTACTTCAGCTAGCCCCAGCTGGTAAGACGTTTCAGATAGAATAGTTCATTATTTAAATGAGAGAAACCTTCCATATAAATTTTTAAATGTTTAGGTTCAGTTATAGGAGGTTTAATTTCAATACGTTTATTGGATAAATTGTGTTGCAATTGTATACTATTGAATGGATCCCTCCAAATCTCTATTCCAATTTAAGTCCCACGGAATGATCTGATTCTTGTCTTCTGATTACAAAATGAAGACAGCTGAGGAACTGCAAGGTAATGTCTTCTTTGTAAGCAAAATAATGCTTTCTGGCAGCTTGTAGAGAGACACGTTTACCCAGTGTACCTCAACTCCTAAGGAGAATTAGTTAAACTGATGTATCTTTCTGACACAGTGTATCACAACTACTCAAATCACCCCTGACATGCAAATGGATTTTGTGTTTCTACCCCATACTGAAATCACATATTGATTTCTCAAGGGCTTAATTACAAATTTTAAAAGAAAAATGAGCCCGACAATAAGGTCTCTCAAACTTGATATTTGACAAATAATCTGGATGGGAATCAGTTTGCAATGAAGACATACAAAGGGAAATTATGCACCAGCTCACATTGTAGGCACCTAATTCTAGGTGACTTAAGGTGGAAGAGAATTACTAGCCACACCTTTAACATGAAGCTTACCTGATAGACTCTGATTCAATGCAACTGAAAAAAATTTTAACAATCTATGGAGAAATGTGTAAAGCAATACTTTAAGAGTTGGAATGCTCATGCTAACCAGGCAGTTAGGGCAGTATGTTATTTTCTTCTCAAGATAAAGGAATATATGAAGCAAGGCTGTATGTGAGAAGCAGAAAGCAAATGTAAAAAGAGCAAAGGAAATGTACTGCTCACAAACTGTATGTATATAATTTTATGCTTAGTTTTACTTTTTTCAAGTCTAAAGTGAGACAGAAGGCAATAGACAAGACTCAAACTAGGGAAATAAAACAAAAAATAACACTCCAGGGGTTTGATATTTTACCATAACAAAAATGTTCTGAAAATAAAATGTGAAAAAGAAAAAGGAAATTAAGATTAAATATTTTTTTATAACCTCTGAAAGCAATTGCATATGGTCTCATAAGAACATTCTTACCCTGAGTCTTAAAATCTGCTTGTGTTCCTTGCCTGTCTATCCTCTCTCCAGCATCTGTAAACAAGTGCAATGACCAAGACAAGGACATCAGTACATTCATTCTGATACAGCTGGATAACATTTATTTCATGATGGACCTGGATCTTCAAGACACTTGTCCACTTACATTATTGGAATAGTTAAATACAAAAGAGCTTTTCTTCATAATACTTCCTTTATATTACCTCTGAAACTTGTATGCCTGGAAAATCTCGAGAGTTTCCTAAAATAATCCACTCTGGACTTTGAAGGAAATAAGCTTACTCTTAACACCTGTAGCTTCGGTGTCCTGCTCACATGGCAAAACTAAGTTGACAAGAAAGGTTAAAAAAAGTATAACAAGAATTTCTGGACAAGTTGAAATCTTCAGGAAATGTCCTTGGGAGACAAGCTCTAAATATGAATGAAGGCTTGTGACAGATAAACAAATAGTTTTACAGTTGTAATTTACATACCTTTAATAGCGATGGTTTTGAAAAGACATAATGAGCCTCAGTCAAATCTGTATTTTTACCTGATGGAAAGTCAAAATGAAGTCAGATTTTATTTAGAGAATGTCAAATGAAAACCACCATAAGTGCACAAGAACCTACATACTTCTATTTCAATCTATCTGATTTTGCTAAATTGCAAAAATTACCTCACAAATTCTCCACTTTATTTTCTGAAATGAGATCTTTAAGTTAAATCCCAAATTATGTATTTTTTAGAGATTTTTGTGGTGCATTTCTTCAAGTAATTAACAACTCAATTAAGCAGGCTCACTATAAATACTCAGGAGTGAACCGTATCACTGAGTATGTCTGTAAAATATAAATGAGCCCATAAAAACAACCAAAAGAAGTGAAAAAATAATTCACTCATTATTTTAACACATAATTTAATCAGTAATTACTTGCATAAAGTAATTGACTTAGAAAAAGACATTTCATCAATTCTACTTTGCAGAAATAATTTTCTGCTTTTCTCATTCCACAGAAAACAACTGTGTGGGAAAAAAATTCATATTATCTAGCCAGAAAATTATAAGTAATATCCTTCAGACCACTATGATTGTGTTTCCTGTCCACTGTTGTAATCTATACCAAGTGGTGCATAGAAAAATATATTATTAAATCCATGAGCAGAGTAATTAATAATTCACTTTTACCTAAGCACTTTTCTAAAACCAGACACATTTGCTGCAGGCAGCAAAGCAGTCTCTTTCAAGCCATTATGGATGGGGCTTGTATTTCATTTAATCAGAACGCTTTTTGTACCCACTAAAACATTTTTCCTCCGTTGTGTCAGTTTCCTTATTAATCAGACCTCAACATATTTTGCCATAGATGCAACTTATGCAATAGTTCCTTTTACAAAAAGATACGAATGTGAAGGATTCGAATACCCCTTTGCGTAAATTACCCTTCTGTTGAAAGTGATACCTTTCAGCTCCCCAGGATATGTGCATTTAGATTTCTCACTATTGTGTAATGAGCTTAGGGGTACAAGGAGCAGCCTGTGCAGCTGTGTTCAGGTGCCACTGCAGAGTGACCTGTACTTCCCTTGCCAATCAGAACAATGGGGAGAGAAAACAGATAACAGGCAGAACACTGCAGATAACGGAGGTAAAGAATTGCAGAGGGAATTGGTTTTGGCAATGATCATCTTTTTCCCTTGATGCAACAGCCAAAATATTGCTAAAATTTTCCACCACCTCGTCATAAGTTCCATGGAAAGTGATGTCTGAACTCTCATCACAGAGCATAATGTGAGCCTTTCCAGATTTCTCTGAAATGAACGGAGGTTGTTTCACTTACACATATATTGCAGTCATGTCAGTGAAACAATATTTACAGAATAAAGTTAAATTATGTTGAAAACTACTGTAGACAATCAAGGTAAATTTATGAACTTTTTATTAACAAAAAAAAAAAATTGTTGTAACTTCTTCAAGGGATTTTGTTTATTGAAACCACTCTTTAAAATGGAATATATACATTTTCAAAAGCACTTCAATCTTTCTACTGCTCAGCATCAGTATCTAACACACAGGATTGTTATATATGATAATGAATTTGAGTATGTAGTGCTTATAACAGATATGGAACACCTGTAGTGGTACTTATCATGAAGTATCATGAAGTATTTTCCTCATATTTTGCAATTTAATCTGGCTCCATGAAAAGAATAGCACAAATAAGTCTGAAGGCATGCTTCAGAAAAGTCAGTGTAATCCTGCACTAATACCTGTCACAGAATCACAGAATGGGTAAGGTTGGAAGGGACCACAGCGGGGCATCTGGTCCAAACCCCTGCTCAAGCAGGGTCATCTTAGAGCACATTGCACAGGATTGTGTCCTGATTCTTCTTTAATATCTCCAGTAAGGGAGACAATCTCTCTGGGAAATCTGTTACAGTGCACGATCACCCGCACAGTAAAACAATTCTTCCCCGTATTCAGGTGGAACTTCCTGTGCATGTCATCTTGCAATCAATATTGAGACTCATAACAAATATCACTTTTTTGAAGACACATTTATCATGTGAAAAAAATTGCTTATGGAGGTATTTGGGAAAATGTTAATCCTGCATTACTTGTCTGCTGGCTAAGGACTGGTGGACACAAAAAGTAGAAAATAGACATGGAGAGAAAAAAGAAATGTTAAGAAGTGGTTTTCACTAGTGAATATTCTTTGTGTATGATGAGATCAAACAAAATTCTTATCCTCACAAGGAAAGTGAAACAAAAATGGACAAGATGAGTTAGACTCAGTGGTTCTTGAGAGTCCCTTCCAACTCAGAATATTCTGTGATTCTGTGAAGATCAATTAAGGTAAACATCAGATTTGTTCAGTTAGTCATAAAATTTCAATTTGTGGAAATCAAACTGAGAAAAGCATAACTAGTTCAATCTTGACATGTCAGTCGGTCTAAAAGAATGAATTAAGACATGTAGGGTGTACTTCTGTTTAGAAAAATTATGTTGCTAGGTGCTACAGGGACAACCCTGATTAACCATGATTAGCATCAATGTATAAACGTTAAGGTGGGGTTTAGTTCGTTGTTTCTGGCACAAGATTTTCCATAATTATGGGAGCAAGAGCAAACTTTTATAGAGTAATGAGAGATAAAGAAATATACTATTCCACAGCATTTTATTCATGGAATTGTAAAGGACAGCTAATCTCCTCTAAAAGAAATGTTCAATTCCTTTCTCTACTTTTAAGAATTTTATTCATAAATATCCTGAGTTGAAAGAGACCCACAAAGATCACTGAAGTCCAGCTTACAGTCTCAAGAATCACACCATGTGTCTGAGAGTATTATCCAAATGCTTTTCGGGTTCTGACTGGCTTGGTGCTGTGATCATTTTCCCAGAGACCCTGTTTCAGTACCTAATCATCCTCTAGGTGAAGAAACTTTTCCTAATACTTAACCTAAGTCTCCCCTCACACAGCATCATGCCATTCTTTTGCATCCTGTCAGTGGTCACGACAGAGAAGAGATCAGTGCCTGGCCCTGCATACAAAAGTCACTGAGAGAGGCCTCACATTGATCAGCCAGCTTTTTGAGTATTCTCAGTTCCTTTGCATCATTCAATACAAGCAGACCGAGAAGTCTGTAGATCTGCTGTCTGGCTAGGTGCCAATTGCTCAAGAAAAGTCCTGTATGAAACTTTAATAGTTTCAGCTTATATATTGTGCATATTTTTAGTGGTGCCTTAGGTAATATCTATGATATGCTTGTAATGTGATGAATGCAAACTTGTTTAGCTGGCTTCCTATACACAAATGATTTCTAATTTAATAACTAAATTTATTAGCAAGAAGGCATATGATGCAGGACAAATGTACCATATCTGGTCTTACATCTGAGAGGATACCAGTAAAAGAAAAAAGGAGAGATTTTACTGACACAGTAGGTGAAAAAGGTAATAAAATACATGGAGATGTGGTGAATAATGGGGAGGAAAAAAATCTCATTTATTGTATGAAAGCAATATTTCTCTTCAAAATGTGTGCTAAGATACTGCTGTGATATATTCCCATGTGGAATTCTCATTTAATTCCCCTTAGAGCTTCATTCATTTTTTTTTTCAAATTCAAGTGGCAACTCCTGGACAGATATTGAAGTTCATCTAGTTTTCTGAAAAGATCTTTTTATTTTCAGTCTATTTCTGGTTTTGTGCTGCTGAATCATATTCCACCTGAGAAGAACTGTAACCTCTTCACTTCATCTTCCTCAGCCAAATATTGCACATTTATGTTTATTCATAAAACACTAACATGTTTTCTGCCAAAGAAACAAAAAACACCTGGAAGATGGTTGGAAGATGACTGAGAAGATTGTGGAAACATAGAAAATATGCCTGAAAGGGATCTTAAGACCTTATTTGATTCATTCCCTGACTCATTCCAGGATCAGCTATCATCTCTCATAAACATTTGTCTCACCTACTGTTAAAGAAATGTCTCCTGACAGTGATTTGAAACTTTCATGAACGCTGTTAAAGGTTTCCTTTTGGCATTTACCCAAAATCTGTAATTTGAGGCTTGGCCACGGATTTTTATGGTTGAATCTATAGCTGATGCTGAGAACATTGCATTAATTTGTTTTATGCAGCTATCTTGTAAACACTGTAGGACTGTTTTAATATCAAAATATCAGAGAATATTCTAGGGAGGGGTCAGTTCTTTTTACTCTGCTTCATATAGTCTTTCCTAAGTAGTTTTTATTGGATACTGTTAGGTACAACATGAGTGGTAAGTTAGGTGGGCCTTTGGACCAAGTACAGATTGTTTTAGCATCACCCCTTTCAGACCTCTATAAACTTTTTCTTCTCTTTTCCCTACATGAGACAGTTTTCAAATTTCCCACTGTCAGTTATTTTTTTCTTGACATCTCATCATTCTCATTCCTTATTTTATTTAATATTTTGAAAGTTGGACAGTGTTTTTGAATTGTTGAAGTTTTATTGTCGGATTCATTTGCAGCACCTTCTGTACTGACATTGTTGAAAATCTGTCAAAATTTGTTAATAACAATAATGATACAGGTCTAAGACAAATATCTGTGGTCACCATCAAATAACTGACAATTTTATAAGGAGTTGTAACAATAATTATTTTACTATGTGCCAAAATACTCTTTTTCAAATCAGTCTTCCATCCAGCTTAATGTTTTCTTATGCAATCATCACGTAGGAGAAAAACAGAAGTTTATGAATGTATATATTACCATATATGTATTACATAGACTTCTCCTATTTTTTATCAAAGATATTTTTTCTGCCACAGAGAAAACAAAATTGTTTTGACCTAGTTTGTTCTTACGGTAAGCCAAAATTATATGAGTTATTTCATTGCCCCTGACCACTAGAACTTAGATTCTGCATACCTATCTGAGGAGAGGCTTTTGTTCAGATCTCTACAAAGCTTCGATAATTACGCCAGCCTAATTTTCGTTAATTTTTTTGTAGCTTTTGCTTAAATACTTGAGTTTAACAGAGAATTAGTTGATACTACTCACGTAACTCTTGATACCTCAGTGTGAGACCTCAGCACTTTCTCACTAGAGAAAATCAGGATATCATTAATATAGATAGAGGAAATAAATTGATTATTTCCCTCTTTTCCCTCTATACATAGCTTTCCCAAATGAAATCTGTCTTGTTCAGCCTCTGTTTGCTGAACGCTGAGGGGCTGCAGATATGAGCCAGACTCAGCCCTAATCTGGCAAAAACATACCAAACCCCTTATCTTTGTATGTTTCAGATCAGGTTCAAGCCTTCCATCTTGAGTCAACCTCTAACAGAAATGTACTATAACGTGCCCTTTTTCCTTTTCCTTTCTGATGCAATAGGTCTGCATAAGATATTAAAAAAGGAAATGTTTTTTCAGTGAGGAAAGTACATTAAGCTGCACAAAAATAACATTCCAGCTCAAAGTCAGATGAAGCCAGTGCAGATACATGTCAGCTCCTTGTAAAACTATATTGGAGTAAAAGTTTGGCTAAGCTTCCAAAACGTTCTTTTAGCTTCCATCATTTCACACAGGTATTATTTTCCAAATTTATCCTGAAATCAGAAGTGTAGATGCTTTAATGATAGAAAATGGCTTCAACCACATTTAACTGCTTGAAAAACTCTTGTAGGCAATTGTATGTCAAAATTATCTCCTGGTATTTTGAAGAATTGGGTGTACAGAGGGTCAAGATGTAACAACATCTTAACCATATCTATTTTAGCAACTTTGACCTTAAGATGTTCTACTTGACTCTTAAGGAAGGACAAGGATCTGTCTTTCTGCAGGTTCCTCTTATGTCTGCTGATAACAAAAATAGTTCTATGTTCTGTCCCATTTGCATTTAGCTGTTGTAAAAGTAAATGTTACCTCTCACTAGGTAAAAGGCTTTTCTAATGGTTCTAATAATTTAGATGCATTAGTTTTCAGGTTTTAACTCAAGATATCTTTTTGTTTGCTGGTTAGATGGGGGAAAAAAGAAAAATCCATTTTCGACATCTCAGGTTAGAGTTTAAAATCCATTACTCAGAGAGACTGAAGATCTTGACTATTATTCCTGTGAAATAGTCTATTGCTTCAACTATTTCAAAAGTATTTCCTCTTGTAAAATTCATGGTCAAGTCTCAGATGAAAATGCTTGAAGCTATCAGGTAACTAATAACTTTGAACTCCTTCTAGGGGTCTACTTATGAAGTTTTCCAAGTCTTCCATCATTATTTGCAGCAGCCTGATAATTGATTTATTTATAACTGACAGTAAAGCTTTAAAAAAAAAAAAAAAGGCAACAGTAAATAAATCTATGGCTAGGAGTGGGCATTGACTGGCTTTAACTATCCTGCTCTTGAATGAAACCGTTGTCTCATGTAAATTCCTTTTTTTATTATTTATTTATTAGAATAATACAGAGCACAGTGAATAAAAGCTAATGTTCACAGATGTTTTTCCAGCTTGCAAGTTGGGATGTTTTGTGGTTGGTTTTGGGGGGTTTTTTTGGTTTTTTTGTGGGTTTTTTTTTTTTTTTTAAAGTGGATGTGTTGTGTCAGATTTCAATTTAAATTGATTTCAATTTTGTTGCCTCTTTCTTTTCCAAAAGCAAGGTATATACCTTAGGATTTTCATCTTCTTTTATTCATTTTACTTTTTTTCTTGGCAGCTGATATCCTTTTTCTTGTGCTCAGTAACTCCAAAGTTTTGGCTCAAGGTTTAGTCTCCATTTTCAGTATAAATAGATGATAGTTTGACTATAAACTGATTTTTCTCTTAATCTGTTTTTATTCTATTTTACAATTATCACTCTTTCTGAAGTTTAATTACATTGTTATATTTCATTATATTATTCTAATATATTTAAACAGAAGATAAAAGTTAGTTCATCACTCAGTCACACTTACTACTTTGACCATTCTTTGATTTAAGATTGAGTCAGGAATAGTTTATTCAGGTATCTTACTTATTCAAGTGTAAATTAACAAGTTCCAGATTTAATAGTTTTCATTAAAAATAAGGTTTTTTTCTCAATCTTTTAATCTTAAAAGATTTGGTGTAAAAATATTCCAGCTGAAAAATTTTGAGTTGTTTATACCAAATGAACATTTATTTATCCTATCAGAGAGGAAAGATCTGTGTTCGGTGTCTCACATATTCTCCCTGTTGTTGACTCATTTGTCTGTTAGTTAAGGCCAATATGCATGTTGGTATAATCAGTGTTACATATATTTCTCCATTTTTCAGCACAGTGGTGTCTTCATCTCTTTATCTGGAATTTCTGGAATTTGTATGTGTTCCATTGTTTCTTTTTTCCATTTTTTCTTCTTTCCTTCACTTTAGCCTACTAATAGCTGAGGTAATCTTCCTGAACAGAATCAAACAAACAAAAAAAATTACCTCACAATTCCCTCTGTCTAAATTCTCTGTTGGTTCTGTCTGAACTTCTTATGCAGCAACAGTGGAATTACACAAGACTGAGTTACTCAACTATAGCCAGTTCCAGCTGTATAAATACAGACAGTGAAAAATTTTATCTGCAGACCAGTTCTCATTGATTACAATAGAACTAATAGGTTTGATAATCAATAATTCAGACTGCTAGCTATCCCTATCTGATGAATCTGACTTCAATCCTTCAATTTCCAGCTCTGTTTCAGGTTATGAAATGCCTTCTTGTGAAATGGATTTGTATCCAGAGATGCCTGTATCTTCGTTGGGGTAGCTTTCATCAGTAGAAACCCACTTTGCCCAGCATGGGTTTGTTACTTTCATTGTAACTGACAAGCAGAAAGATGCCTGCTCCTGTTTAGGCTGTTTTACCAAACTTTTAAGCGATCTGGTGTATACACACTTGCTTCAACACATTTATGGTTTCAGCTAGTGATTTTAGGTTTTGTATAAAGATTATGGTCCAGTAACATTGCCACGTAATATGAGTTTCTTCCTGACCATTTTGCACAAATAAGCTTTTTACAGCCACGTTAATAGCACTAATACACCTGCTGATATTTACATTGCTTTTATGAAGCCTGGAAATGATTGTTTTCTTAGCATTTTACACAGAACAGTAATAAGCACTGACTGCTGCAGTATAAACAAGGAGGGCTGGTTCTGTTTTTTATCTCATCTTACTTTTAAAATGTCTTTTCATTATGTTCATATTACTAAAGTGATGGTTTGCAAGGACATGAATTGCAGGGGTTGCAATGTACTGTTTAGTCATCAAATATATTAACTGGTGATGCTGTATGCACACCAGTGCAATGGCTGATCCATAAACAAGAGAAAAAAGCCTTAGCTGGTTTCAAGAGTTCCTTATTCACTGGTTGGAGGTAATGCAAAAGAATTTTGCCAGCTAACGCCAAGCAAGAAGTGTCATTTCCAAGCAGCAATGTGCAATCAAAGTTCTCTTTGCTATCTAATCACTGACTACAGAGAGAGCCTAGAAGATAAGAGACTATCTGCCTTTTAAATGGCTGGAGCCATAGGTTGTGAATGCCATTTATTTTACTCTCTTTGCTTCCAACTTAGTGTAAGCAGTATCCATTTTACCACAATCATTATTAGACATAGATAATACAAAAATCAAGTCTCCTTTTTCCACTATGGAATTATAGAGCATCTGATTCAAAATGGCTTCAGCTTACAATTACAAGTAAATAACTAATGCCATAACCTAAGAACTACAGGACAGCAATGAAAGCTGGTGGCTAAACCAGTATGTAATTAAATGGCATTAAAAATAAAAAGAAAATTAAAAGATTGATTGAATGGAGCTGTGAGGAGTAATTTTCAAAATAAAACTCTTTTTGCATCAATTTCCCTTCATTTTGTCTTACTCTTCTTACTACCCAATGTCCAGCTTAGGACAGTTCTTCTGACTACCAATAAAAACCTTCAATTTTTGTAACTGTGAGGACATAGAAACCCTAGCCAAGACTTCTTTTTTTCTTTTTCTTTTTTAAAATAAACCACGTAGCTGCAAAGAAAAGGACTAATATACCTGATGACTCTAGTAGCATATTCGTCTACAACTGATTTAACTGTTCTTATAGTGCAGGGGATGTTTGCTGGAAGAGAGAATATGTGCAGTTGTTTCCTTAGTACAACTATGTGATGAAATGTCATGCTATGCTGTTTAGATTTTTGCTATTTTGCATTTGAATAACAAGCATACATTAATATGTAGTGCCAGTTGTCATCTTCTGGAGCCATCTCTGCATGCAGATAAATGTTACTTCCTCATTGCAACTGTTAGTTTTCAGACAATGAGTAGTTTGGTTTTGACATGCATTATAAATGGGAAATGTATAGCATATGAACGTCTACGTACATAGAAAGGTCACCTATATTTTGATACCTGACTGTCTCTCCTCTAGAGAACATAAGAAGAATATGAGAGAAAGTATGAGATAGGTAGATTTTTGCAACAAAGTTCTTTAATGTTGTAATATTTTCCATCAACACAAGCCAACTTCCCCTTATTCTCAGTGTGAGTTTACATCTCACATTCAGATTGCAGGTTAGCATCTCACAGTCAGCCTTTTAAAGAGTGAATATGCAATATGTGAAAGAGAAAATTACAGTAAATTCACTTACCCACTTTACCTTTAGTGTCTCATATATTCCAGTAGAATCTTTAGTGTCTTTGTTAACAAAGTGAATGCTAGAATATTTATATTGCTAGTTATTCTAACTTAAAAGCAAGTGGCTCAGAAGAGATTCTGCCAGCTGAAATTCTATTTAATGCAGATTATATAGTCAGGTACATAGAAGAGCTGAATTAGAATTTCTGCAGATTATGTAAATAATTTGGGTTCTTTTTTCTCTCTCTTTTTTTTTTTTTTTTAAGGTATAATTAACTTTTGGGATACTAAATTCTGGATATGTTCGGTTGAGTGTTTGTAACATGATTGATAAGAAATCTCTGAGTGGAAGATTATTTGAAGAATTTGAAGAGAAGGGATTCTTCTCAGCCTTTTTGTAGCACATAAATAATTATTTTGCTTTATCTAGTAGATTAAGTTCACTTTACAAAGACAATAACTCTTGGCATGTTGTAATCTGACCTGACGCAACTAGCAATTATATACATAAAAGCAGTGCTTTTAGGATTTAAGTATATATTTGCTTTTTCCTGAAGCAAGGAAATACATTTCTCTAACATGTAGATCGTACCTTGGTAGGTGAATACATGACTTCTGGAAGAGTCAGAATGAAGGGTGAGGTGTATGTTGAAGGAAAAAGTCCTATGAAATCTTACTAGATAAGAATACTAAATATTGGGTTCTTTGCTTTTTTGAATTGTATTCACTTTTCAGAATCACACAGTAGTGAAAGAATTTCTGATTTTGAATTCCTCAACTCATTGATCTTTGAGGGTTTCTTATGCAATATAAACCCCTTTTCTTCCAACTCTCACAAAGCTGAATATTAAAAGATTTTATTATGTTTAAAATATTCATGATTGGAATTACCATCAAATACAGGTATCATATTGAAGTGCCATGCTAGAGACATGATACATAAATTTTTATTTTTGAAAAATGGAAGCAGTTAATTAAATACATATAGTTGATTTCACATAACTATTGATTGATTATGCACTGTGGCAATACTTAAGAGTTCACTTCAGACATCCATATATATTTCACAAACACAAAACACAGTCACTGTCTCAAAAAAGTTTCTAATTGAATTAAGACAAGACGCACCAGATGAATGAAACTGGTAGGAAAATACAAGGAATAAGTGACACAGTATTGGTCAGCACAATAGGCAATGATAGCAGCAGCCTGACTAAAAAGCTTCATGTTGAAGAGATCAAACAAAAGGTATATGTAATTATTCAGCACCAGGTGAATCTTTGTACTAGAGATTTCAATAGCCTGTGGCTTGAGAACATCAGTCTGCGGAAAAGATCTTAAAAAAAAAAAAAAAAAAGGAAAAAAAAAAAAGAAATGTGCTTTAAAAAGGAAATGTTCTTTTATCTCTGTTCAGATCTTTTTGATTTCTGAACTCTTCATTCTCCCTTCCCAGTGGATGGATGGAGAAAAGCATATCTGAATGATCTCAAGGTAACTAACACTGTGACAAAAGAGTCAAAGAAGAGTTAGTAAGTTTTAAAATATTATATCATTACTTGTAAAAATCTCAAATGTTATTGGATGGAGATGAGTGTAGCCTAAAGAGTGTTGTCCAAAGTTCATTGCCTATATGATGCAATTAGTTTAATCTACATGTTGTTGATCCAAGACTGTTTAGGAACCTCTCTGCTGGGAACAATACACCATCTATTCGAGCTTTGTTCAAGGGACATGAACCCAGATATTCAAAGGTGCCTAAATACTGATTTCATCCGAGACTCTGCTTTGTCTGGTAACTTCAGTACTTGAGGAACTTCCTCTTCTTTAAACCTTTAACAAAACAATTCAATTTCCAAACCTCTGAATTATCTTCCTTTCTTTTCCTTTTTTCTTTTTTCTTTTTTTTTTCTCTTTTCTCTTTTCTCTTTTCTCTTTTCTCTTTTCTCTTTTCTCTTTTCTCTTTTCTCTTCTCTTTTCTCTTTTCTTTTGTTTTCTTTTCTTTTCTTTTCTTTTCTTTTATTTTATTTTGTTTTGTTTT
>JAWWEU010000040.1:41209164-41241829 GCA_035583155.1 Acropternis orthonyx | reverse complement strand
CTTTTCTTTTCTTTTCTTTTCTTTTCTTTTCTTTTCTTTTCTTTTCTTTTCTTTTCTTTTCTTTTCTTTTTTCTTCTCTAGGTTCCTAACCAGATAATAACTAAATAAATAAATAAATAAATAATGAAGGTCATTATGTCTTTATCTTCTGGATCATATGAACTAACATTCAAAGGTGTTCCAGCTAACTTGGAGTTGGTTCAAAAAGCAAGCTTTCATAAATAGATTTTAGGGATTGAGTGGTCTAACCTGCTATGAAACTTATTGCTGGCTACTTCTTGTCAACCTGAAAATTCGAATATCTTCAGCTAAATATTTTAGTGCTTTACAGCTTTACATGTTTGGTGGTATGATCAGGACACATTTCACCTAGTCTCAGACAATACCCCCTGAAATATTTCTTTGTTGTTTTATATCATAACTATTTCAGAAAATAATGACATTGGGGTGAGTACACTTGGGGTTAAGTATCAATAATGCTGTCCACACTGCCAAACAAATTTATTCTCAATATCATGTGCCTGGTGCATTTTTCTTGTTTCTGCACAACTTTTCTCTACTTAAATGCAATGGATACATATTGTTGTTACCTAGATCAGAAGTCATAAAGGCAGAAAGCTGGCTTATGAGTTTTTGATCACTGATGAACATTTCATGTGTTTCTAAGGTTTATTCTCTAAAGAAAGATGTTTCTGCAGTTGACTACTGGAAACAAGGAACACTGCTGTGTTATAGTGATATATTTTGTTTGTTTTATTGCAGATATAGAGGGCATTCAAGGTAGGTTACAGCACAAGATTTAGGTACTAATATAAGGTTTGGTCTGTTGAGGAGAAATTGTAATTGCAACGTCCTGACTCACCTTCTGAGCTGGAGACACCTAATCTTTATAAATCCTGTAACATTTGATGTTAAATCTCTTCAGTACCTATTAAGCCACTGCACGTGCCCAGAACTGTCCTATACTTGGCAGGCTTAAGCATCTCAGCACTTAGATCATGTCTGAGCTCAGGTTAGACTGAGAAACTAGAAGGAGTGAAGTCTGAATCATCCCAAAAACTCAATCCATTATACAATTCCAGAGGCCGTAGAACATGGCAGGACCATGCTCTTCACACACTACAAATCTAAAGCAGGTAAGTTTTAGATCACAGACAAAGAGAAGATAAGCCTTTCCCTTGTTTCTCACAGCATGGCATGCCATTTGGTGCACCCACTGAGCAGGTTGGACACCTACATTAAGTCCCATCCTTTTCCTAAAAGCTCTGGTCTGCATGTTCCATCTTCAGACCTCATGTCCTAGAAGACAGACTATAGTCTTCTGAAGTGTGAGAAGATAATCTGCATGTCTCTTTTGAACATGTCCCCAGGCAGATAAGAGTGCAGGATATACTGGACCAGAGAGGAAGTGCATGGTAAATTTGTCTTTATAGTCTGGTGGATAGACTGCCTTGGAAGACCTTGAATCTGAGCTATGCTTCCAGGACTATTTCTGTATTTAATATGAAGAAGGCTTTTTACATTAAATTTTTTTTTTTCTCTTTTTTCTTTTCTTTTCCTTTCCTTTTTTTCTTTTCTTTTTATTTTCTTTCTTTCTCTTTTTGTCTTTTTGTTACCTAGGACTTTTAACACTTCAAGATCACATGGTAGGTTCCTTCCTTTTGTGCCTCTATTGCAGTCAGTAATGTAGTATCAGGAAATAATGTTTGCAGTTGCTCATAACCCATGAAATATAAACCAGAATTTAGCTAACATTAGAAATGTCACAGGCATCTGACCCAGCACATTATCTGGTGTCAAAGAATGTCCATCTATTACATGTTCAGTTTGACCAGCTGAGAATCTGGCCCTTCAGACAGACAACTCTGATTAAAATCCAATGAAATTATCAAAAAAGAAGTTTTTTATATTCTCTGACTATAAATATCTACACATGAAAATACACCCTGTCTGCAGAACAAAAACATAAAATAAGCAGGTAAAAATATATAAATTAATATTCTCAGCACTCTTAGCTATAGGCTAGCTGTTCCATAATTCACTGGAGCTTAATTACGGCATACATGAATTATGTGCTTAGTTCTAAAGCCTTTAATAAAGAAAAGTATTTATTTAAATATGTCTAATTAGGTAAAATACCTGTTCTGGTTTAGCTGCATTTGGCACCAAAACAAAAAATACAGAGAAAAATAGCTTTCTTTTCATGTATCCCTGAGCTAGGTAGCCCGTTGTCCTGAGTTTCCAGTACAAATGAAAACAGTATTATAACTAGACCAAGCTGCACTTACAAGGGCCTTGAAACTATAGGCATAAAAGCAAGTGTATATGTCACAATAGCCACAGAGCTTTGACTACCTCTGTATATCTTCAGTTCTGACAGTGGTTCTGAAGTCAGAAAAATACATTCCTTAGGACTCATATACTGGTCCTTTTTTTTTTTTTTTTCCCTTAAGGAAAGAAAAGGTATTTACTCCTTCCAAAGAGCAAGTACAATCATCTGCCCTTCTGAAAATGCTCCATTGCTTTCAGACAGTCATAAAGATAATTCTGAGGTGTCCTAGAAATAGGAATGGCCTATCAAATCAATTAAAACATATTTCTGACAAAAAAATGTTTAATCCCCCCTGCATACTAGTGCTGCATTGTCTCTTTTAGGTTTTGTTGTTGCTGTTAAGACCTATAGAGATGATTGCACACCCAGATACATGTATTAGAGATTTCATGTTTTCACTTGTGAACAATTCAGAATGAGAAACATCACCTTCATAAGATGACTTACATGCTGGTTCTTTTGAATTTATTTGAACATCTTTGCCCATCTTTCACATCCAGATGAACCCTGCTCGTTTTTCTATTGCATCACAGGAAACTACTTCTTTAGGCAAAACTTTAGCAGCCACAAGCAATCAAGTGGTGAATGATATATCTTGGATTTCCATTTCTTTCTTTGTCTTTATGGGTTTTCCACCTAGATCTTCAGAGTGAGCTTTGTTCCTTATCTGTTTCCTCAACTCAGACTAGAAACTACTGCCATAAGTGTATCCTGTTGATAACTTTCTTGACACCTTGGAATATTTTTTTCCAAGTTATCAGAATCAGACGTAAATAACTTCTAATTCCAAGAACAAGATAGTATATAACAACTATAAATGCTACCAGGTTTATAGGAGACAGAAGTGAAATCATGAAAGGACGGGGGAAATCACAGCAAGGTGGTGTACAGTTTTGCTATGATTGTTTCCTATACCTATATAAGGTGTACCCACCATTTTGCCTTATCTTTCAATTTACCTAATAGAAAACATCTGGAGTGGTTGTACAGGAAAACTTTTTTCCACTCCATTTCAACAGGACAGAGCAGAGGAGAGAGGGTATACACCATAGTCACAGATAAGGAAAAAACTTCCATCAAAACAGAGATCAAACAGATTAGGCCTCCCAAAACACATAATGGCAGAAGTCTACGAAATCATTAATTCTATCAAGATGATGACTTTAAAAGTATAATATGTTTCAAAACAGCAACCTGATCTTTTACTCAGGTGTTCTTATAGATTTATTACTAGAAGTAGGAATTGAAAGGAGTTATTTAAAACAAATATATATATGGGGTAATGCCACAGGTTATAAAAGGCACACAAAAAGTATGTAGATTCAAAATAGGTCTGAAGAAGTTAGTGGAGCACAGATAGATTTAATTTCTAAGTTTGAAAGTGCCTAAATTGCTGATTACACACTGCTAGGGAATAAGAACCACTCTGTACCTGATTATTTTTCTATATTTTTCCTAGGGGTTCACCATCGGTCACTATTCAGGGCGAAAAGTGGTCAAGACAAGCGGTTTCATTCTGTCAGTTCATAGAGACAAAAATTTGCCCTTGGTTAAAACAGACTTTGTTTTGGAAATTCAGTTCCATAACAGACAGCTTCAGAGTATAAGCTTTTTACAAAAGTATTTTATTATTGTTTTCTCAGTAGTGGTACAGAACAGGATGTGTTCCCAAGCACAATTCCTAAGCACAAAGCATTAAACCTAAAGTTTTTTGGTAGACTACTGATCCCAATGAAGTCACAGGCAGTTTCTTTCTTTTTAATGGAGTCAAGGCTTTCTCGTTAGTACATTATTACTCAAATTTTAGATATAAGTTAATCTGAGTAAAATATACAGTGTGACATCTGTCTGATCATCAAGTCCAAAAAGGAAAACAAGGAAAATTCACAGTATTTTGAAAGTTATGTTCTACAGCTCTGTTACTTAGGAAATAACACCAGTAGGTGTAGCCTTATGACAAGCAACCCTTTTTTTTTTTCCCATGCCATATGTCCACAGAGGAAGTAGCTGAGAAAAATACAGCCTTGTTGTTTGATTGGCATGCATTTTAAAATTCTTGTCAAAACTTCACAGTTATTTAAGTAGCATAAATGTGTCAATCTCCAGATTTAAAAGAAATTGTGAGTCTAACAAGTTGTAGTGTTTGTCTATTTGATGGTAAGAGATTTGATAAAAGAATCAAAAAATAAAATCAGAGTAAGGGGAAAGCTTGCTAGCATGCCCACACTTTGCCTTTACATTACTGTAGGTGATACTGGGAAGGACACTAAAAAAATAAGTTGCCATATGCTTTCTATTTTAAGGCTCTATATTTATTTTTCTAAAGATTTGCTAAATTTTATTTATCTGGACTAGTATTTTTGCAAGTATTTTCAGAGCAACAGTTAGTTGCTTCTCAGGGAAAAAAAAAAAACCAAACCACAAAACCAAAGGAAATAAGAAAATATTGATTATGATATTAAAAAATTAAGTACCTGAGAAATGTTTCATGGTTTATGATTCTGTATTTTTGTGGTCATCCTAGAAGCTGATTGACCTGTGTTCTTGTTAAAGAGAATATTAATAGCAGTGCTCTCTTTAGCAAAAAATAATGTAGCTTTTAAACAGCTGCCCAACTGCTTTTACTTAGAGGATCTTACCGTACTCAGGAAGACCACAAAAGGGAAAAACTATAAATTATAAGTGTGTACAAAGTTGCAGCAGTGCCCCAGTTAAAATTGCTTTATAAAACCTGTTCTGAAGCAATGACAATCATATTCCATTTTCCTAGAAAAGCTGGCAGCCCATGGCTTAGATGTGTGTACTATTGTCTGGGTTAAAAACAAGCTGGACAGCAGGACCCAGAGAGCTGTAGTAAATGGAGCTCCATCCAGTTGGCAGACAACCCCCCAGGGCTCAGTATTGGGCCCAGTCCTGTTTAATACCTTTATTGATGATCTTGATGAGGGGATCAATGGACCCTCAGTAAGTTTGCAGGTGACACTAAGTTGGGTGGGAGTGTTGACCTGCTAGAGGGTAGGAAGGCTCTGCAGAGGAATCTGGACAGGCTGGATTGATGGGCCAAGGCCAATGGTATGAGGTTCAATAAGCCCAATGGTATGAGGTTCAATAAGGCCAAAAGTTGGGTCTTACACTTGGGCCACAACAACCTGTGCAGAGCTACAGGCTGGGACAGAATGGCTGAAAAGCGGCCCAGCAGAAAAGGACCTGGGGGTGCTGGTTGACAGCCAGCTGAACATGAGCCAGCAGTGTGCCCAGGTGGCCAAGAAGGCCAATGGTGGCATCCTGGCCTGCATCAGTAATAGTGTGGGTAGCAGGACCAGGGCAGTGGTACTCGGCACTGGTGGGACTGCCTTTTGAGTACTGTGTCCAGTTCTGGGCCCTTCACTACAGGAAAGACATTGGGATGCTGGAGCATGTCCAGAGAAGGCAACAAAACTGGTGAAGGGCCTAGAGAGTAAATCGTATGAGGAGTGACTGGGAGAGCTCTGGTTATTTAGCCTGCAGAAAAGGAGCCTCAGTGGGAACCTTACTGCTCTCTACAACAACTACCTGAAAGGTGTCTGTAGCAAGGTGAGGGTTGGCCTCTTCTCCCAGGCAACTAGTGACAGGACAAGAGAACATAGCCTCAAGCTGTGCCAGGGGAGGTTCATATCGGACATCAGTGGGAATTTCTTCATGGAAAGGGTTATTAAGCATTGGAATGGTCTGCTCAGAGATATGATGAAGCCACCATCATTGGAGGTGTTCAAGAAACAATTGGATGTGGCACTTAGTGCTATGGTCTAGTTGTTTATGGTGGTGTTCGGTCAAAGGTTGGACTTGATGGTCTTGGAGGTCTTTTCCAACCTAAATGATTCTGTGATATCTGTACAGTGCCGAAAAACCAAAATGTGTGTAGATAGTATGCAGATTAGTAGGCACACAGCTGGACACTGCTTCAGAGCTTTCAGAATCTAGGGATTTATAAATTTTTTGATCAGTGGCAAAACTGGTTTATCTGGCTAGTCATTGTAAACTACAGTGCATCATGCATCTTTGCAACTGTTCTGTGTGATAATGAGCTATAAACCAGGTCATTTAAATGAGACAGAATAGCAAATACATCTTTTAAATACTTTTTTTATTTTGAGATAAATTGCTTTATTCAGTAAGTAACTTCAGGATGCCTAAATTTTGGACAGTTGAGTTATCTAATATATAAATCTTAATGTGTAACTTGATTAAGGAGCTAAATAACACTCAATGAAATTTAGATTTTTGTTTTATGCTGTTTCTCAACTGCAGAGTGACTTCTGGGGCACTTTCTCTCTTGCCTGAAACAAACCTTCACTTACTCTCTGTTCTGGTTATTACAAACCAGTAATTTCCATTTATCATTACTTCAGAGTTATCAGTTATCTGAACAATTTTCTATGTCATTATTTATACTAAATACTTCCTCCACATGGATTGGAGAGCAATTTAAATTGCTAGTTTGAGGTGTTTTTTATACTTACAAAGATAAGGAATGCAATACTTACGTCCTCTAACTCCTTGATTCTATAGTTTCCAATCTATGTGTCTAAGTATACCAGACTTGAGGGTTTTGAAGTAGTTCATGTAGAAATCTACGGTCTATGACTTGTTGACTCACAACTTTTTTTTACCTTTTTTGTCATAGTTAGTTAAAAGGAAAATAGAACCATATTCTGTTCTAATTATGCTTCTAAATGAAGCTTTAAAAAACTAAGACAGATAGGAAAATGATATGTTGATATACCATTCCCAAATCTGAAGAAGAAGAAACTCTTAATGGTCATTTGTGATGACAAAGCCACCTTGCAAACACAAATGCTTTCCTACCTAAGTACGGCTAAGAGCTAGTTCAAGGCTTCTGAAGTAGCCATTTGTAGCTTTTAGGTTGCAGCTCTGGTGTTCTTCCTTCAGACTCTGCTTTGCAAAAGAGCCTTTAATGGAACAAGACTCTCTCTCAGAGGCAAGCTGTGAGCAGGTGCTTAGTACTGTGCCCAGAAAGGAGCCAGGAAGAAGGTACTCAGCAGGAGACAGAGGACTAACCTTTCTTTCCTGTAATTCCATTTTAAGGGCTGTTCAAACTTTTTTTAGGAATTTAATTGCAGAAAGAAGCTGGATAAGGGTCAAATTACTCCACTCTAGTCAATCCCCCTGCTGCTTTTGTGGGTCAGCAGAGTCACTGAGAATACGTCAGGTTAAAGCATTCCAGTTCCTTCCCTTCAATAGGATGACCTCCTCCCTCATTCCACGATTAGAACTGTAGTAACTGAACTGGTTTTGAAGCTGCTAAGGGCTTAGACTTAAGTGTTTGACATCAAATTACTGGAATTATGCTATCATATTTACTTTATTCTCTGATCTGGTTGTTACAGATCTGGACATTAACGAAGGTTCGACATATGTTAATTTCTACATTTCTGTAATATAAAGACGTCCAAATGATTCTAAGGATCTGTATCAAGCTGTTGGGTGATTGACTATCCACTTATTAAAATATTAGAAATCATGCAGAAGTCACCTACTAGTGACTAGAGTGCCACAAGAGCATCTGGATGTTTTAGAGGTTTTTTGCCTGGTAGTTGTTTTGTTTCTTTTTCATAAAGATTAAATATATTTCCCTTCTAAAAGAAGGTATGAATAAAAACATTTTATGTGATAAATTCAGTTTATCTCAGTGAGGAAGTCTCCCCACTGTAAAACCGCCTCCCGTTTAAATGATAGGACATTAACTTTTTGTCAGTGACTAAGGCATTCAAATTCCAAATGGTCTGATTTTTATCTCCTAATCCAGGCTCATGAGCTTCAGCAGAAGGTTTTGAGTGCATTAAACAGTTCAAGATTTGGCACTCCATAAAGACATTTGACATGTCTGCTAATGTCTACTCTGCATATTTATTTATTTATTAATTTAGAGAACTTTAGAGTCCGATAACTACAATTAGACAGACAATCTTACTTTGAGGTCACTTTTATATAAAGTCCAGAAATGTATTTTCTTTCTTTTTTACATGATAAATTACAGACTGTAAGAGGAAATAAACAACTTAAGTCTCTCTCAATATCAAATATAATTCAAAAAAGTTAAGTAATCAAAGGTATGCCTTTTCAAGAAGAGAGGTAAGTATTATATTTTAAGAGAGACAAAAAGGTCAATTGCTTTTATTGACTATTTTAAGTATACTCTTTCAGGTGTTTACTTGATAGGAAAAATGTCTCAGTGGAACAGTTAAAAGCAATTTCTAGCAGACAGAGATAAAGAGTGAGCTTGCAAAGACTGAAGTCCAGAAAGATTTGAATTTAACCATCTTTGGCTATTGACAGAAATGCTACGGTGACCAAACATACAAGCTTAGATCATCCATGATGCACAACAAACCATGAAAACATTAATAAAACAAAAAGGGAGAGAAAAAATGCAATGCTGTGTCTGTATGAATAATTTGTTGCATGTATACATGGTGTCATACAAAGTAAGCCAGAATGCACTGCAACACTCAGATCTGCTGATATTTCAGACAGCAGATATTTCAGCAGCTGTAGTGAGTCCCTCATTGGCCTTGTATGTCAAACTGTCAATAGCCTCAGCTGCAATTCTACTTTTCTGCTGGAATGTGCCCTTCTTATCCCTTGAGGTTCATAAAAAACAATTCTGGGTTTTAGCAGCATCAAGAATATCTAGATATTCCCTTACAAACTAGTTATGGAAAAGCCTCTGACAGGAGACAAATCTTCATACCATGCTTTCCTTGCTAGAAGCAATTTATCGGGGCAAATATTTCCCTCTTTTTTATGTATTTCAGAGTTTTTCTTTATACAATCTCAGAATACTCAAAAAAATTCCTTACATTGAAATACAGGTGTGTCTTCCAAAAATAAAATTCTGAATTGACAGGATAAGGTAAACTAATGGCTTAAGTATATTGTGCTATTGTCTGAAACTTGTTGTCCTACTATCCAAGCTACTGTATGAAAGTCCAGCAAAATATTGGACATATTATGGAGCAGGAATCACCTGTAGGTATCACTAAGTATTAAAAAGTCTTGCTCTATTATCTGCTAGACAAACACATTAGTAACAATACATCCTGGAGAAAGGGTGCAATTGAAGCGATTAATGTTTTTGCTTTGCCATCCCAGAATCATTGTCCCTACACTTCCTTCCTCCTTCAAAGAAGTAAAGGTACTTTATTAATTAAAAAATTCTCTGCTCTTTTTCCCCTGGAAATTTTTGAAGTCAAATTAAAAGTTAAACGGGATAGGACCCTGAACAAAACTAAAATTTATCTGGAAAACAAAAGGTTTGTAAGCTCAATATAGATCCATCTAGCAGTTGTAAAATTATTCACACAGACTGAAACTGAACTAAATTCAGGGTCTACTGCTCTAGCGAAATTTCAGGTTCCAAACACTTTTGAAAAGTCAGCCATGCATGTGACGCTTTTCATCAGCCCATAGTAGACTTCCACATGGTATCCTTCAGACAAATTTCCTTAATTGCTTGTAACAGTAATTAAACAGCAACATAAAAATGAAATTGCATCTTCAGCTGGAGGAATATTTCAATTAAGATGATTAGCCTTTTCCTGTTCATGAATGCCCTTGAACATCACCAATTTCGGCATGTGTGTCTAATTCAGGAACACTTGCCACACTATGGAGTCAAATTCCATCTTAGGGATGGACGAGTCAGTCACAACTGTCATGCCTGTTGTGCCAGCTTCCTAATAATTATGGTCTGGAGAAAGGGATGGTTCGGTGGGAACAAAAAGAGAAAAGTTTCTTTCTGGTGAGAATTTCATTTGCTAAAATTTTCACAGATAAAAAAGTAAATGAAAGTTACAATGTGATACATATTTGGTTTGGAAAGTCTAAATATCACTTATGTATGTGAAAAGAGCACATTAAATGCAGAGACAACTAAAATCGTTGTGCAAAGCAACGTGCAGAATACATGGTTATTCATCTGTTGTTCCCTTTAGATGCTAACAGCTGAGGATCTGTTTTCACTCAGCTGGAAAGACAATAGTTTTCAAATCCTTCTGGGAATAAGACATTTCATCCAAAGGGAGTCTGTTCTGTGTAAAACAGTGAAGTGTATGTAACCTAAAAAGTTTAGGAATAAACTACCAAACAGTAACTGTGGTCCTATCGCTTGATACTCAACATGAACTATTCTAGAAACTGTAAGTTAATTTATGTAGATTAATAGCTTTGAGAATAAATGGGACCAATTTCATGTTTTGTTTGGATTCTTGTTTGATTTTAAACAATTTACATAGTATCTCATAGTCTCCCAAAACTTCCATGATTTTGAAAAGCTTTGCTGAATAAAACCTTTGTTGAGTAAACACGTCACTTAACCCCTTAGAAATCTTTAAGTAGGAACTTTGATCCAATGAAGGAGTAGCTTTACCTTCAGATAGACACTGAATTAAAGCTGCTGGAAACAACTTTTGGTGCTGCCTAAGAATGCTTACATCCTTATTTATCAGGAGAACATCAGTAAGCATAAAGAGGATTCCAGGCACCCCAAACCATTCTATCAATTCTCTATAGGCTATTTCCCAGAACAGGAAATGAAGTTCTTTCCTTATTCAAAATATTCCACCCACCCACCCATTCTCATGGTTCTCTCCTTCCTTTCTGTTCTACTTTGTACATGAAACAAGGAAAGTAATATATAATGAAACTACTTTGCCAATCATGATTTAATATATGATCCTTATACACCTGACAGTTGATAAGGCACTACCCAGAATGGGTGGTAGGGCTGGGTTTCTTAGACAAGAGGTGGGACATGAATCTGTGGCCTCCTCACTTCTTCAGAGTTCTTTAAACACTGGTTTTCTCACTTAGAGGAGACAGTCTTTTTTACAACAACGAATTTAGGCAATGAACTTCAAAAGCTCTTCAACTGATTATGGTTATGAATCCTGTAGGTACCCGGTTCCATTGTCATTTATTATTCTCTAGGGAAAGAAGACGCCTGTACATACTAAAATGGGCAGCCCTGCAGTAACTACATCCTTGATATGAATGACTCCTTGTCTTACTAGTTTTTTTCTTTTTCCAACCAAGCTGTGTCTTTTCCTCTGAAGAGATGCCTTTTTCTCTCAGTTCTCTCTCCATTGACTATAGAGGGAATCAAAGGTGGCAAAACTTTTAAATGAGCTGTATCAGTTGGATTCCAGGAGTTTGGTGGGATGAAACTTGGCCACTGTGTCTTGTTTCTCAATTTATACAAGCACTTTATAGCAGGTGGTTATGAGAGTTTTAACTAGGTCTGGAACAGGGCCTACCTAATGAATGTAAATGAGATAAAACTATCCTGTTATCTAATTTGTGACATTGGAAATCTTAATGGAAATGACCATCACTCTGCTTTGCAATGGCAACATTACAAACCCAATAAACCCCATATTGCCCACCTGGACTCTGAATCAGAACAACTTCTGTAGACCCAGGGCTTTCACAATGTTTGCAGGAAGAGACAAAAGGCAGACTACAGGCATTTACACTTTGAAACACTATACAGAAAAAAATCTACATGAGCCTTTTTTGCTCCAGGAGGTGCCGATTCATTATGATCCATGGAAAAAAGGGTACTTAGACCCTTTAAAATATTATTTTAAAGGCTTTTCATTAAAGTTAATGCCAGAGGAAGAGAATACATGGATAATCTTATGTCCCTTTAGCAGCTGGAAGCCCCAGGTAGTGTAGCATCACACAGGACTCTGACCCCTGAGCAGCAAACCATGAAGACCCTCTGTCTATAGCAGATATTCTCTCCTTTTGTCCTTCAAACTATTTTCTTATGAAGAAACAACTCTATAGAGTCAAATATAAAAGATGTTCCCATGAGAACATTTTGCTGCACTGTTAGATAAAGGCAAGGTCATGTAGGAGGTGTAATCACCAGTGCTGAGCAGGAGCTGCCTGAAGGCTACCCTCTTCTGGTGAGCTGATTGAGCTTGTCCTATGGCCTCTGCTCAGGACCACTCACTCCTCCAGGCACAGGGTTATGCCAGTCAGGATTACTACAGCTTGTACTCTGAGGATCACAAACAAGACAAATAAGGTAATACCAGAGCTATATTACAATAGGAATTTGAAAATGAAGGCCTGCTTGTACGTTGCAACACTGCTGTACATTCAATCCTAAAGTATTACTTGACTTACTGTCAAATAAGTACTTGATGAGTCTTTACAAAAATATGAACTGGCTGTTAAAAATAACATATAACTGAATTTTGAGGAGTATTTATTTTCGCAATGTTAATGCTTTTCCAGTGATAATGTTGAAATACATTTGTTGACAATAGATTTAACATTCTGAATAACTATACAACTATTTCTACTTTTTCTCTTACTCATTTAGTTATTTTTGTCATCTCCCATAGAATTTGTTAATGCATAGTTCCAAAGCTAACAGTTAGTCTGTAAAAGAATAATTTTCCATGGAATTTTAATGGTTATATTTCAATAGAGGAAAAAGAACATACCTCATGTCTGGATGACAGGTGTCCACCAAAGCTGTTATATCCCTCCTGTCCTGAGCAGGAGAGAGGAGAGAAAATACAACCAAAGGCTCCTGGGCTGAGGTAAGGAGAGGGAGAGATCACTCACCCACTACTGTCACAGGCAAAACAGACTCTGCTCAGGGAAAGAAATTTCATTTATTACCAATCAAATCTGAGCACAGTAATGAGAAATAAAACCAAATCTTCAAACACCTTCCTCCCTCTCCTCCCTTATTCCCAGGCTCAACTTCACTCTCAATTTCTCTACCTACTCCCCTCCAGTGGTGCACAGGGATGGAGAATGGAGCTTGAGGTCAGTTCATCACATTTTGTTTCTGCCACATCTTCCTCCTCATACTCTTCCCCTGCTCCTGCATGGAGTCCCTCATCTGGGAGATTGTTTTCCACAAGATGCTCCAGTGTAAGTCCCTTCCATGGGCTGCTCCAGCATGGGTCCCCCATGGGTTCACAAGTCCTACCAGCTCCAGTGCAGGCTTCCCACAGGGTCACAGCTCACAGCTTCCTTTGGATGCATCCACTTGCTCTGGTGTGGGGTCCTTTGTAGACTGCAGGTGAATCTCTGCTCCACTGTGGACCTCCATGGACTGAAGAGGCACAGCCTACCCCATCACAACCTTCACTATGAACTGCAGGGTAATCTCTGCTCTGGCACCTGAAGCACCTCCTCACCTCCTTCTTCCCTCTAAGAGAACTTGGCAAAAATGCACAGAACTCCCTTTTCAAAGAATTATTCTCTAAGAAATTCAGTATTTGGGCACTTACAGAAGAAAACCCAAAATAGATTATGGATTAGTTTTCTTCTCCCCAAAACTTCCTCATGCTTCATTTGGCAAGACACTTTGGAGAAACATCAGATGTGGAAAATCTGGTAAAAGGGATATTTGACATAAAGGACATGCCACTAACAGGCTAAAATACTCTTTAAAACTAATGCATAAAACACTACTTGGTATTGTGATATGAACTCTGCTGTCTTATCCCAATTTCATTTTTTTCTCCAAGCAGCTGAGTCTTACTGTTTTTTATAGAGCTTGATTTATACTAAAACCAAATTTCCACCTAAATTTTAGAAGTGTAACCAGAATGACTGACTTGATCAAATGGAGTCTCACTTCGGCAGCTACCTTTGTAATAAAATTACCTCCACTCAAAATTCTTGGCCCTGATCTGATATTGCAAGCAAATTTACATCATGGGACTATTCACAGGATCACAGAACATGCCAAATTGGAAGGGACCCACAAGGATCATCAAGTCCAACTCCTGGCCCTGCACAGGACCATCCCCAGGAAACACCATGTGCCTGCGAGTATTGTCCAAACACCTCCTGAGCTCTGTCAGGCTTGGTGCTGTGACCACTTCCCTGGCGACCCTGTTGCAGTGCCCAACCACCCTTTGGGTAAAGAACTTTTTACTAATATCAAACCTAAACCTCCCCTGACACAACTTCAGGACAGTTATTGTGCAGGAAGTGTGACACAGCTGAAGAGCTGTATCGCCAGGAGAAGGAGCTACAGGAAGACGTAAATAGGCTTTGTAGTATCTGAGTGATTAAGCAAGAGAGAGACCAATTATATTCAGAGATGCTACAGTCTCAAAACTCTATGGAGTCTTGAACCTCCATTGTACTGAAGCAGGTGGACTCAGAACTCTGCCAGGTAATCAGTCAAAGGACTGTTAGTCAAGGGTCTGTTAAAGATGAAGGTTGGAAGAGGGTCACTGCATGCACCAGGAGGAAAGTTCCTCCTTCTCAAAATTTGACAGGTAGGCCTGGCACATTCTACAACAGGTATGAGGCACTGGAACTAGAAGACCAGAAAATTGATGAGTTTGAGGAACTAAGGGACGCTGCCCCTGCCTTTATGGGGGACTTCAACATGTCTGAAATTATCTGGGTACAACCCAGGCCAGAAGATTCCTAAAAACGCTGGATGACAACTTTATGAAACAGATCCTGAGGAAGCCAACTAGGAAATATGCTCTTCTTGATGTGCTTCTTGTCAACAGAGTGGATTCATGAGTGAAGTGGAGACAGGTGATGGTCTTGACCATGATGATCACAAGCAATTGAGTTTGAAGTCTCTGTTGACAGGAGGAAAACTGCCAGCAAAACCTCAACTCTGGACTCTGGGAGAGCAGAATTCAGGCTGCTCAGGGAATTAGTAAGTAAGGTCCCTTGGGAAAATGATTTTGCAGGTGCTGGAGTCCATCAATGCTGGTCACTTTTCAAACATCACCTCCTAAGGGTACAGGAGCAGCAATTCCCAAATGTCAGAAGTCAAGTAGGAAAGGCAGAAGGTCAGCTTGGCTGAGCAGGAACCTTCTCTTGGAAATAAGGCAAAAAAGGAAGGTATATGCCCAGTGGAAGCAAGGTCAAGAGGCATGGGAAAAACACAGAGATGTTACTTGCCACTGTAGGGAGAAAATTCATGTGGCCAATGCTCAGCTGGAGTTGAAGCTGGCCAGAAATTTGGGGGATAATAAAAGGAGTTTTTTTCAGAAACATTAATGGCAATAGGCAGTACAGAAATACTGCCTATTGCCATTAATGTATTCCATTACAGGATGAGAACGGTCACCACACAAACAGGGACAGAGACAAGGCAGAGATGCTGAACACTTTTTTTGCCTCTCTTTAATATGGTTTATGGACCAAGAGTGTCTCAGTGCCCTGAACTGGATGGCCATGACTGTGAGAATGATTAACTATATACTGGAAAAAACCATGTGCTACTTGAAAAGCAGAATATGTCCTTAGTTCTTAAGAATCAAAATCTTGTTTGTCCGGTCGGGCCTACTCCTACTCCCATTGGAATCCCAAGCAAATTCATACTGATAACACACATGCATTTGATCAATATTTGTAAAAGAAATATAACTATCAATAAAGAAAAGCAAGCTAAGAGATGAGGCCAGCTCATCATGTCAATAATGGGAATGAAAATAGCATGAAAGCTAGAAAGCTATTTTTAATGCATTTTCACATTTTTTATGAAAGCTCACAGGACTGAAACAATAGTGTCAATGGAAATATGGGAAATTCTATTTCTAAAAAAGTCATTACCCATTGTTATTGATTCCAAGTATCTGATTATTCATGGTAGGTAATTTTAAATCTTGCACTGATATTTTTTGCAATGCCGTTAAAGTTAAATTGCTTTGAGATTAGCACTATGTTAAATGTCAGAATGGTTATATGTCGCAATGTAAGGAAGTGCAATGAGACAAGGAGGGCAAATGGTGTCCCAAATTCACCCTTTTAAATACGTTTTATTGTTCCCATAAAAAAAGACCATTAATTTTTATGCCTTTCCCCAACTTCCTAAAATGTTCAGTCTCAGTGGAGAAACTATGGTGCAGAAGCATATTGATAAAAATCTAAGTAAAATTTTCCACTTTGATGGATGAGAACTCTCCTACACAGTATGGTACACAATTCCAAGCATCAGAGATAATATATGACCCCATATTTATTAATATGGACCATATGCATAATGTGCACCTAATTTATTAATACGTCTATAAAAGGGAAAAAAAAAGGCTCTACAATGGTTTACTTTTTTTCCCTTTTCCCAAGATTTCCCTTTTAGATTTTATATCTTCTTATTCTCTAAAATCTTTACAAGACCACTTTAGAAAGTAACAACACTTAGAAAGTAGGAAGTTGTGGTGAGATAACTCATTACAGCAAATTACTCATGACATGACCAATTCACTATTGTAGAATGGAAAAGAAGATCCATATTAAATTCTTCACTGTTCAATACTTATAACTTGCTACTGCCATTAGTATTGCAGTATTTTGACCTTATGACTTTTGATCTCATCTTGTTTTCCTTGCTCTGATATCGGGGTTTAGAGATGTAACAAGAACCAATAGTGTTTGCAACAGAATGTATCACAGAAAATAACTTCTAACTAAACGAAGCAATTTAAAGAAACCAGCCAAGCAAAGTAAAGCAACAATAAAGAAAGGGACTGAAGCAGCCAAGCAGGTAACTCTAAGTTGTATAACCCAGTGCATTGTCTTAAAGGAGTTCATAAAGCGGTCACTCAGAACTTTGGGAGCTCCAGACAGAAGTGACAACCAGAGATCCTCCATGAAGCCCCTCAGAGACCTTATAAGGATACATATATATGCTAATAAGTGTTGGAAAATTTCATGAATATGTAACAGGGTCGCAGGAAACTAATATGGATAATCATGTAATGCAAAGATATAAGCTGTAGCTGAGATGTCACGGTGTGCACTTTGGCAAAATGATTACCAGCGTACTTGGCACTGAATAAAGAACGCCTGCCTGCTGAAACTCACAAATTGAGTCTTAGAGGTTTCATTTCAGTGTTGATTTTAGGCAGCAGCTCCATTGGATCCAGTTCTCCACTGTACTAAAGCTAAAATTTGGACAGTGGAGATGGAAATGCAAACTTTTCCTTTATTTGTTTACTTGAAAAATTTAATATTTGTCACATAACTAAATGGTGATATGATTTCTTCACAATTGAATAATCATTGCACCAAGACTGTTATTTTATTTTACTTTTTTATTTTATTTGGTTTTATTTTATTTTATTTCATTTTAATAAAGATAAAAAAAGAATGTCATGAAAATGTGATAAAGCACAGTCTTGCAGTGAAGATGGGAGCCAGTATGAGAATGAAACAGGATCTGAAAATGTAATCCTTTTGGTGACAATGACATAGGAACATAGGAAGTTTCATTCCACCTTAGCCAAAATGTTTGTTATGTTTATAATGGGGTCCACTCGGAGAATTCTGTGATCATCCCTAAATGTTTTTTTGGAACTGATAAAACTGCTGTGGATGTAGGGCTATGTAATATTCTCAACATTTTTACTCCACATTTAGGTGTTGCTGATATAGTAATAATTTTATTATTTTGCTACCCATAAAATGTAGCAGAGAAAGTAGATTTTGAGTGAATATTTTATAGAAAATAGGATGATGAATCCAATGTAATGGTGTTTAATTAGATATTTTCCATTTCAAATTTCAGAAATAAGAAACAAAGGAGTGATTGGTGTGTAGGAGAGTTATATAATGTTTTGTAAGACCAGATGTCTGAAAGAATGGTCTATAATATTAATTGGAGGTTTTTGGAATAATATGTAGCTTCAACTCATTTTTTTTCTTTTCCTTGCCAACAATAAGCAAATTTAATTGTTTTTTCTTTGTTTTTAATTGTTCTTTGAAGAATGACTTCTGCAGCAATTTTGTGTAATTTTTTAGAGTTTCTAGAGAAACCAGGAGAGGAGATAAAAGAATCTTTGGAAAACTTCAGAACAGGACAGGATCTCAACAGAACCTTGACCCTGATTACTCAAAAATGATCCAAACCCAAGAGAAGACAAAACCTGTGCTAGGCAAAAGTTCTTTACAGTACTGGGTCTGGTTGAGCTGGAGTTCATTTCCCCATAGCAGCCCTCACAGTGCTGTGCTTTGCATTGGTAGTGAGAAAGGTGTTGATAGCATGCCCATGTTTTGGCTACCGCTGAGCACACATCAGTACTGTAACATTCCTTCCCTAATCAAGGGCAACATTCTGGGAAGGAACAGAAGTGGGCCAGCTGACCCAAACTAACCAAAGGGGAATTCCATACCATATGATGTCAGTTCAGATATAAAAGCTAAGGGAAGGAGCAGGAAGGGGGGCATTCATTTTGTTTCCAAAGGCTGCCTGCTAAGAAACCATTACATGTGCTGAAGACTTGCTTCTTGGGAAGTGGCTGGACATCACTGCTGATGAGAAGTAGAGAACACACCTTGTTATTTTTCACTTTGCTTTTGCAAACACAAGCTTTTGCTTTTTGCTTTAATAAACTGCCTTATCTCAAAACATGAGTCATTTTCCATCTTATTCTCTCTCCCCTTTTCCAGCAGAGAACAGGAGTGATAGAGGGGCTGGATGGGCACTTGGTGTCCAGCCAGGGTGAACCCTCTACATTTACTTACAAAATAAGAAAAACCTATATATAGCAGTAATTTTCTGTTGGGTACGGGCTTGTTTTTCAACTTTTGAGTCACAATTAATTTTAACTTCACTGTCTTCAAGGTTATGTAATATTTACAATGCTTCAAAAATTATGAGGAAAAAAATCACTGAAATAATTTATTGTCTATAATTGCAGATTTTCATTATACCAATATCTGGAAGCTTCCAGGTTTAAACATTGATCCTGAGCATGTGTGTTGCTAATCTCACAATATGTGGAGCAGCTGGAATGTTTTGTTGCTGTATTTTTCAAGAAACTGTATATCTGGTATCTGAAAAATTTCAGTTGAGTGTTTTTTTCCCTTTATTTTGTTTAAGTAAAGGGAAAAGCCATAACTAAAACAAGACACAAAACAATATATGACACATCCTGTCCTCCAGCAATTACATGGGTGTACTAGCAATATTCACTGTTGCATCTACAGGCTGTTTTTTTGCTAAGTATTTAATTCTTTAATTCATTTACTGTTTAAGAATGAAAGCAGCAGATGGTCGAGAAGGTAACTTATTCACAGTTTAATTTGATTTGTTTATTCTGTTGGTAATTAATTCCATGCCTCGGGGCCTACTGGTTTCTCCCTTTCCCACCATTCTCTGAACCCCATTGGAGACTGCCTACTGCTAGAGAAAAAAAAACAGGATTAGGAGAGCTGGTACTTTTTGTGACATTGAGAAATCTCTCAACTAGTGTGTTTTGTTCATGCAATTCAATCACTTGAATTTCGAGTTATGACATAATATTTTCTCCATATCAGATTAGCAGTGGCTTTCTTCTTTTCATCCAATGTGGAGATTTGTTCTGCTTTTACTGTCTTTAGTGGAACGTAGCAGTGTCTACTTCTTGGGCAGTATGAACTCATCTGTACTCTGCCAGTACAAGAACTTGATCTTTTCTCTTCCTATAGATTTATGGTTTCTTTTGTTCAACAGTAATATTTTTAAGTTTATAATACAGTCCTAATATCATTTGAGGTGAGTAATAAAGTGACAGAGTTTTCTTTTACATCCATTACAATTGCTGTCAAAACTCTTATTAACTTCAGTGGCCTGAGATCTGAACAATCATTCAAGAGGCCTGTCAAAGAAATTGAATTAATACTTGAACTCCTTAGATCTTAATAGTCAGAACTGTCATTTTAAAGTTTGTTATACAGGTTTTCTGAATGCCTTGAGTAGTGATATATTATTGATAATTACTATCAAAATCATGTGAATTCTAGACTCAAACCTGAACATTTTCTTATCTGATGTTTTTTACTTCTTTTTTTTTTAAAAGAACTGACACAAAATATTTAATACTGAAAGAAAAGTCTAGTAAAAAAGGAACAGTTTTAAGAAACTACAGCAGTGCTAAATTTTATCCAGCAAATAATATTGATGTTAAATCAAATTATCTGTATCTAAATATGACCATATTAGTAAAACTGGATATATTCAGCCACATAAATTAAAAGCTAAGTTCTCTTGACAGATACTGTATTTCTTAGAACATTTAATAAAAACTCAACTAGTTACAAAATAAGTCAACACTATTCTCAAAGCCACAACATCATGCTCTGATTCAAACTTTCTTAAAATCAAGTGTTGTTATTAATCAAGATTTCATTTGGGACTACCTTAGGAAAATTCAGCATATGGGAGCTGCACAGAAGAATTCTTGAAATATTTTGGATGCAGTAGTTTCCACTCTTGACATAAAGCCTCACATTAAGATGTTTATGAAATGACAATGTCTTGTACTAAATTTGTAGAAACTTTTTATTGCTTTGTGATAGGTTACCCTAAGGACTAGATGAGAACTTACTTTACTTTGAAGTAAAGAAAAGAGTTTGCAAAAGAATTATTTCTGAAGTCTGCATATTATCTGAAGGGAGAACTATAATTTTTCTTTGTATATTTAGCTCATGTTTTATGGAGTAAAACTAAGCTGAAGAAAATCATGATATTGTAATGTTACATAGACAGACATGCAAGTGAACTCATAAAGCTATTTTTTACAGACAGTTCACTTAGACTCTTTTAGAAATTGTGTGTTCTTCAATAATAAACAATGTTATAGCATCTAATGATGAAAAACTAGAACCAAACAATTTTAAATATGAGCTAAAGAATGATTTTTTAATACTGAGGATAATTTAGCTTTGAAACAATTTATTATGGTCTAGGTTCTCCAATGTTATAACTATTTATCTTGAAATGGTGTGTTCTTCAGAAGATATGCTCCAACTCAGAACAAGAATTGATGAAAAATCTGTAATATATGTCATGTAGGAGATCAGGCTGGCTTCTCACTGTGCTCCTATCTATACTCATATACCATGAACTTTGTATCCAACACAAAATCTACTCAGAACTGAATTTGCCAGGAGGTTATCAGCTAGTGTCAAGGCAATAATGTTAATTGAATTCCCGTTCTTCTACATGTGATTCTTAAATCACATACACTAGAAATACAATGTCATGGCAAGTATTTATTGATAATATGATTGCCATATTATTGCTGTTACTGTGCCTGTATTACAGTTAAGCACAGACCAAGATTGGGGTCCTACTATCATCTGCTTGGTTAGCAGAAAATTGAGTGAACTTCTGGAACAATCTCACTTCATCTGAGACTTTTCTTTCAAATTACTATATTTGCTTTCTTTAGTCTATTCAGTTTTTTATTTTCTTAAATAGAAGATATGGTCATGAGTGACTTCAAATAAAAGAAATAAACCTTGTCTGAAGCAAACTACTGGGAAATAAAATACAGGACAAAATTATTATGTTGTAATAAAACCATCAACGACAATAAGAATTCCATATATTTGACTCAGCAACCACAGAATGATTTCTAAATATTAACTTTGGAAACGGGAGGAAAGGGTGTCAGCCAATGTATATGTAAACCCCATTATTTCTGGGGCTCTTCTCATTTTAAGAATTCTTATGTACAATGACAGCTCCAATATTTTCCTATGCTCACCAATAAGCAGTAAAATTGAGCTAGGCTGCTATTTAGAAAATAAGTTTAGACTGCTGTATAGCTACAGCTAACATACTTCATGAGTCAAGTATTCATTTGTGTTCAAAATTCAGTAATTGACAAACATACTTATGGCTGTCTCCTCTTTATATTTCAGTTGCATCAAAAGACTTGAACTGTGACAAATGTAACAGAAGTAGTAAGAGGCAATTCCTGAGGAGGGAATCATGCTTATTTTTGTTCTTTTAGTAAAATATATTATAAGTCTCAGATGCATCTGCAGAAAATATTCAGCCATATAAACTTTACTCATACTCAAATTTAACTCAATGATACTTTCTTTATCATATTGCCATGAGCTCCACTTATTTTCTTTTCAAAACTTCTCATCCAGCTTCTAAAAAAGATAAAGATGATGTAGTATTTATGATGTACGATATAAAATTATTAATATTTCTGCTTTTCAAGAGTATTAGTTGTTTCAGATATCTGAATATTATTTACATATTTCACTAATACTATTAGAACCAACTAAGGGAAGAGAGCATAAAAAAAGACTCTGAAAAATGTCAGAATTATTAAATATGCAAATTATTATTTCTTGCAGGAGCTCAGGCTTGCACAAATTATTTACAGAGGGTATGATTACTTTCCTGTTAGTAGTCAAAGTATGACATTATGTCAGATTTGTGGTTCTAATTGTGTTGCTTTCAAGTATTCAAGAATGGTAACAACTTTTTTCCAGAAGAGGGCAAGTCTTTTCAAATAAAACCTTAAGCCAGATGGTAACAAAATAGAGACTTATTAATGTTACATCCCCCTACATCATTCTGTCTTCTCTTAATTTATTTCTACTTCAAGCAGCAGAAAATATTTCCTTTCTTTTTTCTCTTTCCTCAGGGAACTGGGTACTGAATTTCCCTAGGCCTCTTTCACAAGCTCATCCTCAAAGCCAGTATGACCATCCCTGACTGTTTTTCATATCACAGTCAAGACCGACACCTCAGGCAGTACAATCATGCCAGAATTCACAAGCTGCATTGGATTGGAATGATCACTATCTGCAAAAACATTTAAAGAAAACCGTCTCTTCTGCCCTGTTTAATCAAGAGCAGAAAAGTGCCATCTACCCAGGGCATTCACATAATTTTGCATGGGTATAAACTGTACAGAGAAGTCAGTGGAAACTGGGCTTACTGTGCTATGAGAAAAAACCAGCTTTTATGTCTGAGCAGTGGGAGACCATGGTTTCCAACACATTTGTTTCCTTTCATAAATTTCCAGCGTGAACTTGGAAGGACTTTTTAAACAATAGGTATGGAGATGTCACACACACACACACACACACACACACACACACACACACACACACACACACACACACACACACACACACACACACACAACTTGTTCACTCCATCTTCTCAACGGGAACCTAACTCAATTGCTTTTAGGTCGAGTAAGATATTTTTTTCTCACTACATGTCATTAAATCAGTTAGAGTGCCCTGGGATCACTCATTTTATTTCTGAGCAAGATCTCCCATGTTCTGTGAGGATGGTAAGAGAGAAACAGTGTTTTCTAAACACATTGCTTGGATGTTGCATCCAAAGGGTAGTGGTGAACAGCTCAATGTCCAGATGGAGATCAGTGACAAGTGATGTCCCTCAGGGGTCTGTATTGGTCCAGTACTGTTTAATATCTTTAATTTTTGCTTTTTAACATGATTAACAACCTGTGGAATTCTCTCAAGCAAGACTCAGTCCACTATAAAGGTGGCTTTAAAATTAATGCACATACTGAGAGTGACTGATACAAACGTTGCTTAAATCATGTTATGCTTGCTTCTCAATGCTAAACTGCAGTACATATCTGACAGACTTTTCTAAAAAGTGATGGTAATATGAGTTACAGTGAATTTTCAATCTAGGAGAAAAGGAGTAGACTGCTTATTACAATAACTACAAGTGTCTCAGGACATTACTGAGAAGAAATATCTCTTTAAAGCCAGGCCTCTCAATGACAATTTCAGCATTAAGAGTTAACCTACTTGTTATGTGATTTGAATTGAAACATATTTAACATTATTTTCTTTTTGAGCTTTTAATGAATATGCTAAGAGGAGAATGAGGAGTTTTGCATTTTCAACAAAAGGAATAAAAAATCTGAGTTTGATCAGTGACAAACAGAAAAGAGCAGAGTTCCAAAAGAGGCATGTTTTTATGTACGTGCAAAGCCACATGGACATGCTTGGAGTTCAACATAAGCACAGGAGTAGGCACAAACTGCAGTCTGTCCAAAGAGTGGTGTTTTTAAATATATATATATATATATCAAATTGCACAGTATTTGAGCTGTACCTAGAGCTACTATAGGAGCAAAGCTTTAGCTCTAACTTTAGGCAAGGATATGCTTTATTTTCTTCTTGTCAACACTTTAGCTTACATCCTGAAAATACTCATAAATGAGCACATTCTGTGACCTCTGGGAAATCAATGACCATATTTTATTCTGATTTCTAGATAGGAACAGAGTATAGGAAATGTGGATTAGTTTCATGTTATTCAATGAGAATCCTAGAGCTGGGAACACTCGTGTCGTCATCAGCATTCCTCCATCTCTCTGGTCTTCCATCCGTTCTAGCAGGCTTCCCATTCATTACTAGAAACATCAATGGTGCATAGCCTTCAGATGAGAGAAATTATCCATGTTTCCTGCTAGGCAGAAAATTTCAGGAAAATATGTTTAGCTCCTACTCCCTGAATCTGACAGTGTCAAGACAATAACGAATTAGAAATGAACAGAAAATCTTGGCCTACTTTGCTCATTTGTGCATTCAATATTAAGTTAGAAAGAAAACACAAGTATCGAGTTTAAAGTTGCAAGCAGTTTTAATACAATAAGTGCATGGGATACCAACCTACAGGAGAACCTATGAAGAAATTAATGTTTCTGTTAGAATCCCTCAAGAAGCAACTCCCATTTAAATTGAAGAAATTTCTCTTCACCTAACAGGTGACCAAGAACACTACATTCCATTGGATGGGTAAGATTCAGTCTATATTTTAAAGATAGCAAACTCTTCCCAAGTATTTCAGATTATTATTATACTCCCTCTGGGATTTCAGTGCATTACTGTCAAGTGGAGCACAACTAATATCCTCTGTTTAGAGCTGTGAAATAGAAATGACTATTTGCAGCAGCAGGACTGTCTTCATCAGCACAGACTATCCAAACTTTGACACTAACAAAAGAAACCCTCAAAAGAATAAATCATCACCCTCACCTAAGCAAATACATAGATTCTCTCATTACTGTTTTTTCCTTCTACTCCCTCACTACTGGACATACTCCTACGTTGTTGATATCCTAAATTGTGGTAATTGATTTTACCTGCCAGCATACAATCTCTACATATTTGGATCTCCATTTTGGATGAATCAGCAGATAAATGCTGTCTTCTCTATCAAAGAGCTTTGTGTTTATGACCCTTTCCCATTTATATGAGGAAAAGTAATTTACTTCAACAAATGTTTGTGTTGTAGAAATTTGAGCTATTCATCAGTCACTACTTTGCAGAAATAAACCTTAAGGATTTACTTTTTATTATTATTTCCCCATAGACAATTTAAGCTGAAGCCTGACTAAAACAAATAGACAAAGGAACATTTTTTTACTCCTATTAAAAAATATTGTATGTAGGTTAAATAGCTTATGATAAATTTTTGTGTTATAAAATTGTTTCAAATCTTAATAGAAAGGGCAGAATAAGTTTACATGTATGTACAAATTCAATTGAACTGTTGTAATTATTGAAGATAATTTAATCTCTGTGCAAACTCATTCAGCATACATACACAGGGCAGGAAATTAATAGCATATGTGCTTCTGTATCTTCCTTTATAAATTCTTTGAAGCACCTTCACAAAGAATCTTTCTTACTCTTTAGATGTCATATATGAATATGTTATCTGGCTCTGAAAAGAGCTTATGAGAGTGTGTTGGAAAGCACAGAAACCAAAGCCTTGAAATTTTCACAAAAGTGAACTGATTTCAACATATGTCCTCTGTTTCCTTTAGCAGCTGTGTATTTCCTTGAGTCCTGTCACTGGTCACAAGAGTGGAGATTGGTACTTGTCCCTCTGCTTCCCCTCGTGTGGATGTTGAAGACCACAAGAAGATCTCCCCTCATTCTCCTCTTCTCCAGGTTGAACAAACCAAGTAATGTCAGCCGCTCCTCATAAGGCTTCCACTCCAGACCCTTCACCATCCTTGTGGTCCTCCTCTGGACACACTCTAATAGCTTAATGTCTTTTTTATATTGTGGTGCCCAAAACTGCACACAATATTCAAGGTGAGGCCGCACTAGTGCAGAGCAGAGCAGGACAGTCACCTCCAGCTGGTGATGTTGTATCAAGGTTCCTGTGCAGGGCCGCTCTGCCCTCGAAGGAGTTGACAGCTCCGGCCAATTTAGTATCATCAGCAAACTTATTTAGTATTCCTTCAAGTCCTGCATCCAAGTTTTTGTTCCAAGTTCTATGTTCAAGTCCAAGTTGCAAAGTCAACAACCAAAGTAGAACTCTGGGGAGAATTCAATAGTTGGTCACTCAAAGTACTATACGTAACCCATCTGTATTAACTTATTTAACTCATAAAAACATATAAAAGACAGTAGAAAGTACAACAGTTTTTAAATCAACAATACAGTAAAGAAGAGCTAAAGAGATGACACAGTTTTTAATTGTTTCTGAGAAGTGAAATGAGCTTTTTTTAAAGCACTATCATGCACTGTCTTCCAGAAACCATATAAAAATATATCAATAAATAAATACCTGATAGAAATACCTCAATAAATTCACCCATGGACTCTCACATAAACCCACTGAAGCTGAGATAGACATTTGTCAGCTGCATGTGGCATAGGATTCTATAAAGCTCTTTCAAGTTCCATGAAGGTCACAAACCACTTAAAGTGTTTGCTCAAGTTTTATGACATGTTCATAGTATGTAAAACAGATTATATGCTTTCCTGAAAGATGTACTTGCTCTTTTTTCTTTCTCATTTCCAGTTGGTATTATCATATTAATTTTGAGTAATAAAATTGTAAAAAAAAAAAATCAGAAAAGGTTTATTGAAAAAAAAATGTGCAGATAAACCAAGTAGCATTCCAAATCTGGGGAACTCCACTGTTTGGATTTAGCACTCTCTTTGTTCACAGCCATCTCTGCATTTCTCTCCAACAAATAAGACAGATACTGATCTCATTTGAGCCAAGGCATCTACAGCGTGGATGTTTACATATTAATTGGTCATTTTGGGAGACTCTTATGAATACTAAGAAAAGAGATTTGCAGAAACTCTTCACCTGAACAGTTTGCCTGTCAAATTGGAAGACAAGTGCATGGACAATGTAAAGGATTTGCCTGAGCAACACTCTTAAAAGGAAAACTAAATCAGAAAAAGCCAAGAAGTGGAAGAGAACTAGCCATGGAAAGCCTTGCCATACTCTCATAACATCTGAGTGCAGGCTCTAGAACAGATTTCATGACAGTAGTGGATGTTCAAAGAGAAGTGAAATGCTTTTCAGCAATGAATGTAACAGACCTTTCCAACAATATTCCGATGGTTTTTGATATGATACTTTTTTGTTTGTGACTTAAGGAAGGCATATATGAGGATGCAAAGGTGCCTAAATTTAGACACTGAAAACTTCCAGGTCAAATAACAGGAAAGTTGGATACCTGTCTAGGTAGATAACAAAACTCAGTATTTTTTTTAAGTACAACTTAGACTGCAATCTATGCTAAAACATCTACCTTTGAAAGACAGAGAGTGAATAGTATTAGAATTACAAGCCTAGGTTTTTCTAACAATATAAGAACAAATAATAAACATGCTATAGACAAATATCCAGGATGTAATCATGTAATAAGAAATGGTCAAAATGGATTTTAAAGAGCAAATTGTAACAAACCAATCTGATCTCCTTCTTTGACAAGCTATAAGACCTTGGGGTTTGTTGTAAATATCCAGGCTCCAGTAAATATTTAGACTCTGCCCTATGTGAAATATTCAGAATCTGTCACAAAAATACAGACTTACTATAAAGAGTGCAAAAATGGGAAATAACTGGAAAATAATGTTCAAAACACACTTATATGGTGTTTGAAATACAGTTACCAAGCTGTCTTATGAAGTTCTGAGGCCCTGGGAGAGCAAGGTTTGCACAAGAACTGATCTCAACTTGCACATATAATGTTGTGGTGGAAAAGGCAAGTGTAACAGTGGGTTGCTTAAACTGGATTGGTGTTGTTATAACTATAGCATAACCCTTTTCTTCTGCTTAGCAAATAAAGTAAAATGGAAGCAGCACATAAAGTTAGATACAACATCTGAGGAAAGTTGTGGCTCAATAAACAAGGACATGTTCATGCAAGACCTCAAGGAATAACAGAGGGATCAAAGAGCAATTTAAAGGCAAGAAAATACGATCAGGAAAACTGGAAAGAGCTGGATTCTCGTAGTTACTCACTTGGCAGCTATGGGGATATGTCTTTGCACATGTGAAAGTACAGAAATGAGAGACACAGTTTGTTCCATGTTTGTACATAGATGTGATACTGAAAAAAAGGAATAACTAGGAGGAAAAATCAAAAAATTATGTACTATACTGCTTTGAGGAATATAAGTTTAGACTTCCTAAATATTTTCTACCATTTACAAATCTTCCTGTTAGTGATAGAAGACAAACACGGGTGACTGTGGCATCAATGGGTCTCACACTCAGTGCAGACATCTGTTGCATGATGTCCATCTACTTAGGACAGCTGCCAAAATTTGGCACGGTCATCCCATCCTTTCTTTCCTTTTTCAAGTCTTCTGGACTGTACTTTCTGTATATACTTTATAAGTTTCTGTATGAGAGCTTTGACACTTGCTCCAGTTGCTCCCATAACTAGCCTATAACGAATTTATCTGGATAATTGAAAACATGCTAGTTCTTGAGGTCACTAACCTGCACTTTTCCTGTTCTACCATGATTTTACATAAATTTAAGGATGCAATAAAAGACTTACCAGCTTCAATCACAAATAATTTATTTGAACCATTTCAATCAGCTTCAATCATCTATTTTCCTATTTTTAAAGTTGGTTTTGTGTGTGGAAACTAAGCAACATCCTCAGTTCTGGGATGAAAACACCACCATTGCTATTCACTTTGGACTATCACAGCTCTTAAAAAAAGAAAAAATCTGTGAAAAAAGCAAAAAAAAGTTTTATTTTACCCCAACTTTTCATAGTGGCAGAACAATCAATATCTGAAAGTTCTCTCTGGCTTTGGTTCATTTATAGTTATAGACAGCCACAGATATTCAAAACAATTATAATACAGTCCATGGAAAAAATGGAATATAGTTATTTGAGACCTACTTAGCAGACTAACTCTTTTTTATAAAGAGGATGATGTCTCACACTAAGTTGTAAAGGACAGTATAGAAAAAAAGAAACAAAAGAAATGAAGATATGGATAAACTAGAAACAATTATGGTGAGATTTTAAAAATTACATTTTTAAGACCTGGGTGAGGAAAAAAATATAAAATTTTGTTTCATTCAAGTTGGTAAGGAAAGTTCAAAACTAAAAGTTTCAGTGCACCACTAGGAATTCTTTCATACAGCTATAGTATGCATTGTAAGAGATCTGTAAGGAAATAAGAGGTATAAGCACTGCAGGGGAGGAAATTCACAGAAATGTGCAAAGGGGAAAAAATCATCTATTTTAAAATAGTGCTAATTATTTTCATGCTGTTGTCTCCTTTTCTACCTTCAAGATATGCCATACTTCTCTATCCCAATTAGAATTAATACCAGTTGCATTACTTCATCTAGTGTTCCGATTTTGTATTCTACTTACACATAAGACTACGTTTTACATGTTTAAATCTGTATTGATTACAAAAAAGCCCTAGAAAATACTCAGAGCAGACTTTAGCTCCAAGACTGATTTATGGTGCTTGTAACAGAGGTTTTGGCAGGAAACACCCAGTCATTTCAATTTTGAATTTGAACCAAAAAAATCTCACCAGTACTCAGATTTTTATCTGGTGCCAGTAACTGGAATAACCAACTGATCTCTGCAAGCAATTTAATATCTGAGTATAAAGAAATGGCAATTTTGAGTGATTTGCACTGTATTTTAATCATCACTTACTATTTAAATGGTTAATGAAAAGTCAATTCCTCAAGGAAAAACAGTTTCATGCATGACTTCATTATACTTTCATTTTTTCTCACATACCAGAGATGACTGCTCTGCAAATAGTCTGTTAATCACTTAAAACTAAACATTAATCCCGTTAACCTACTTCCAGTGTTTAAAGTTTGTTATGTTAATGTCACAGCAATAAAAAAATGCAAAACCTTTTTGCACTCTCACAAATGTCTTATTTCTCAGAGAGCTATTCACTGCTCTCAGAAAATACACTGTATTTGCAAAACAGAAGACTGCTTTCATCTGCGTGTTTCCAGTACAGCTAAGCTTTCCTTACCCGCCTCTCCCTTTTTTTTCCTTTCAACTTTCAATAGGCTACCTTCCAAGAATCTGCTAACAAGTGTTAACAAAAATCAAGATCTCTTCTGACACTGATGCAGATATAACAGCCCCAAAAATCAATTTGTATTGTATTTTAACTCATCCTTAACAACCTAGACAAATGCAAATAAACGTAATCAGTTTATATATGCAGGACTGTCAGTAGCTTGCATTATGCTTTCAGTACAACTGTCAGGGATGTGAACAGTTTTTGATGTTGTTTTAGGTTTACAAATTTGCTTAATAGTTTCTATTAATGAGTATTCAAGTAGGACAGGCTATATATGAGACCCAGAACTCAGGTGGTAGTTATTTCTGAAATTTAAATTTGTTCTTTGGGTTATTAAAATTCCTTCTCCCTGCACATTATTAATGAACTTCAGCATTTACTTAAGATTTTGTCTTATTATTCCATGTAATGTGACTAACCATAATTCACTTGCAAGCAAGGTGGAGAGTCTTTGTCTCATACTAGAATATGCCAGAGAAGGCAATAGTATATTCTAGAAATAACTTCTCTATTTCCATAGCAATGGAGGCTTTGAGTGTTCAAAACAGACTCCATCAAACTCTGTGGAGTTTTTTTCTTTTATAAATATTTTAGCATATTTTGCTTTACTCCACAACGTAGAAAATTAGTCTCCTTTATCATTGGCTAGAGCATTGTATTATGAATGGCAACATTGTAAATTTTACAATCTATTGCCTCCAAGCTTTTTCAAAAATGTAGAGCATATTTACAGTTGCTAGATAGTGATTAGGCAGGGCACTATATATCTGCTGTTGTTGATATTATTATTGTTATTACTATCATTGTTTACTTTCTTTTGTCTATAGAAGTGAGAATGGTATAAAAAATTGTATTAAAGGCAAAATATGTATTCTTTTAGTATAGTAAATAGAACAAAGCAGTATCTTTTCTGTCTGCTTTATTTACAACAACCTTCAGCTAAAATCTATGCTGTTCAGACAAATAAATTTTGCTTTGTTCTGGTTTTGGAAGTTTACATATTATGCAAATATTCTAATATGGATTAAATGGACTTTCAAGGTATGTTCATCAAGTTTGCCAATTCAGGTTCACCTCTTATTTTTCCCAGGCAGTACTGGTTTAGACATCCTGCTGTGTGGACTGAGAGCTATCATGTGCCCATGATGGAATGCCATCATAACCAAATTAAAAACTTAGGTACTTAGAATACTAGACTCATAGAATGGTTTGGGTTGGAAGGGATCTTTAAAAATCATCTAGTTCAGCCCTGACACTGAGCATTTTCAGAGATGGGACATCCCCAGCTTCTCTGGGAAACCTGTTGTAGTACCTCACTCTCCTCATAGTAAAGGATTTCTTCCTTTTATCAAACCTAAATTTACCATCTTTCAGTTTAAAATTATTTGTCCCTTGTACTGTCACAAGACCCTGGTAAAAAGTGTTTCTGCATCTTACTTATAAGCTTCCTTTATATATTCAAAGGCCACATAAGGTGTCCCCAGAGCCTTCTCTTCTCCAGGCTGAACAAACTGAGCTTTCTAAGCCTTTCTTCACAGCAGAGATGCTCCACCCCTCTGATCATCTTGGTGGCACTCTTCAGATCAGCTCCAACAGGTCCATATTTTTCTTGTACTGGACCTGGATGTAGTACTCCAGGTGGGGTCTCATGAGAGCAGAGAAGAGAAGAATCACCTCCCTCAACCTGCTGGCCACAGTTCTCTTTATGCAGCCTGGGGTATGATAGCCTTTTTGGGCTGCAAATGTATATTGCTGGCTCATTCAATTTTTCATCCACCACTAACACAAAGTCCTTTCAGGTACTTCATTTTAGCCATGTAGTAACCACAAAGATGGACAATGAAATACAGAGTCATTAACAAAATGTTTTCCAAGCAAACTGGATTAATGAGATGGGGAACTTGGGCTTATTTGAAAATAACACAATATGCACAGAGGACATATTTAGACATTTCAGAAAGGAAAAAACATTCTTCATGAAAATCAGGGCATTTCACTACATGATACACACTACAGTCTGAAAGTCTAGCCACACACTGGTAACTTTGGAAATCTGTTTTTGGCTAGAATGTAAAGAAATGAGCTGCAGGTTTCCTTATCTTTTCTGGGTTGTTTTTTTTTTTGTTTGGTTTTTTGTTTGTTTGTTTGTTTTGTTTGTTTGTTTGTTTGTTTTTGGGGGGGGTTTGTTGTGTT
>JAWWEU010000040.1:41190211-41209064 GCA_035583155.1 Acropternis orthonyx | reverse complement strand
CCCCCCCCCCCCCCCCCCCCCCCCCCCCCCCCCCCCCCCCCCCCCCCCCCCCCCCCCCCCCCCCCCCCCGGGGGTGGGGGTTTTTTGTGTTTTTTGGTTGGTTGGTTGGTTTTTTTGTTTGTTTGTTTGGGTTTTGGGGTTTTTTTTGTTTTGTTCGTTGTTTTTTGGGGGTTTTTTTAAGACTATAGCACTCAGTGTTAGCCGAGACTGGTCATACTATTTCACGGATTCAAAAAGTGATGATGTGGTACTGGAGAAAGACATCTGGCACAGCTTGCGGAAAGCCTGTTTTGGAAGCTCAAAAAAAGAAAAAAAAAAAAAAGAGGGGTTGTGTAATTCATGGGAAAGCTAATCTTACTCTTCATACTTACTTTTTGGTTTTTAGCCAGCTTTTTTATTTCTGGTCTTATCCTTCTGACAATATCCTGTAAAACTCAAACATCCCACAGAAAATTTTGCACTAAAAGTAATTTCTTCCAAGGCTCCATAAATCCACAGAACTTGTTTTGAACTTTTATACAAAGAATCCTTCATAATTATTTTAATTAACAAACTTTAGTAACCTCTTGCAAGAAAAATCCCATCAAATACTCACAGTTTTTAGTTCTAATTGGAACTAGCATCAGATTATGTGTTTCCACATCATCTTGTGTTCTGAAAACCAAATGCCTTCAACTGAGTGCATGGGGAAGTTATACTGAGTTGTTAGCTTCCAAGGAGCAACAGCTGCAGGATAGAAGGACATTGCTGATGTGACCAAAATATTAACTTTTAAAAAAATCTAGTCATTTTACTTCTGTGATGAGCAGAGGGATGATAGTAGTATTATATATTGCTAGTTCATCAGTTGTAACAAAGCATCCACCTTTTAACTCATTTCATTTTACTAAAAGGCTACCAAAGCTTCTTCAGACCTTAAGTTCTCAGCTGTACTTCGATAAAAATTACCACTGTGGAAAAAGTTCTCAGTGTATTAAAATAATAAATTAATTTGAAATTATTCTGGAATAATTTTCATAATTATTTCAATATTTATATTATTTGTTTGGTTTCATCTCTTGATTTTTTTTTCCTTAATTCTTTTTCCCTATTCTTTTTCTTTCTCTCTTGTATGATAATTTGCAGTGTGATACACCTGAAACAGAAGTTGAACTTCCAACAGAATTGGCTTATTTCAAAGAGATAGCTCCATCTAGTGCCACAGTCAGACACCATTTTAAATATATATCTTTTCCTGCATGAAGTAGAACTAATCAATTTGCACAGCTAAAATAATTAAGACTTATTGTTTCCTGCTGACAGAATAAAAATGTGAACAAACAAGTGAATGTGACATCTTAAATATTACACAAAGGCAATTGTAAATACACATTCTCCTTGAAGGAGATGCTGACTTTGCATCATAACATATTTTGTCTGAATTTAATTATAGGTTTCTCTGACTCCAGATGCTCTTAGTATGAACTATTGCATGGAATAAACTGCTGGATCAAAACATTCATCATCATTTCTCTACACCTATTTTGTTTAGGAATGCTTTAGGACTCTGAATATATGTGGTGGGAAGAAATAGATCTTATGTGTTCAGCAAGGACTGTGTGCAATAGTAATATAGTCTGCAAAACAAAACACACTTAGGAAACTTGGGCTGTGGAAATCTAATAATGTTAAGCAATGGCAATCCAAAAATTATTGTTTTCTAGTAGTTGTTGATTTCAAAGGGTTTACTTACCTGAAAGGCAAACAGCACAAAGGAATCAAGAGACAAGCTGCAATACATATACATTCTGAACCGCTAGACCTGAGATCTGCAATAAAGTATGCAAGGAGAGTGCAATAAACTCCGTATTATTTAACATACCCATTAATTGTCTGGGGGAAGAGATAAAGAGCAGTTTAATTAGATTTGCAAACAATGTTATACTAAAGAGAATATGGAGCAGAACAGGGAACATGAAACAAGCAATGGGAACAAGGAAATACTAGCAGGATGAAAGCATAAAATAATGGGACTAGGAGCAACCAAATGAGAATCAAAATGTTGAGTAAATAATTTAAATATGGGACTATAATCTTAAAATAACTAGCAAAGTTACTGCCAGACTTAGTGATGGCACTAACAGCAAAGTTACAGATAGGTTTGCAAATGAGAGCAGAGAATTATCATGTTAGGTCTCAGTCATACACTAAGTATCAAGATACATATGAGAAATGGATTTGTTTGCTTACACAAAGCTGGGATGATCTTGGATGTCACACTCATCTATTTAAGCTTTGGTCCTCCCCAGTAAGGGCAACATCAGATATTCTGAGACCTTCAAAGGTCATTGAATAAAACACATGAAAAATATCATATTGAAAACTAACAGTTTTGTCCAGCTGATTTCTTATATTTCAAGCAGTAAATTTTCCACAGTTTTGGAAGAATGCCATGAAACAGAAATTTTAATTCTCTTTCAATTCAGACTTTGTTTGTAAGTTAATTGTTCCAGAAATGGTTTATGTGACATTTGTTAAGATGTTTGTAGATAAGGCATTACATAACCCAAACTAAAAGTTCTCATGAAACTTAGCCTAAAAAATGTTGTGTAAAATTTACTAATGCTATTTTATTCTACAGAGGAAAAATATCGAGAAAGTCTTTCAAAATTAGAAAAACACTATAGGATTTTCTAGTGTTGATAGTTAGTTTCTTAATTGGATAAAGCTTGGTAACTGGGTAGAGTATACAATCCTGGTGTGTTTTCTCATATACCTGGATACATATGTCCATTAAAGTCAACAAAAATCACACTCTAGGTTGCTTTCAAAATTTTTTACATCAACCAACAGGTTTATGTATTGAAATACTAAATGTGTGCTGCCAAAGCATAACTACATCTTCATTATATTGCCTTTTATTAGAGTTATGACATTCTCTTTTTAATGCATAAAAGATAAAATTGTATCCATGCCAAATAACATGGCATATATTGCTAAAATTTTTAAAGTTTCATACAGTACAGTTGAAAAACTAGTGAAGAATAAGAGCAATCTGGAATTAACTTTTGTGGAAAGACTATTGCTTAAATATAAAAAGAAAAATATTCATCATATATATGATGAAATTTAAACATATACATCACTTTACCACTCTCTACAACTACCTGAAAGGAGTTGTAGCCAGACGGATGTTGGTCTTTTCTCCCAGGTAACAAGTGACAGGACAAGAGGAAACAGCCTGAAGTTGTGCCTGGGGAGATGTAGATCGGATATTGGGAAAAAATTCTTCATCAAAAGGATTATCAAGCTCTGGGACAGACTGCCCAGGGTTATGGTGGAGCCACCATCCCTGGAGGTGTTTAAAAGGCATCGAGATTGTGGTGCTTAGGGACACGGTTTAGTGGTTGATTTGGCTAGGTTTATGGTTGGATTCAATGATCTTAGGGATTTTTTTTTTTCACCTAAATTGTTCTATGATTCTATGTCTTAAGTTTTAATTAGGTAAATGATAATGCTTCTATACTCAAATAGTTTACTGGCATATAAACAAAAGTCACATGAAAAAATATTGTGACAAGATTTTGTTCACTTAGAGAAAGAAAATGAGTATTTCAAAACCTGCAGTGAAATATGTCTAAAGAAAGACTGTTCCTTTCTAAAGGGAAGACCAGACTAAAATTTGAGAAAGTGTACCGAAAACATACACCAGCCAATCAGGAATTTTAAATCATGTATATTGATTGGTGCTTTTGTAATGGTAAATTTCAGCCCAAGTCAATATGTAGAGTTTAGCTTTCTTCAAGAAAATCACAAGATTTTAAGTTGAAATGCCAAGAAATATAGAATCCACCTCTTCCTTTCCTGACATATATAGTGGTAATAACATTCATGACAGATATACACACATTAAATTTCTGAATTTAATTTAGGTTCTAGACAATGATACTAGGATATTTTTCCCATATAAATTAGTATATTTTTCATAGTTCACTGATATAATCAGTCCTTCATCTCTCTAAGGTTTGGTTTTCTGTTGGTTTTTTTGCCATACTTTTGATTTCATTTAACCATCAAATCACTTTGATAGATCTCAGCACTCTTTTCTTATTTTTCGATGCTCTGTTAAAAATGTAAGGAGATTTTTGTTCATAATTATAGCAGCAAAAATGAAAATAAAAAAATATTCAAATAGCAGTGGAGTCAATGTGTGTTATGCAAATCCAACTGTGTGATAATGTATTTGGAAAAGGAATTTTTCCTCTGCATCAGACTCCTTGGGGATGCCTCTGAAAACATCTGTTCTTTCTTTCTCTTCTGGGAAAATTTACAGAAGCTTGTAATATGGTTGTGTAGTCTCTAAACAAAAGCCTACTTGTATTATAATTGTATTAAGAAGAAAAAGTCTAACTGAACAGTTTTATAGAATTCTGAAATATTTTATATACTTCTAAATGTCAATTCAAATTTGCAAGATTTTTATATAGAAATTCTGCACTGATAAATTTAACTAATTTTAAAGTACACTAAGATGATAAATGTTTGAAAAACTGATTCTAAAAAATGTCTACAAACTATATCTTTAAACCTGGATAGGATACTCATAAAAATCTAATTGAAGTGCTTGTGCTTTCTACAGAATTCCAAAAGTTAATGCCTATCTTTTTTTTTCCTTTCAATTTAGTGCCCAGATAATACTTTATTTATAATGATATTTCAGGGGGGAAAAAAACGTCAAAATATTTGTCATTTATAAAAAAGAAAATCTTATATTTACTGGCAAAGTCTCTTTATTGGACTAGGTGCTGGGAAGTCAAGAAAGAAGTTGCAAAAAAGAAACACCCTCAAAGCAAACTCTAGAAAAGGTAATTTCAGACCTGACATAATCAGTTGGGTTATAATCAGAATCAAAGTAGAAGAGAAGATTTGTCCTCAGTATTTATATCAGTTAAACTTACAACTTTGTGAAATATTTAACCAGGGGCACAACTTCAGACATATTCACTTTAGTGCATCCTAAGTAAATGGGGATGCAAAATCAGGTTGTCAGTGCAGAGCACAAATAGAAAGTGTGATAAAAACACATGGTATACAACTGAAAAAAACAAGAAATTTGGTTTAACAGACTTGTTGCATAAGTGATCTATAGTAGAGGACATATTCAGATCTGAAATAAAAATGCTCTGTGACAGACTTCCAACATCTCAAACTTTAGATCATACATTAAACATTGAAAAGTGCAAGTTTTCAGAAAACTATGAAAAAGAAGAAAGATGCCAATCTAGAGCCCAAGTCAGGTCAAAACCATTATTCATCAATATGGAATGGCAACCTAGTCACTACCCAACACTTCAAAGACACAGGAATATCAAAGATGCTTTGAGATCTCCATTCTTTTGAGTCTCAGAGAGTCTTTGCTTTGAGGATGAGTATCTTAGGGAAGCAGTACTGGTTTTACCTTTTCCCTTTTGATTCTCATAAACAAGCCAGTCAATGTGGGAAAATATGCTGGTGTACAGTATGTATTATGTGTACAGTAGCCAAAACTGTATTTTAATGTCCTATTTTATGCAACCAAAGAGATATGTAGGGAAAATTTATTGCTTACATATTCTTTTTTTCACAGCTGAACAGAAAACAGAAAACATCATTTGGAAAAGGCATATGTATTTATGTGTTTGTTTAATGTTTACTAATATGGATTTTTGGTCTTGAATTCATAATTTGAAAAACAGGTCTAAAGATGTGTAAACTGATTTTGCAATTCACTGATTTCTTCTTTTCACCAGCTGAATTCAATTTTTCTGCTAACAACTGGATATGAGAGTAGAGGGAAGGGAGGAAGACAAGGAAAGAAAAAAGACAAAACTTTTGGAGACATACTACTACTACTGTTTAGTGAAATCTTTAACTAAATCTATTGTCATATAATGACCCTAAACTTGTTCTCAGATACTGACTATAGAAATAGAACAATCCTGACATGTCCCAAGAGTGGATACGCTTTCCAGAAGAAATAATTGTGAACAAGAGTGACACAAATTGTCATGTCTGGTGATTTTAAAGTAAACTCTTAAATTACCAAGCTTAATGAAGCATACAGATTCCATTCCTTTATCTGTATTTAAACTAAATGGGACATAGTTAACAGTAGAGGCCAGAACACCTCTTTTACTATGGTAGCTAGGGCATTTCCTCAAGGAAAGAAATATGCAGGCTTACCCCATAAACTGAAGAGTGAACACAATATTGTTTCGCAGATACTGGGTGAATGTTTTCACTATTAACTTTTTCAAAAAAGGGAAAACTTCTGTCCTCTTGTACTATTTCTTCATCCAAAACTGTTCAGTGAAGCTTAGTCAAATTGAAAGATTTTTTAAGATAAGGTTTTTGGAGTGACAAGAATAATATTTTTAATAAACTGAATATCCCTGTAATATTTTTGCCTCATGCTGTTTCTTATCTCTTCCTTGCTCAATTTTGAGTCGAGACCTTTGGTGTTCCTACAGTAAACACAGAGAGAATTTTTCCTAACTCTTCTTTCCGAATCACAGGCTCCTCAGTAATGAATGTCTAACAGGCTCTTATAAAGTTTCAGAGGAGTTAAAAGAGGTAAAATGATTTCTGGCCATGATGACTTCTGGAAAATTTGAACTTGCTTTCTTTTGTGGGAAGAATGGTGTCCATGCCTTGAACTCTGCAAGCTGAGTAACCTACACAATTTCTGGGCCTGATCTGAAGCCAAGAGACGTATTTCCACATTTTGCCATAGGAGCTACTGCAGAGTTCCTGACCATGGAGGAATGAGGGATCCACAGGAGAGCTAACCAAGGAATGGCATCTGTCCTGCTGTGCTGTGTTTACAGCCTGGCCTTCAGGGCTGTTTTTGGCTGCACAGGACCCTTAGACACAGATTAAACTCAGCCAGAGAGTTGTGATAGCAGAGACTGCAGCACCCTCTTGGTGCTGGCAATTATATCTCCCTACGTCCCCTTTATCTAAAAGTGAGATTTCTTCTGTTTTAGACTGCAGAAATGTTGTGTCCTTCCAGGAAGTTTGAAAGACGGAAAGGTGCAACTCTCTGCTACGGACACAGTCTACACTTGATTTGGAGGGGGCTCTTGCACTGATGTCTTTCTCTAATAGAAATGTTTTATTCTATTTGGATGTTGATCTACAAACATGAATCACACAGTACTGTAATATCATAGAAACCCTGGAATTTTGACACCACCAAACTTTACTATCTTTAGTAGAATATCTTGCAAGAGAAAGAACCATCAGTTTGGGTTTTTGCCTTTCTATTAACTTTTTGTTTATTTAACACTGAAAACAATAGATAAATAAAATAAAATTAGAGATTGAAATTTTGTAATATACTAAGAAAACTTAAATAATACATTATACTGTTAATTATTAGAAATCTATATACTGTTTATATATTGTAAAGTATAGCAGTATGGTTCCTGTTATTTTATTGAATAAATGCATAAGGTAGTCATATATACTATAACAAAATTTTGAAGTAATAACAAATTATACAAAAATGTAGTAGAGAAGAAAGATAATGGATACCATCAAGATTATATTTCTATTACCCCATACATTCTATAAAAGAATGGTCTTTCTATGAAGATTTTTTTTAGGATTCAGAGAAATTTGGGCAAACCCCCCATATTTATATACCTAAGCAGACATAAAGAATATTTATTATTATTTTTTTTCTTCCATTAGAAATCCAGTAATCTTCTAGAATTCTACTACTAAGTTGCTAATATAAAAACATTAAACATATGTTTTAAACATATTTCTCTCAAGTGCATACAAAAATGGATTAAAGGTCAAACTACTTAAGAAAAGGAAATTCCCTCATTAAAGGAAGTGTTATTGGTAAGTGAGAAGGAGAACATACACACTTCTGACCACAGTTTAAAGTTTCAAGTGCCATTGCTGAGATTAAAGCTTTGTAATTAAATTCTTATTTGACAAAGATGTCAATTAGTTAACTTAGAGGTTTTTTGATTCAATTGATGATTAAGACAACAGCTTATTTAAAGACTCAGTCTTCTTTATAGTAAGGTGTAGTTTAGATTACTAACATTTCATCCCACTAGGATCACTCTGTTGTGCAAGGTAATTTACTCTAAAGCTTCTTTATGTCTGAACCTCTCCCATCATGTTGTCTGTTTTATAACTCAGTGATGTGGTTGCCACACAAAATTTTTAAATTAGCTGGTTTCTTCTCTTTCTTTCCCCACCCTCTTTCTTCAGTTTTGAGCTCTCTGTAGTTGTGCTCAAGCCAGTTGAGAAGAACTGGACTTTTTTAATTGCCTTAAAGCATTGCTACTGTAGCGAGCTGCACAAGCCTCCGACCAGGGGATTGAAGATAAGGCTTGGGTGGCCCACATAGATTTGTCCAGGCCCCAGGGGCAAAGTCTCTGGGTGTGTAATGCTTCTCTAGGTGTGTGATGCTTCTCCTCCATGGGCCAGGCCATGTCACAGAAGCCCCAGTGAGCACACACCCACCACTATCCTGGAGAAAGCGTCCCTCCTAGGAGGGGTGCCTTTGAGGCAACTCTACTCCAGGCCTAAAATGACTTTGCAAAAACCAGTGCCACCAGGCTCTCTGCAAAAACAGCCTAATTGTGCAAAACAGCCCCCACCCCCCCGCCCCAAACATATGGGGGAGGCAGCAGAAGCATTTCTCTGGGTATATAAACCCATCAAACTTTATATTTTGTGGACTTCTTCCCCCACCACTCCTCAAATTACCAAGACACCAACAATACGACAATGACTGAGTTTGTCAAAGGCCTCTCAGTGGTGACTATAAACTTTTATTCTTTCTCTCTTTTTTTTTCCTCTCATTTTCCTTCTCTCTTTTTGTTTCTCTCTTTTCCCTTACACATTTTCTTGGGTGATATTTTTATGGTTTTATATTGCCATATTACAGTAGATAATCACAACCAAAATGGCTTCACACCTATTTTCCCTTGCAACTAAACTGTTCCAAAATAAATCCTACGTATATATAGATACACACATATATATAATACATACATACATATATATATATATATATGTGAACACTGATCATCTAGTATTGATTTACTTTAATTCACTCCAGGGGATTTATTAGCAAAAAACAAAAGCTTCTTCTGCCTTGCAGGGCGGGTTGTAACAGCTGTCACTACTGAACACCACGCAAAGCAGTATTTCCCAACATATATTAGTATCACAAGAAAACAACAACTTCCTGCCTCCATAGCTATTCCTTGAAAAGTGCTGTTTCAAGGCAATGTATAAAAACACAGACAAATAAGAACTAACCAAGCAGCCAAATCAAGACACATTATTCTTTTTCAACTAGTCATGTGGTAGGGTTGCTCTCTGTTTTTCCACTTCCACAGGTAGGAGATTTACCAAGGTGATACTCAGATGAAGAAAAGAAGGTTTTAGAAAGATTTTTTTTTTATTCCATACAAAACTGTAGGTACATTTTTTTCTTTCAATATTTTTGAGACATGTTTTACTACACATCTTTTGACAAGTCAACAAAGAATTTGTATTTGAGGGTCACAGGTCTCAAGGCTACTTCCTGTGGCCCGTGGGGCTTGGCATCATCTGCAGCACTGGTACTTCAGAGAGAGTGTAGAATTCTTCCTCAAACTGCTATTTGGTAGCTATTACTGAAGTTCTTCAATCTAACGTTCAGCTTGAAGTACAGCAGCTTTCAGAAATACCCTGAATTATGGCAGCACCTCTCCACTCTTCTGAGGCTGATGTCTCTGGTTTTCACCAAGCAGGATCTGGGCGGTAGCTCAAATGGAAAGAAACAGATTTCGTTCACTTCGTGGCTGTCACAACTAGTTCACCATTCTGGCTCGCTTCAGAGCAGCACGTATAGTAGGAAGGAAGGAGAAGATACTTATCTAGAGATTGCATGTATTTTGTTTTTTATAAGATTTGTTTTGGAATATGTTGTGACCTGAAACTCTCATACAATAAACTGAAATTTGGGCTAGGTATTTCCAGAAACACACATCAGTTTCATGCCTCCAATATTTCAGCTAGAAAGAGTGAATTCTCAGGTTTCCTGCTGTCAGTTGCAAAAATGTTCAATTTGTTTTCAAAAAATCAGAATTTTTTATGAGAGCTATTTTTTAATTATTTTTCTTGTATACAAATTATCTGCAAAAGACTGAAATTTACTAATTAAATTATTATTCACACCTTTGTAAACTTATTATGAACATTGTTTGGGATTGTTGGTATTTTCTTTGTCTATCTTTCCTATTATACTACTTCAGTGTAGTTCAGTGTCTGAGATTTTCTTTGTAAAATTAAGACAAATTCCTAGCTACTCACTCTAACCTAAGCAGATTACTATGTTCAATATATGTATGGAAGGAATACAGCAGATATCTTTTGTTTTCATGGGTGCTATATATTTCCCAGGACTAATTCAATTGAACCATGTACAGGAATGGACACATCACTTATGGTATTTTCACATTTTCATTCAGAATTTCACAATTCTATTGATGAGGACTCCAGTGACATTTTAAGCAGCTAATCAGAACTGTGAATTTAAGATCAAATGCTTAGTTATTTGAGTTTTGTTTCATTAACTTAAAGTTCATTCTCTTCAACTGAGTCCCTCAGCTAAACCTTGCAGACTTTCCAAGATTATTGGAATGCTTTGGAATAGAAAGCAAAATCTTCTAAGTAAATCCACCCATATGAAAGAAAATCTCTGTTCTGAGCCTCTTGAAACGTGCTTTGATTACTGGTGGCATGAAAGAGATACCAGGACTTTTTGTGTTGGAAGCAACAGCATAAAACATCTTCCACAGCAATCCTTTTGTTTCTCACTAAGCCTATTCCCATTCTCATATGACAGGTAAAGAAATTACTACCTTACAAATTTTTCATTTTCATATAAAAACTTCTAGTCTGGAGATAAGTGCTGCATTGTCTATCTGTGACTTAAAAAATGCACAACAAACCAGTACTATTAACTGTGTCAGACACCAGAAATGTAAGCAGATTGTTGATAAATAGAAGACTTAATGAAATATTCTTATCTGAATTGTTATACCATTGTAGTAATACAAAATAGAGTAGATCATCTTTTTAAATGTAGCCTCATATTTTTAGATACATTCTCTGAGTTTTTTGTAATCCCTAGCAAATGAACATTAGAGATCTTCTGTGTGACTAGGAGTTTCTTTCTTTCATACAGATTATTTTGTCAGGTTAAGGTCTTTCGTTTACTTAGGAGTAAAGGAGTAACACTACAGAAATCCTACAGCTCCAGTATTTTGCTCTGTATATGAACTAATGCAAGGTGGGAGAAAATTCTCACATTATCTCTTCACACAAATCCAGAATATAAAGGGGTGATGTAAGTTTGCTTTGAATGAAGCCCACAAGTAAAAGAGAATGGAAACACACATATTCTTCAGGAAGTTGCTATAAATGGGATATTGCTGTAGATAAAGACCCAAAACTGAACCTTAGTCCAAATCTGGCCAAAGCTACAAGTTTAACACTATGCTTTATATCTATTTTGTGTTGAGCTGCTGAAAACAAAACAAAACAAAACAAAACAAAACAAAACAAAACAAAACAAAACAAAACAAAACAACAACTTAGCCAAAAAAGAGCCGAAAGATATGGAGAAACAAGTGAAGACTGAGATATGCCAATCACTTTTAACTTGACTCAAAATCTGGGAATTTTAGTTTAGGCATTTGAGTGTAGATATCTGGGTGTTTAAGGTAAACTAGGTGTTTATGATCTCATTACCCTCAATGGAAATTTGCTCTGTTCCATTGGTAGTGCCAAGGATGATGCCAATTTAGGTAGGTGCCTGATTTTGGCCAATTCAATATTTTATTTTTTTCTTAAATTGAATTACTTTGTGCTCTGATTTCTGGTTAAAGCAGGAATAACATTTCAAGATGTATTATTCTGTTTCTAGAAATTATTATATTACTAAGAATTTTGAAGGACTTTTATTATTGTCCACAATCCTATTTATCCATCCTTGTTTTGGAGTGAGATGGACCTCCTTCTTGTGTGGTGTAGCACTCCGGAGCATGCAGGTTAGTGAGAGAATGTTTAATGTCACTGTGGCTTCTGCTCTCAAGTCACAGTGATGCCTTCAGTATTGCTCTTAGGTTTGCATATGGAACAGAAATACCCAGAGTCCCTTTGTATCCTCCATCTGTGAGGGCAAACGACAAAGTTTTTTGCAAGTCCCCACTCAGATAATTATGTATAATTAAACAGTCCTATTGAAGTCGTATCATGGTTAGCTGTGATACATTTTCCCATAGTAACCAAGACACTGTTTTGTTATCTACCCACATTAACAGAATAAATAGAAACTTTCAAAATCATTCTGTAGCAAATCCCTGTCAGGGCCGTAAAAGCACACATAGGCTCAGCTCCCCGGACTGATCTCAGAACCCCATGTACTCTTTGGTCTGGGAGGTCTATCAATGCTCAGGGCTTGGCTGGCCTGAGCTGCATGGCCAGTGTAACTTGTTCCAGTCTTATCATCTGCTATTAAATTTCCATTTGACTTTCCTGAACTGACCTTGGAGCTTTTTCTGGGGTTACCCTGCCTTTATTTGATGACATGTCAGTGGGACTTGTTGCCCCTACTGCCTTGCTCTGCTCCCCTGTGCCCTGGATATGATGATCATCTTTGTGCTCTTCTAAGGGCATCCTTGGCTCCCAGCTCAGCTTCCCTGTGGTGTAGTCTCACTTTTGTAGGTCGTGACAGTCCCCAGGTAAATGAGTTCATGTCTACCATTATATGTTCATAAACACTAAAAACAACCTTGAAATTTACAGAAAAATATGCATGTTTTATGTGCAGAAATAGGTTAAGGACTGGATAGGTGAACTGGGAATATCTCATCTTGCTTGACTTTCTGAAGGCACCACCTTCAGGGTCTTCATATTTCCATGCCAACAATCATTTTAAAACTTTCAAAGCTCTAAATACTCCTAGCTGTAATGGCAGGGTTTTGTTGCCTGACTTTGAATGAAAAATTGTACAAAGACTAATAACAGCCTTCAGACATGGTTGGCTGTTGTAACTTTGTAAGGTGACAATGATATTTTTACTATTTCTCTTGCCTAGATTCATACCGCTGTCCTAGAGATTTTTCTTTTATTCCTTTTCTTTTTTTTCTTTTTCTTCTTAAAAAAAAAAAAATATTGTATACCACTACTATGTTTCAGAGTCAACCATTTTGCCACTTGGGGTTTCCTTTGGTTTTACTAATAAAACTTCCTTGACAGGTTTTCATGTGTCACCCAGCTTTCTGCCAAATGTTGTGTTTGGTGTATCCTGCTTGTCCCTCACTTCATTTTTAGCAGAGTTTAAGTTATTTGCAAGGAACAGTGCTGGAAAAGGACACAGATGAAGCATTATACACTCAGCCAGGAAGAGTGGATAATGGAGTCACTTATCTGTCTCCTCATTCTCTCTACTTGATTTTTGTGACACATATTGCAGAAATTAACTAAGAATTAAATTTCATCTGCATAAAGACCAACAAAAAGTTAATTTATGATAATAAATACACATAATGACTTCATTCTCATGGAATATCCCTTCTGACATAGCAACAGATAAATAATGTGATAGGAGCAGTAGAAGAAAGTGTTCTGTTCAAAATAAGGTTACCTTTTTAGCCTGACAGAAGTGAGGAAATACATCTCTACCTTCAGATTTTGTATCCAGACCACATGCTTCTATTTTTCCCTCTTTTTAATTTTGGTTGCTTCTTTGGGCGGAGAATGGGGGTCGGGAGAGGAGATGGGTGTTATGGTTGGGACTTTCTGATGTGGAGATTTCTCTTCCTCTTTGGCTTTTAACTGTAGTCTTGTTGGAGCCTTAAATCCTTACCTGTACACAGAGCTCCCTAACTGACCCATGCAGAAACAAGACCTAATTCAATTCAACTAGGCAATATCCCTGTATTAACTTTCAACTACTTTTGTTGATCTTTTCCTCCTTGTTTATCTCTGTGGTTCTTTGCCCCTCAAATGTCATTCCACAATGCTGCCTCTGTTAGAGCTCACAGGAAAGTAAGACAGACCTGCTGGATGCATTGATGCCAAGGAAATGGTTACCTTAGCAACAAAAACAAGGTGAAAGCTCTCAGAATTTTTTTGCTAATCAATGTAATTTCTATTCCCAGCTGCAGACAAAGGATGGACCCATGAAATGCACAAATTACCACATCATCTCACACATATCCTGAAAAGCTATATATCAATATTAGCAATACACATTTCCATATTTTAAAAACATTTGAAATAAGAATTCTCACATCTGAAAATAGCTTTTAAATAAATTTTCACCACTTTGCTACCTACAAACTAACAAAGCTTATAATAAGTACAGTTGTGCAGCACTGTTTTGTGCTGTATGACTAGGAATTAACACGGTCTCTAGTATCAAGGTGTTTTATAATTTTCAGCACTAATTATGTTGAATGTCATTTGTCTAAGGACAAAAATAAAAAAAAAATTAAAAAAAGGTGAAAAGTTATTTGTCCATTTGACAGTTTTGGAAGTGGCTATATTGTAAGAACTTGTGGGGGAGGTATTCCTATCCTGTGCCTTTCACAAAGGCCACTTATGACAGGTATGAGCTTTGAATACATCTCCAAAAGGAGAAAAGCTAAAGCTAATGAAACTTATTTTGTTAGAGAAACCATAAGAGTTATGCATAAAACTAATTATAATTTTTCTGCATAAAAATCTTACTTAGCATATGTGCTTTATAACTGGAAAATGAACCCTAAAAATGACATCTTGTAAACTCACTTACACAAGATGCCATTACACTGTAGCTGCTTACTCTGCTGCCAAAGATGAATTTGAGAGCTGTTGAAGAACAATGCTCATTTTCTTTTTCCCTCAAGCTTGCTGTCAACATGATATTTCCTCAACTCATTGCTGGGTGTACCAGAGAAAATCAGCCTGTTTTCAAAGAGGCAGGTGAAAACATCATTATATATTTTGCTGATTGCATAACAGATGTGAAATGCATAGATTGTTTCTATGTTTCCTATAAATAATTTAATCCTCTGATAAAAAGGCTGGTTTGATATGGATACTTTAAAGTGTTGTGGTCTATGTGATGTGGAATGTAAAGATGATGTATATGGGTTTGAAGGAAAAATATTTCCAAAAAGGGAAAAAGAAATGTACCATTCACAGTCCCCAAAACAAAAAATGAAATCTAGGAACTGAACACTTAAAAATGAAGGTGTAAGTCTTATTGAGGTCTAATTTTTCTGCCTATTTAAAATTCTGCATACATTTAAATAAATTCAGTAATTCTTGCCTTATTGAGGAGGTTCAAAATGTATTCTTACAAATAAGATCTTTAGGTCCTGTTTACTGCACGTGATTGAGATAGCAGACTTTGCTAAGTGTTGCAATGAATATAATAGAACTCAAGTCATGCATTTTTGGAAATTATACAATGACAATATACCTAAAAAATGTCACATTTCAGTAGCACTTGTAGAATTCCCTCTTTGCTACAGAATTTTATTTCTACACTAATTTGGATTACAATTCTGTTGCTTAGGTCCTGCTCAACAAAATCTTTATTTTCATCATCTGCATAATCAAGAATCTTATATTAAGAAGTTAGGCAAAGGCTAATACTTCATAACAGTATCTTTATCAGTATTTGCCATTGCAAGTAGTTATGAAATCAGTGCACGTTCCTCACCCCCTCAGAATAGGAATTAACTGGAATGTCTTGGGATATTTCTGAGAATATTAGCATTCTTGTTAAGATCAGTGTCTTGCAAAAAGGAGTCTCCTGGATGTTGCTGCCTTCTGTGGGTTGGGCTCACATCCTGATGGGTTCTCAATGATTCCTTCTATATTAAATTAGATAATCTTCAGCACCACATCTAATAGGCTCCAATTATTAATAATCTTACAGTCTCCTACTCTAGGGATAGTTTAAAGCTAATATAAAATAAATACTTGCTAAATACACCTCAGACCCCCTCCCACTGCACTGCATTCCTTGCTATGTGTACAACTTCAGTATAATGTCACATGAGATGGTAAATGTTGATCTTGCAATAGTAAAATCCATACATCTCATCCAAGGCAAAGTATAAATCATCTCATTTCATTGACCCCATCAGACTCTACAAGAGGTAATAAAGAAAAGTGAATCCAGCCACAAAAAAATTGTCCAGGGCACTGTAATGGCTGCTCATTGAAGTCTTCAGTTTTGTATGTAAACTGATTTCAGTCATTGGTATTGAGAATCTGATCTCAGACTATAAATTTTGAAAACTGTTTTAAATATATTAATTAACCTGCCTTTTCTCATCACCCTCAGATTGGTATCTGTATTTAATAGGAGGGCATTATGTCATTTTTGTATCACTATACTAACACCTAGAAGCCCTTAAATCTTCAATAGAGATGAGACCTAGTAAGTATAAAATATGACCAGAAGAGGTTAAAAAAACAAACAAAAAAACCAAAAAACCAAACCAAACAAAAAACCCCTGTAAGTAAGCAAGCATTGTTTTAAGAGAACAAGTTTCAATGAATCAGTGAATCAATGCCTAGCCACATTAAAAGAATGCTGCTTCAGGGAATGAGTCTAGATCTGGTGAAAGTACATTAGAAGTGCAACAACATTTTTTCTTAGCTCTCTCTGCGTGATTCTGTGAGAGTCAGAGCTGCTAAATTGGATCTAAGTAGAGACAAACCATGCTTTGTTTGCCCAGGTCTCACACAGCAATTCTCCGATTTCCCTCACTTATGACCATATGGTCTGGTATTACGAAGCCATTACTGTTACAGAACTTTGATAACATTTTATTTACTAACCCACTTTCAAGGACACAAAAGAAATGCTAACAAAAATAGCATTCCCCAAATTATGTGTTAAGTTTTTTGGGTTTGGTTTTTTTTTTTTTTTTTTTTTTTTTTGCTAGCAACTTATAAGATTGGTAATTTTTCTATTTTACAGAAGGTTTTTGGTTTGGGTTTTCCATTTTTGTCACTAAAACATGCTTGAAAAAAATACAGGCACATCCATCAAACAGCACAGCTGATGAAAACTGATACATCCAAGGGTCTAACAAGTCTCTAAATGTTCAAAGAAAACAGACAAATAGCCCAACTTTTTTACAGGTGAACAAGAATATATTTACAAAATATTCAGCCATATAATTATTCTATATAACTCACATACAGATTGTATTCCATGATGAAGAACATGAGTTTGTTGATTGGAGGTAAATATGCATAGGTAGAAGCTATAAATGTCTTTTTATCAACATTATAGGGTTGAAAAATTCTTAGCAAAAGATTGCATTGTTTGTTCCATCTCACCTGCATCAAGATAATTTCTTTTCTATAAAGGTGTAGAAATGTTAGGGAGTTTGCCAATAATAAGAATATGAATGCCAAGACCTGAGCTGTTGTCAGAATCCTTTGTTCCCACCTGTGCCTGGACCCTCAGATTAACTGAGACTCTGTTAGGCTACAGTTAGATCCCTGAGAGGAGCAAAGCCTGTTTTTTGTAGAAAGAGCACCTCCAAAGCCCAGGAAATTCTGAGACTAAGGTTTCTGTACAGATGAGATGATTCCTCAAGTTCATCTGTTTTAAATCAAAACCTCCACTAAGAAAATCTACTGTGTTTTATCTTTTGTGGAAATAGAGGAACTTGAAAATTATTCTGCAAACTTTCATCCACATCCTGTCATATAAATTATACACCTCTGCATACTGTATCTGTGGCAATCGAGCTATGTTTGTTTGTCAGGTACTCCTAGATTCACATCATGAAATGTTGTCTCTAAACCCCTCTCATTTATAATGCTTTAAATGCAGTACTGACTACAGGAAGGCTCATCACAGGTGTGTGTTTTAAAAAGATTTGTGATTGCCTTAAATAATTTCTCATACAAAAAAAGAAACAAATGAAAAACCCCAAATGAAAACAAAATCAAAACAAAAATGAACCTGAAGCGATATTTTCCCCTGTTTGGTTTGCTTTGGTTTTGGGTTTTTTTTTATGTTTAGAAGATTGCCTACTTTTGAAAGTAATATGTGCTTTTCAAGAGATAATACTGAGTGTACAAGTAATTGTGGTTGGGCAGTCTCAGGGTTGATTGGCATTGTTTTGTTTCAAATAATTGATTCCTTGTTGAGAAGGTTCCCAATCCCAAGGGCATTGTTTTAACTGGTATAGATTTCAAGGAGTGATAATGGTGACATGGAAGACGGCATACATACAAGAGTAAGACAAAGATTCAGAGAACCTACTAAGGGTAATGTCATAAGAGCAACACGGATAATAGGAGAGGAAAAGCACAGAGATGGATTTAGATATGGTCTTACAGATAGCTCCTAGTACAGCAAAGCACATTGCACAGGAAAATTTGAGCTTATGTTGCCATAGTGAGGGAGAACCGTGATCATGTTAAACATAAAGGGCATTATTTTAATCTGTCTTGTTACTTTCATGTAAATAAATCACAGGATTTGGTCAGATACAGTAGAGTAGTTTTTCTGACAACCAGATACACTCTTCTTGTTATCTTTGAAAGATAACTCTTTAGCAGGACAATTTTTGAAAATCTACTTTTTGTTTTTATAGTACATGACTAAATGTATAATAATAGTTTGCCAAGCCTTTGTTGCAATTTAATTAAGTGCCAAGTGATCATTACATTTAATTACTTTAAGATATTATGAGCTTTTTTTTTTTTTGGGGGCAGGGGAAGGCAGAGATGGGGTTGGAGCTGGGGCAGAGGGGTCAGGGAGATGGTCCTGGGTAGGAGGAAATGT
>JAWWEU010000040.1:41131318-41190111 GCA_035583155.1 Acropternis orthonyx | reverse complement strand
TTATGAGCTTTTTTTTTTTTGGGGGGGGGGGGGGTTGGGCGGGGGGGGAATAAAGGCTAACCTTTCATAAACAAGCTTTCCTTTTCTGCAGAAAGAAGTGCTTTAGGTTTTACTTAGGTTTGTTTTAAATTTTTATAGCTTATTTTCATTTCTTAGACCATAGTCTGAGTCCGCTTTTTGTGGCTCGCTAGATGGCACTGTGTTCCAGCACAGCTCATCATCGGGGTGACGGACCCACCATCAGCCAAGGCAAAGTGTTTTGAAGTGATGAAATCGTCTAGGAGTCCGCACTTACTTGCCTATTTTAAGAACAGTGGCCTGAAATTTGAGTATGCATTTTACAGACAGCGAATCAGAGTTAAAGTAATCTGGATAGTTTTTCAAGCGTGAGGAAGCTTTTTGTTTTGTCAGTGAGGCTCTGAGTTTTTACTTAGCTGCAAAAGCTGTCTAAGTTTTTAGCCCTTTGAGTTTACATGCATGTGCATATAAAGTTATTATTTTCCTTCTGGTCTTATGATGACAGTGATTGTAAATGTATCTCTAAATAATAATCTTAGTGAGAAACTGTGGAGCTACCCTCAATGACAAGACCCCAGGTAGTACAGGCAATTGCTTTGTTTTGCAGGTCATTTAATTGTGAAGTGTATTGTCATTATAAGACGTATAGGCTTCAGCTCAGCAAAACACTGACCCATCGATGTAAATGTCTTGCTAAATCAAAAACATTAGAGAAACAGAGGAGTGACTGAACAGCAGAAAAAGGTGTTCTGTTACCCTTTGCTGAGTGTGCTTTTATCTTTTTCCAATTGTGTGGCAAACAGCTACTAAGAAATTTATAACTAAACAAAGTTTTCATTTCTGACTGAAAACTCTTTGACTAGTCTGCTTTCAGCCTATCAGCATGGTACAAATATTTGGGATATGACCTCTCTTAGAGCCTTTTATTATCATGGTCAATTGTTTTCATTACATTTTATCTGAAAGTATTTTTGACATGGTTCATATGAAGCAAACTTGCTGGCAAGATATGTGGTTTGGCAGAGCTATGAAGGCCACATCTACACTATTCTGTTAAAAGGCCCCAAACACCTGATACTAATTTCCTTAGCTATCCACACCATCTAAATTTTGGCAGCTGTTGCACAGAAGACAAAACCTTGGGGTTGCTTGGCTCCAAAGCATTGTAACCATCTTTCTTCAGGGACTATTGATCAGAGTATTCACTATCTGTTCAATATGGTTAGCATGGAAGGGCAGTGAAAGTTTACGGTGAAACAGATAAAAGATGTATATGCTCAGGACAAGGTGGAAACAATTGCTTTCATGAGACAGAGGAGAAAACTTCTGAAGGTGGAAACAAAAATGCTGCAAGTGGTGCTAAATAAAGCAAATAAATTACTGTATAACAGATGCCTGTGGATGACCCTAAGGAACTAAGGCTTACAAGGAAGGAAAGTGAAATGCAGCAGTGAAAGAGCTGGCACGTGCTCACCTGTGGCTGGACATCTTCTTATCATTGTTGCATGGCCAGTAAGCAGAAAACTTTCTGTGGCTAGATCATACCACGTATGGTCAAGCAAAGATCACCACCCAAAGTCTGAGAGCTAGGGTTACAACAGTTTAGCAGCACTGAACTTCACTCTTCAGAGGGCACTCCCTTCACCGCTTATGATCAGATGACCATAGGATGAGAAACCAGAAGTTAGATGTAGCCAGACTTCTTTAACCTGGGGCAGTGAAACATAAGTCCTTACTTGAAGTTCATGATTGCTCATTAACTAGATGAGGAAGAAAAATATGCATCTCTCTCCTGTTCAGAAATGCATCCTTAAGAGAAGGAGCACAGCTCTTGCCATTATCTCAAGAACACACCATCCAGCTTTCTTGGAATCCTGTGTTTTCTCCATAGAACCTCTTCAGAATGCAAGTAGGGAGCCAAAAGGCTGTGATATGAACCTCCTAATGTTGTTAATGGGTCTGGAATTATTTCAGCCTGTCCTTGCAGAATGCCTCAAGGAGAGAGATTTACTAGACAGACCACTGCTAACTCAGTCTTAGAAAATTTGGTAAATATCATGTCCACGGAAAAATTGGAACATGTGTCCTCCTGTACTGTACTTTGATATAGTGTTTTATATTTGTTCTGACCACATTATCAGGACTAGCACTGTTGTTCTCTGAAGAGCAAGGGAGTACTCAGGAATAATCAATCAGTCTGAGTCAATCTGGTTCTTTGCACGATCATCTTACAGATGCCTTGAAGAACAAAGGCAAGAACCCTGTGGAACTGTTCTGCACTAAGAACAAAGGCCAGATAACTCACAAAATATCTTCACAGAAATCCCAAGAAACATTCCCATTGACTACGCTAGTATATAATGTCTGATCCTTCTGTGAATTCTGTCCAACTCCTAGCATCAAACATTATTACTGATAACTGCCTCTGGTTACTACCAAAAAGAATGCATTACTCCAATGTGTGATGCTGCCCTCTGGTTTTGACATCATGGAATTTGCAGGAAATAATAAACATTGAGCTGCACTGTCTACTATGAAACTTAAGAGGTTTCAGCTCTAGCAGTAAATTTTTCTATCTTTGTTTTCAAATAATTTATTTCTGTTAAGTGAGCTAAATTCTTCAATGACTGACTACTGAAGATAGAGTTCTGTGGTATATCAGGAATGCTTACGAGTCTCATTTGTTCATTTTACAAACTGGTAGAAGTTTTCGAGTCAGAACACGGAATACTATTACAAAAAGCAGTTTTAAGCTTTTGCTCAGAGATATTAAGTCTGAGAGACTCCAGAAGCTTTATAATTTTGTGTTTTGAAAGCAAAACTCATTGTCTGACACTGAAAACTACTGCAAGAATTGCAATGTGCCCAGTCACCTCAAATAGCATGTTCACAATGTGGCTTTGGGGGAAAACACAGATCTGCACAGAGATCAAAGAAAAAGAAGTTGGTGCTCTCCGGAATGATGTTAAGCAGTTGGCACAGAGCACATGAAGCATGGGTGTCTCTCTGAAACCGAGGGCTGACAGAGACTACTGTTGAGTAACACACTTGTTAGCCTAAATCATTATGTTTGTTACTTGTAAAGATGTTGTGTATAAGGGCAAGGAATAAATGACGTGAAAATTTACTTTTTTCCTTTTAGTATATTAAAGGGTATGCTCAATATTCTTAACGGTTCTACCCTCTTAATCTGGAAAGTGAATTTTCATTGAAGTCTAACAAAAACTCATGTAATTTGCAATCTCTATTTGTGTTTTATTTCTTTTCAAGTAGCAGTACATGTAATATTTTCATTGGAGGTGAAAGCACCCGAATAACTTTAAAAATTAAAAATGAGAGGATTATTTTATTCTTTGAATAAGTAGCCTGATACCAGCAATGTATTCCTTTGTAGCAGCCTAAATTTTCTCTACCTTTTGTGACTTCTAGCATAATTTACATAAAATTCATGCTCAGACTTCATGTTAACCTAAAGAAAATTCTCATAACCCCTTCTTAGTCCAGGGTTATTTGTAGGCTTGTGTTCCCATCTCCTTGTCATTAGTATGGATTGCGTGGTATTTTTGAGGTCACTGAATTTTCAAATAAGTGAAACATCAAACCCGTAGCTTTGTAAATCTCAATGCTTACAAATTTCCATCTACATTCTAATCTGAAAGTTTAGTTTGTTATACTTCCAACAGTGCATTTATTCTAAAGTGTTCAAATCTCAAATTTGACCAAAATTAAGCAAGGCTGATATTTCCAGAGAAATTGTTCAAGTAAGGTTTGTTCCGATAGTGTTTCCCTTGCTCTTGTTCAACCCTCACTATAAAAAGTCTGTTAGCAGATATTCCTAAGTACATGCAGAGGGTTAGGATCCCTTCAAAGAAATTATAAGGATCATCATCTAATCTCAAGCTGTCCACACTTGTTCTTCACTGGTACAGGGTAAAAAAGAGCTAACTTATAATTTTAATTAGAATACTAGAAATTATATTAATTCCTACAAATGACTAATGAACAAAGTCTCAGCCCAAAGAGTTCATCAGGAAGATGGAATCCTTTCTGCAACATTTTACTGATGCAATTCTGCTTGGCCATCCCCTAAGAGAGATACCCACAACTGCTTCTGAAAGCTTCAGAATGTATAGGCCCAGAGTATATATAAAACCTCAACAGAGCAGGTAGTGCTCTTATTTTCAGTAGCTGGAGGGGAAGAGAACCAATTTCTGAATAGATATTAAGCCTCTGATCCTGCAGGTAGGAGTCCTGACCTACTGGGTGTGACGGGCATTTCCACTATAACCCCATTTTTCCTTTTTTTTTTTTTTTTTTTTTCTTCTTAGCCTTTTTTTCCATTACTTTTGTGTTCTGTTTTGTTGGAGTTTTTTTCCCCACGAAGTGTGGTTTGGTCACATTGGGATGAAAATTTAACAGTTCTCACAAAAATATTTACTCCTGTTCCCAGAAATAAAACACACTACTTGGTCCCCATAGGAAAAAGGAATGGTAGATTAAAGAAAATATGAAGTTACACTGAAAGTGTTATATTTCCATTCAAAGACTGATAAATAGCAAATAAATATTGCCTATTGTTAGTCTAGGTGAACACAACCAGAGTGTTCAAATACATTTTAGTTTTGCAGCATGTACATTTTAGTTTTGTAACCTTAATCTTTACAGTTTATTCACCTTCAATATAAACAGCAGAAAAAAGAAAGTGCTGCAATAATGTGGGATGGAAGGGCAAGCCTTTAAATTTATGTTTTCATTATTTTTTCCTTTTTCTGAATTTCCTAACTTTACCAAAATTGCTCAGCAAAGAATCAAACCACAAAAATTCTCTTTGTGTTTTGTAATTGCAGTCTGGCCAGTATTTGAATGTAGAAAAAGTTTTCCAAAATTCTCTATTTTCTTCATATTGTGCACTGGAGGAATTATTGATAGGCATCCAGAATAACATAAAATTTAACTAATAGAACCAATTATTTTCTAGACTGTTGATTGTGACATTAAGCATTATTGTGTGGGATAAAAAACTAAGAAGAAAAGAAGAGGAATCAAAACAAATTAAGTAAATACTTCAAGGGTGGAGGCTGGGAAGGAGGAATTTGGTTTAAAATATTCCTTAGAGAACAGTTTGTGAAAAAAAAAAAACATTTCTTAAAAATAAAATACATAATTATTGGCTGCCTTCTTTTGAAATACTTTTTTCTCTCTGAGGTGTAGCCGCAGGTCACATAGGTGATGATCAGATCCACCTGTAACTGTTCCAGGTGAAGGAAGTAATGACCTGAGTTCGGTCTCTGAGCCACCTGGGACTTCCATTAGCTTTTGCACCATGACAGATGAGTGACACCTTGGGGGTAAGAGTTTAAATGCAAAGGTAGAAATTACATAAGTAGGTGAAAATATGATTAATTATTACTCTGAAATCAGGTAAAATGCTCTTCCCTATAGCAACTGTTCTAGAAATGGTTGAAACCCAGCCTCTGTTCCCAAATGAAACATTTCAATGAAGCCTTCCATCTTTAATGAGTACCCTTTCCTTTAATTCTTTCATGATCACCAGTAAGGAATTTTAAAATCGATTTACATTCTTTCTTAGAATCTGACTGTTGGGCTTTTTATTTGTTTTGGGTGGGTTTTCTTTGGTGTACCCCTTCAGATCTGTTCTGATGTTCACGGGGGTGTCGACATCTTTTTGAGGATTTCAGGACTGGGTGGGGCTTTCCTCGGTGGTTAATTAGCAAGCATGATTATCCCACTGCATCCTTCTGGAATAAATATAAAATCTCCAATCTAACAAACTTTTTACTGAGATTTTCAAACCCAGTGTCATTGCCTTATGGTGACACCCAGTGGAGAAAAAGAACACTCCAGCTTTAAAAATTATTAAGCTTATGTCTTGGGGTTTGAAATTAAAATAGTATTACAGTTGTGTAAACTGTTTGATATAAAATACACATCCACAAGAAACTCATGTCCTTCGGAATTTCAACTGAAAGCAAAAGCACTGTCCAGTGTCAGCTCAAGTATTTCACAGTTTCCACTTTTAGTAGTAATAGAGCACAGATCAAACTGAAAAATAACTGCTTTCTCCTCCAAAGACCATGGGAAAGAGTAATAGTTTTGTCTAACACTGTTATAAACCTAGCAATTATAGTTGGGTTCTACCTGAAAAAAACACAGTTCCAGCATACACAAAATCTAGCTGACCAAAACCTCTCCAGAAATCTAAATCTTCTGCCCACAAAAGAGGTAAAAAAGTAGTGCTTTCTACCTTCACTGGTAATTTGATCCAAAGATGTAATCCCTCTGCAGCTGAGACTAGGCAAAGAATTTTTCAAATCCTTCTTTCTGTTTTGGAAGCCTTTCTTTTCAAGTTGCTTTAGTAAGTCTTCTATTGAAAAATTTTACCTATCTCATTTCATATTCATATGATGAGAATTTACCAGTTCCTTATAGGAAACTTCGCTGTCTTTTGTTTAACAAGAGGACAGATGATTTCTGTGAAATCAATATGATTGTATTGCGCCATTCAGTGGCAGTGAGGGAGAGGCACAGCTGCATAAAATGCTACTGTAGATGTGTTTTCTGTTTGTGTTTTTCATTGACTGCATTATACACCTTTCTTAGGCTACATTAAAGTTTAATTACACATCCATTTTCACCAAACGGGTCCAGTAACACCAGCAAAGAATTTCCATTGCAGCTTGTGCAGTAGTTAAAATGTCTCTAATCACTAATCCAAGCATATTTTACCTACCTCGAGCCAGGAATTATTTATATTTCATTTTAGTCAGAAAGTCTCTTTTGGTACATAAAAGCACTATAAACTCTGCCTAAGGCAGTTAAGATGCAAAAAGGTGAGGAGCTGATAAGGATTCTGGTTAGCATAGATCCCGCAAACAAGTTATTTTGCTACTTCTCTGATCTCATTATTTCTTTGTCTTGGCAACATCTCTCCTGAATACTGTTGTGAAAATTATTTTTAACTTAGCTACTACATTCCACAAATTCTTCTGTGTGGAATAATGGTTGGTATGACTGTGTAGTCACAAGGGAGTTCAACTGCTAAGAGGTTATCTAAAACCTACAAGAACAATTATGTTGCTTTTGTTGGCTGTGCATGAGCATGGGCTTTGCACTAACCACAGCACAGAGCTCTCACAAGCTGTGTTCATATTGCTAAGGTAGGCAGGATTTGAGTATATTAAATAATATGAAGCAGATCTAAGCATGAATAGGAGTGCCTGAAACTATCCGCTTGGAAAGGCTGCTTGCTTTGGGGGTGAGCTGACTTGCATGACGTGGGGGACACTGATGTGTTTGGCTTGAGAACTGAAGCGATATAATACACCTAAGAGGGAAGGCTTAATTTCTTTTGTGCAACCCTAGGTTTACACACACCTCCTCTCATTATCTGATTCCATGTTTCTGTCAGAGAAACAAAGTACTTGAACTTGAGGGAAATGTATTTCCACTGTAAGAGCTGCTGTTATGGGGAAAAGAATATATTTTTCCTCGAAAGATATGGAGAAGAAAAGGGACACGATTAGAGATCAGGAAAGTAATCATACTGTCTGCTGTCAGAAAGCAGAGCTCCTGGACTTCTTAGTCCTTCAGGACACACCACATGTCCAGAGTCTTCAAAAGCTCCTTTGTAGTGGTTTCCTCGCAGGCTGAGAAGGAATGACGCTACAGAAGCCATTCCTTTCCATGCCTGGCCTTGTATCTGGTTCTGGGATCACAATCCGTAGATCCTGCAGCAATATGCTTACCTTTAGTGCAGTATTTTCAAGACAGGTGCTAAGTAAAGTCTGCTTTTCTGACTGTTGCATAGTCTTAACTCAATGGGACCTGGAGGGTTCAACATATCTGTAAATCAGGCCATTCTGTTTTTAAATTGCAGTTCTGTCAGAAAGCTCTTTGCATACTCATAATTCAAAAATTTCTTTCCCAAAGCAAAATTATGCTGGGGAACTGGATGAGTCATGGGACTGGGAATTGAGTATGAAGCCTTTCATCTCTAAATCACAAGTTCAAATATGCCCTGGGTCATAAAGCTTTGCCATGTACTGGCTTTTCAGCACTGCAAGACACAATGCATACAAGAATGACGAAATTTCATTCTTGAGGACTGTGGTGAAATTGCACCAGAAGGGAAAAAGCCCCACACTAAAATAACGTACAGTTGCTTTGCCTGAAAAAGCACGTGTGTGTGTGTGTGTGTGTGTGTGTGTGTGTGTGTTATTTACATTTTTGTCATTTTTTTATTTTCTCCTAAGTTTCTTTTTTCCAGCACAGATAAACGAAGCTGTTGTATGAATTTGAAATATATATATATACACACATATATATTTAAGTTAAAAAGTACAACATGAAGTTTCCTCAGCTTTGTAGAAAGTAGGGTGACTAAGCATGAGGGAGAGTCTGACCAAAAGAGACTTGACAAATCAGAACAGTTAAATTCAGGTAAGGCTATGTTACTGTTTTCTTATGTGTGGGATTTTTTGTGTGGTTGGTTGGGAAATTTTTATAACATTAGAAGAAATAAAAATGAAACAACAATGTTGATTAGGAGAGGTATTTATTGCAGTTGTCCATAATTTTAGATTTTTTTTTAATTTATTTGCACATTATCAAGCCTTGCAGACTATATTTTTGTGAAGGTAACTCGTTTCTTTCAACTCCCCTTTTCTAAAACACTGAAAAAGGGAATGAAGATCTAAAATGGAGAACAAGAAGTCAGGACACAATATTTATGATCTCATTCAACCTCAAGACGTTATCAGTCTGAAGGAGAAATTTAATCTTGAACATAAATTGCATTTCCTAAAAAAAACATAATCTTGCCTTAAGACACCAAACACACTGATTACAGAGAATGTCTGTGTTTACACATTTGTACAGACCATGCTGACTGTATTAGTGTCCTAGGAAACAAACTATGTGCAGCATACAGACCTGCTCCAAGCACTAAGCAGAAAAAGAAAAAGAAATTTTGAAATCAGACCCTCTGATCTCTAAATCCTTTCAAATTCCTGAAGCACATTAGCTTTACTACTGCATGATGTGCGCGGTAGTATTTCCCCTAATGAAATCTGACTAAAAGTTTAAATGAGTTTAATGCATGAAATACATAAATAAAATGTGGCCTTGATTAAATTTAGACTTGATACATAACTTAAATGGGTAGCACAAGAGCAGCTTCAGTATCGTGTGTCCACTAGCTATTTTTGGCTACACTTTGTTAAAAAAGGAATGAATTTTAGCATTCCACATACCTTGCAAAGAAAAGGTAATATAGGGAAGTTGCATATAAACAATAAAGCTACAATTCAGTTAATAAAAAACAGTTTAAACCCCCTTGTTTTAAAATACTTTAGAGGGGATTAGTATGTCAAAATGGATGACATAAGATTTCTCCACCCACTTTAAAATAAAGTCTGTTTATGACATCCAGATGACAAACATCATTCAAGCATCCCCAGAAGTAGTATCAGTCTAAGTTTTGCCATATTACCTCACTAATGTATCTGAACCTTGACCTATAGGAGCCCATTCTTGGGGGAGATGGTAATTCACCTTCTGTATCTATTAAATCTTTGTCTTCTTTCCAACAACAAAATCAGGTTTTCTGCACAGTCTTCTGTCACAGTCTCTGAGAAGCTGACAGTCAATTCAAGTAATTTTACAATGATTCCAAAGAAGATGCTGCTTCACTGTTATACCTAAAACCTCAGTGGTACCACCACTGCTGATTCATACTCCATTAAGATACTGTAACCAAAATTCCTCCAACAGACAACTTCATGCCATGAAGAAATCTGTATGGCCAATTTTAAATCCACAACTTCCATCTCATTTAACTTTTTGTTTGGTTTATAATCAGCAACAAATTTCCATGAAGGAAAATACCCAAAGCGAAGGAGAGTAGGATTTTCTGGGAAGGGGAGAAAGGTATGCAAAATGAACATGTATATTTTCTGTTACTGTAACACACATATATGGCAATCACAGTCTTGTATTTGGGCATAATTTTTTACACTTTTGAAAGCCCTATACCAGGCCTTGTTTTTCTCAGCAAGTAAAGTTCCCTCTTGGACTCCATCAATTGTAAGTTCTGTGTAGACCCAGAAACCAATAATTGCACACTGTTTGTCTGTTTGTCCTGTATAAGAACACTGATTTTCAGTAAGAGACCCACTTTTGAATTCAATAGAATTAAACCTTTCAATAGCACTTGCTACTCACTGAGGAGCATGAAGAAACTCGCAAAGCAAATGCTACCTGCTGAAAGCAAGCATTGTTAGTTTTTACCTAATGAGTCCTTGATGATATTATTTACTGTGCTTAGGATCTTCACTATAGGGCTTGCACCCTACAGACAGTGGAAATGCAGAGAGTAATCTCTTAATGGCAGACTTGACCAGCAAGAAAGTAAACTTACGTGTGCAGATAGGCGCAGGTGGCAGAGGTTGTTCTCAGGTACATGCCACAAAGGCAGCAGATATTGTCTGAAACAATTAATTCTTTTTTGTTCTGCTAATAGTACTTTCAAAATAAAAGAGATGTTCCTGTATTCTACAAATAGTGTCAATCCTGAAAGATAGCCAAAACTGCTCAACCACATGAGGAGGAAGAATCGTATTTGCCAGTTTCTACATACTTATATTCAGGAGCAGGAGAATAATTCTGTATTCAAGTGGATTTGGGTTTTTTCCTTGTAATCAGAAGTACTGCCTTCCTGTGCACTAATTTCAGTCAGGCTCATCAGAGGGAGTACAAAAAATATTGCACATATAAACAAAGGTATCCTTCAAAACTTTGCTTCTTTTTAATAACAGTTCTTAAAATGAGAATTATTCCTAACTAACTAACACCTTTAGAAACATTCTTCAGATTATAGCTTCATACTAAAACTCTACCTTAAAAGAAATGAGTGGGTGCCCTAAAGAGCTTGATCTTTTTTGTTTCCTTTTTTTTTTTTTTGCCCTAAACCTCGCTTTAGATTCTGCCACTTCTGAAACGATGAACACTGTAAAATTGGATTTGAAACCAAAGCATTAAATGCTTAAAATCTGATCCTTCTGTTGGGACCTGGGATAAATTAAGCTGAGGTACATTATTTTTAAAGAAAGGAAAAAGTATGGGAAAGGGGTTTTGAAGCCTGAAGGCAGAGAACAAAACAAGTTATGCAGGTGATATAAACCATCTTATTTTCATTTTTAAAATAATTTTATGCTTCCATATGGTTACTCAGACTGGAAATAATTGTCTAGAAAACATATTTCAATGTAATCTCTAAAGTGTTTTTTATATATTATGTTTTATGAAATGGCAGCAACTTAGCTATTGATTAAAATACACCTTTTTTTACCCTCTGCATTTGTTTGATTTCTAGCACTCAGTGACTCTTAATGTATACATATCATCTAGAGACTGACCTGATACAAGTAGATTTGTAAATGACATCAAGTGGGATATTTTAGACTATTTCTCATGCAACTAAATTAAACACAGGATAAGGATTAGCTGTGTTTTTAATCCAAATATTAAAAATGTAAAGCAAAATTTTAAAAAATCCATATGACACTAGCTGTGATTGATTTCTTCATTAAATATTTGAAGGTAAATTTTTGATTATTGCTAACTGTGAGAAGAATATTTATTGAATTATTATCAGAAATGAATATTTAGAACATCAGAATCAAATGGTTAAGAATAAGGCAGAACCAGGATATCTGAGACTATTCCAAATTAACTATCTCTTCCACAAAAATTAAGTTAATTCAACACAGGAAAACCACTTTCTTCACAAATTCTACTCAGATATTCAGGATGTCTGCAGAATGTTTAATAAATTCAACATCACCACAGGAGTATTATTCTTTTCAGAAGAGGTAACAGAAAAAGTAGATTGGTTAGATTCCCACCTCTTGCCTTGCAAAAGGGATGAAAAAAAAAGCACATTCCTCTGCCTAGATCCTCCTGCAGCTATGAATGGCTTAATATTTCTTGGCTATCCCCAGTAAGGCAGTTCCAAAACTGTTCGATGACTATAGCAAGTCCATGAGCGCAGAGGGTGCACATCTCAACCACCCCACCATGCCCTTTATGGTAATACTTTGTTCGTATTTTGAAGATTCATGCATGCTCCAGACAAAGAAAATTGCTCATAATCAGAAAGTCTTGAGAGAAGCAAAGAGCAGAACACTCATGAGGCTATTACTGTTCAGAGCTATGTTAACAACTGAAAAAATCAATACCTTTTAGGTATCTGAAAGGCAAAAGTGTCCATAGGAAGGAGAAGATGTAAGAGTATAGGCTGGAAATCTTTCTAAGCCTGTAGGAGAATAGGTGTAAAAGATCAGTATTCAGACGGTGAATGTCTGAGAATTGTGAAGTGGGACAAAATTCATCAGTTTTGTACAAAAAGGATAGAGTCAGAGATGCTGTTCTAGTTCTCCCTGATCCATGTAAAATGGTTTGTGCCCCTAGTGGTCCCAATTCCACAGTCAACAGAGTTAGTGTTTTTAGCAGCTACATTTTTCTGCCTGGGATGTAGCAGAACTGAATGAGTTCAAGGAGGCAACCTTGGTAGGATGAGGGAGAGGTGAAGGAATGAATGGCCAGGGTCAGTAACCTGGCAGGTGGTTGGACAGGGTGGGACAGTCACCTCCTCTGGCTGGAGTTGTTGGTTTGACCTCAGCCTCAAGTGCATGGTCCAGATTTTATCCTATACCCTGGGACATACACCACTGGAAGTACAGGTATGCCACTGGAAAGGACAAGTTATTCCTGAACATAGCAAAAGTTGTGAAAAGTTTAACAACAAAGACCCACCAATTTATGGTCAGTGGCATAACTTTTAACTGGTTCACTAGTAAAGTGTTATGTTTTATATTTGGAATGCCTAATCTGGGGGTTTCTATTGTATTTTCCCCAGTTGGTAACTTTTAAAGCCTTTTCCAACTTCAAGGAGCTCCCAGAGTGTCAAACAGAAAGTGCAAAATTTGCACTGTAACTTTTTCAACTTTTCCAATTTTATTCAGCTTTAGATGTTACAAGGACCTTTCATTTTTCATTTAAAAAAATGGCTGAATGAGGGTAAAAAGTAGAAAAAATGGCATGTACAGACTGAAATTGAATTTGCGTTTAGCTAAAAATGGGGAAAAGGAAACATAATTGAAAAATTCACATTGTTTAAAATCCATTTTAACACATTTTAATTTCACACCAATACAACCATTTTAAAGCAGTTGATATTTTTAAAACAGTGTTCTCCAAGTTTTATACATTACATGTCTACAATGGTCTTGTTATGTATCTTAATAGTGGTGGTATTGCCTGTTTTCCATAACACAACTATGGTGAAATCCCATCTCCAAAAACTCTGAGTACTGTAATCAACTGTGGAGACAACAGTCAAGGTATCATTCCTTTATAAGGGTGTTTGGTGTTTTACACAGGCAAATGCTAAACAAATTATGGTACTCAGCAATAACTTTACCAGAAAACAAATTCAAAATTAATCAAGAGAATTCTTGATTCTACAATATATTATGCCTCTTCAAGGTCTATTTCTATCCTTTTCTTCCATTTTTAAAAGCTGTGGTGCTTGTTTTTCCAAATCACAGAATAAGGCTTTTGGTAAGAAATTATTAATTTTCTGTGGATTCAACAGTAGTGATAGAAAACATTCTGTAGTACTTACATTTGCATTGTTACCATTTGTCCCTCCAAAAAGTAAACTGAAGCATGTAGGTTATCTGTGCTGTTATCTTGCTTGTTCTATTTATATCTGTTAGAGTGTTTATTGAATTGGAAAGGAATTTCTTTTTGTACAAAATTACTGTTTCAGTACTATGATCGTCAGTGAAAATTCCTATCTTTCTGTTAAGTTTCATCTCTACCTTCACATGGTATTGTAAAATCCAAGCCTACTTTGGTTATATAACAGAAGTCTGAAAATAAATTTATCAAAAAGTTTTCATTGTTTTCTTTTAAAACCAAAGTTTAAAAACCCCCAAACATTCCCTGAATGATTACCATTTGTGTGTTTCATACTGCTGTATCTAAGCACCAGAATATAACTGAATTATGTTGGGGTTTTAACATTTTGTCCATGCTCCAAATAATCACTGAAGTAATTTTTTGCCTGCAGCTATTTCTATTGCAGGTAGTTCTGTAATTTATGGGAAGAAATAAAGCTGAGAAAGGCTTTTTGAAATGTTTCTAATTTTCTATCATTAAGAAGTACTGTGTATTTTCCTCTTTGTTACAGACGAAAATTGTCATTCCCTCCAGTCTCCTTCTTTTATTCAAAACCTCTGTGGAATAACAGCAATTTATAGGGCAATTAATAAAATCTACCAGCATCAGTAAATCAAAACAAGGAAGCCCACACTGTATGTGTGCTGGAAAAATGGAGGAGAGTTACAATTTCCTATTTTGACAATCTTATTGGTCAAAACTGCTGAGCAATCAAATAATTTTGTTGCTGTTGGCTTTGCCCAGTTGCAAGTCATGAGCAACTGCCACTGTATCCTAGAGTTTTATGGGCCTAAGCAGCAAAATTAGGGTTTGATTTAGAGGGGGAAAAATAAAAAACTTTTAAGTCTATTTTTGAAGTAATTGTATCCAAATAAATGATCCAAGATGCATTCTGCAGTGTCTTGCTCTGCCTTTCTTCTCCATTTGTCCCTAAAAGATTTCTTGCAGTTCCCTAGGATCTTCACTTTTCTCCTTGTAGGTCAGTGCAGTTCAAATTTAAGTTAATGATTGTTCATTGCATCCACGAGCAAATGGCTAGTGAAAAGCAGCATAGGCCTCTTCTTAGGTAGTTTTTATATTCCAAAGGAAACTACACAGAATGACTTGCCATGCTGCCATTTGTCACATCTTATTACCTTAGCTACACTATGGTAACTTACAGCAAGGATGTGACTAACAGTAACCACATGCAATGCTACACAGTGCCATCTTGTCTGCTAAGGAAATTTAACAAGGCATGCTTTCCAGAGATCAAGACCTTTTTCTGTAATTGCAGATTTTAGTGGCTAGAAGACAGAAGGGGGGAGCCTTTAACCCATTAAGAATCATCTTGCGTTCTTTAAAGGATTCAGTGCTATTACATCTCATGTCCATACATGCAATCTGTGTGATATGGCAAATTAACAGTTAAAAATAAAAGAAAATCTGAAGCCTGATCTTGCTCTTCTTCTCATTGAACTCAGTGGGCAAACCTGTGCAACTTCACTGAAAGAACAGGATCTCATCAGTCTTAAATCTAGCAGATCTGTAAACCTGAAGTAGCATTTGTTGCTTCAGGTCTTGGAATCATGGAGCTGGTATGATATGAGCCAATTATAGACAATATATGATTCCAAAGTGAGAAGGATCATCAGATTAATTAATACATTAGCATTAAGGATCATCTGCTCCTTATGTTAGCTATTGTTCCATTAATGTATAGCAAAGAAAAATGGTGTGATGTTAAACATCCTAAATATCTAAGGTACCCCTAACTCTGTCTTCTAAACTTGCTATTTAGTATGAAACTTAGTTGACTGTCAGAACCGAAATAAAATCAGGATAACTAAATAATTTTTTTAAATACTGTAAAATTGGCCACACTCACTGACAGAGTTAAACTGTTGCTATTGATGTGTAAAGAGATTGAAAAGACAGCTCCTGCAGCATGGAAAGACATACATTGAAGATGATTGGCATCTTGAGAAGGAAATAGCATAAAAACATCTACTACTAACTGCTACTTACAATTTCTCATTGTACGTATAACTTTTCTCAAATATAAAACCAGAAGAGTTTTGTTATAAACCTTATGTTTTATGAAATAATGAGTTTCACTGCAAACCACCTTAGTTTTATGTATATAAGCTATGGAGAGTTTCTAACCAGTAATTAGACCTGTTTTCAGGCTTTGTAGTCACTTAGATTCCTAGACTTGTGTAATAGTTGTCTCACCAAAAGAACCACAAAGAAAACAACAATATTGGAGATGTGACTTCAAACTTATATAGAAACACTTCTGCTTACAGTAGAACTTCTATGGTTCTTACAGCCTATCTGTGCTGTTCCTTTTATAATTTCATTTAGGTATTAAGGAAATCTCAAAGAATTAGAGCTTAGAAAATGAAATCTTAAACCAAATCCACAGATCAGGGGTTTGAGTTTTCAGAAAATAAAAAAAATTCAGTTACTGTGTTTTTGTCACCACCATTGCTCACTTCAGCCCAGAGCAGCATGTCCAGAAAAAAGTGCCTCAACTCATATTCTGTCATGGAAGTTTTTAAGTGTTTTCTGATTTGCAAGGGAACATCATTAGTTAATCCAAATAAACGTTGACTACATTAATAATTCTCACATTTGAAAATTTCTGCCTTAGTCAGGCAATTCAGAAAGGAATCAACACTTTTGAGTACCTCTTACCCCTCAGCTAATAAGTTTACACTTTATTTAGAGAACTTATATAAAGAAAGAGAAATTAAAATAGATCAAACCTGTACCATGTGAAGGGATAGTTTGGTAGGTGAGTAAATGGTATGACTGACTTAATCTGCCCAAAATTTCCTTCCTACATATTTAGAAAATTGTTTCTTCCTCTTTTTTCACATCAGCTCCTCTTTTGAAGTCATGCCTTATTTGCTTTTTTCCTAAGATCCTATAATTTAATAGAGGACAGCAGAGAATACTTTAATCTTTGGATTATGTTCCATAATTTATGTTACATGAGGAGCATATTAGCTTATGCTGTCATCGCCGTTTGGTACCCTGTGTCTGGTTCTGTCTGATGTGGATTAAAGTTCAGTTTTGAAGTATTTTGGAGAACTCTTCACAGATCTCTGGAAGTTTTTCTGTTTTTTGTCCTAACATTGCAAGATTTCTTAGTTCTTTTTCCCAGAGAATTGTCTCCTGTTATGCCATTTTCTTATTGCACTGGTTCTGTCTGGGAGATAATGAATTTTCTTCACAGCAGAACTTATAGTGCTATGTTTTGAATTTCTTACAAACACAGTTGACAACACACTACTGTTTTAGGTATTGTTGAGTAGCACTCACACTGTGTCAAGGCCTTTTCTGCCTTCACACCACCACATCAGTGAGGAGGTTGAGGGTGTGCAAGATGTTGGGAGGTGGCACAGCTAGGATAGCTGGCCCCAGATGACCAAAGGAATTTTCAGTCTCACGTAATGTTGTGCTTCGAAATAAAAGCTGGGGGAGAGAGGAGGGAATTTAAGAATTATGGCATTTTTCTTCCCAAGAAACCATTATGCATGATGAAGCCTTGTTTTCCTCAATGTAGGTGAACAACTGCCTATAGATGAGAGGTGGTGAAAGAATTCCTTGTAGGTCCCTTCCAACTTGGTGTATTCTGTAAGTCTGTTAATGCAGATTTTTGTGACACCACAAATGCTCACCTCTGGGATATCTCAACCTTCTTTTAAAGATGTTCAGTGTAAGGATTCTACATGCTTTAATAAAGGCAACCTGTTGTTACTCCTGCATCACAAAAGGAGAGTTAGCATTTCACCACTACATGAAATTCCAGATGAATGTCATTCAGTGGCCTAACTTATAAGAAACATGTAACTGTGAATTCAGTAAGGTCTTCAGAAAACTAATCCTAGCTCCACCCTCTCTGCCTGCAATAGGTCAGCAGTAGTCCTCTTTATTTATTTCGTTCCATCACCATGTTAACTATTGCAGTATTTACAATACAAAGGGTTTGTTTTCAATTCATGTCACTCTGCATTACATGCTAGAATCATACTTTAATTATGTTCAGATTTCAGAAGAAAATAATGCAAATTAATGGAAATTGTAGAATTTTGTTTTAAAGTTACCAGGTTATTGATTTGAGAACTTCACTTCACCTTTTCATAATTTCTAGATATTTTATTATTATTGGGTAAATATAATTTCAAATATCAGATTGTTTATAATTAATTTATCCTACCTAGATTGCATGAATTTTCAGTAATTCATAATAGAGGATATTATATCTGTAAGATTCCATTTCTCTAATAGTTAAGGCTTTTCTTTGTATTTTCAGTGCGAATTATTGATGGAAACTGAGGAACTGACAAAACAACAAAGGAGAGAAGTCTGATAACATCAGTACATTTCAGTAGTCTTGAACCTTATCCCTCTGTAAACTTTAGTGATCTGTTGGATAAGAATTGTATGCATGAGTAAGTTTGGAGAATAATTGCTTATTCTGACAGAAGCAGAAGTTTAGTGGTATCTTGGGCATGTACAATACCAAACATTGTATTTTAATAATGACATCATAAAAGGGAAATAATGAAGAACATGTCACAGGCTGTTGTCTAAGTAGTAGAGCTTGTAAAGACATTTCTTAAATGAAAGTTCTCCGGGAGTTCACATCTCTCACTATCTACTAAGGCTGGAAATCCAGTGTAGCTAATTTAGGTTCAGGTTTCTTTGGGTTACTTGTCTTGCTTTGATCTAAAGTGAGGTGAACTAATTTCATTAGTAAAATGAACTACTTTATAAACCCTCCTAATTTTATAGAGTCAAAACAGAGAATTCCCAACCCATGCTGGAATTTTCTGTCAATATAGCTATTTGAACTATTTAAAGGAAACTTTTGAATTATTCTACACTGCAAAAAATATTATCTTTCCACACAGTATAAACTTAACTGCATAACATATTAAATTGTTCTCATATACAAATTATTTCTATTGAGGTGGCCAACCTAAGCTTGGAAGAAAGGAAAAAATATCGTTCTATGTTCTTATTTGTATATTTCTGTGGCATAAGTTGTAATTACAGTAGAAAGCTCCTCTTGCCTGTAAAACTGGCCATGGTCTATTCTGTAAAGGCAAAAAGAGTTAAGCCGCTCTTAAATGCTGTTAATTGGAAACAGGGGCATTACAAGAAAGAACAAATCAGGAATTCAAATGAGTGAAAAAACCCAAACAATCCTATGCAGTTTTTGTTTATCCAACAATACTGTAAATAGGAATCTGACACCATCAGTGTTGCATTTCACCAGTTATCTGATAAACCAAAACAAGAGACACATTGGCACACTGGGTAGTCCTGTCAGTCACCATTAACTGGAAGAAAAATAGCTCAGCTGGATACCCAGACTATTCAGATATATGGTTTAATCTGGAAAGAAACATTTTTTAAATTAATCTTTTAAATAAGTGCATTTAAAGAAACATTTCAGTCCATTAAGCTAGGGTCCAAATTTAAGTCATAGATCACTGAAATGTTTTCTAAACAAATTTTAATAATACACAGGCACCCACACAACTTTTGTTTTGGTTTAACTTTCATAAGAGGCTTTCCAGGGAAAAAGAGGTCTGCAGAAAAGAATCCCGAAGGAGAGTAAAACCCCTCTACCTATCCTTCTTGCGGGGGGGTGGGGGGGGGGGGGCGCGGGGCGGGGGTGTGAACAAGAAAGGAAGAAGACGGTGGCCAACTTGGTGGTGTGAGTGGATCTCAAATCCTGTTACTGAATGGAACTGTAGGGAAAAGGTGTTACATGTAAGATGATGGTGTGTCCATAGGGTGAGGAAAATAATTCAATTTGTAAAAGTCTTTCCTAAGTGAACCTTGAACTTTCATGGTTCCATTTTTGCTCTATATTGTAAACTACATCGGTTTATTGGATGATCTTACATCTGTTTTCCTTCGTGTGCTAAACCTTTTTTTTTTTCTATTTAATCCTGAGAATTTTATAATTTAGGATTTGCCCCTCAGTGTTTTCAGATATTAACAAAGATATTTTAAAGGGATTTCTGGATGCAGATTGCATTTTTTCAAGGAAAGATTGAAACTATTAGTCAGCAACTATTGCTTACTGTTAATTAAAAAAAAACAAACAAACAAACTAATACTAACTGAATAATATCCAGAAATCAAAATGACACTCTTAATTAAATAAATGCTAAAGAAAATTACTAGACTAACTTCAAGACTACACACTTTATTTCCATTTGTCACATTTAGTCATCAGCCTGAAAATAAGGCACTTCCAATGAGATTAGCATATTGTTCTTTCAAAACCTTCTGTTTGCAAAAATTTCCTATTGAGCAGTAGGCAGTGATATAATTAAAATCATAGAAAGATGAACTTAAACTGCCTTATGATGGATTGTTTAGCTGTTTTTCTGTTATATATATATGTTGTCATCTAACCTTTCAGAAAGCAGGTCTACATGACATAAAACACCAGTAGAGGCTTGACATTGTCACATTTACCATTGCTAGTGGCTGTGCCTCTGCATCTCAGCAGTGGGTGATTCTAACTATCACTAACCAAATGCAGCTAAATAATGACCTGAAATAAAATTCGCGCTAAATAGAGCATGATGATATGAACATTTCTGTGGGCTTTATGCTATCCTGTTATTGGTAATAAATTATGGTCCTTATATATGAAATTTTGTCATTTATAAAGACCGACAGAATCAAAAATAACTCACCCTACAAACTCTTAAGAAAGCAGAGTTTTAAAACAGTTTCACAAGTGATAAGCGCTTTCTATAGGCCACATCTCTGCTTCTGGCAAAGTACCACTTGGATAAAACAATTTTTAATTCTGTAGAAAGACCTGGTGAGGGTATTTTAACCACAAAATAAAGAAAATTATATCTATTAAGAGTAGCTTCCACTCAGAGCTGTTAATCTCTATCTGAAGCTGAGTGACTATTTCCTTTTCAACTCAGAATTCACTGAGTAGAATTAAAAGAATACAGTGCCTGGAAAATTCACATTATTTGTGGAATTTACCTAGACAGGAAACGATATAAGATAATGTGTAATTATGAAATCTGTTAAGAAATTTATATAGCATAAAGTTCCACAAAATCTCATTTAAAATAGAATTGTATGAAATTTTTTATAAAAACTTTAAACCAGACTTCTATGAGCTCTGAAGATAGAGCATTTTGCACAAATTAAGAAGTTTTGTTAGGGCAACTTTCCTTATCCTTTCTCTGAGTGTAATAAAATTAATGACTGGTATTGGAATATAAAGTATATATGCTCATTCATTAAGTATGTATGGTTTATTAAATTTTAGTTTCACTGAAACTTAAACAATGTTAAAGAATTTATTCTATGTTTTTCCATATTTTTCCAGTAAAATTTTAGAAATGATATTGTGATTTTAGTGATTTATATGTCCTGAATGTTAAAATATACTTATACAATTCTTAATTTATTCCTTAACACTAAAAGAATTATGAATTTTACCACTTTGTAATTACTAAAAGCTTGCTCAGTTTTCTTTCAAATATAGGATATTGAGGTTACTGAGGATAACAAAATCTTCTTTAATTTGTGTTTCCACAGGTTACTTTCCCCATGTAAAACTAAATTGTTTTTCTTTTTTCCTTTTTTTTAATGAACAAATAATGTGATTCTTTCTAAATAAATAGCTAAATAGAAGTAGTTAAAGTCTCTGTCTCTCCTCTGAACTGTATTTACTTTCTCAATAGATCAAAAATAATAAAGAATTGGAATTCTATATATAAATCAGATAATAGTACTTTGAATCCTGTTATCCACTGCTGTATTCTCCTCCATAATGCTGTTAAGTAGGAATAATTATACTAAAAATCTGCTTGCCAGTTCCACAGGGAATTAACCATAGCATATGGTTTTGAGTCTGGGTAGACTATTCCTTCATTTCAAACTAAAGTGCTATATGGTATACATTTAGAGCAAATATTACTGCCCACAGTATAAAACGTACCTACCATTTATAGCTAGAAATTGCATAAAAACCCTTTCCACAATATATTTTTTATTATTCCATAAGAGTGAGTAGTAATTTCACAGTCTAATAAAACAGCAATGGTATTCCTCACATATGTATGATCCAACAATGCTGAACATGTTCTTTTCCTGGCATCAGCTGAAATTAATTTCAATTTCTCATTAACAAGCACACTAACATAAATCAAATCCATAATGTTAAAGATTGGATTTCTAGCAAATAAATAAGATCTCTTGCCCAGTGGTGATTAATATTCTCAGTAATTTTTTCTGCATCTGAAGGAATTTAATAAGTAACCATTGCTCTGTAACGTATTGATTATGAGGTCTTTTCATACTCAAACTATAAAAACCCCCAACAAATACAGTTTTTAATCAAAGCCACATTTTATCTCCTTTTCTATTCTTCAAATTTCAGTAACACATACATTGGAAAGGAATGTGTATGTTTGTTGGAAGACCAAATTTTGTTGCTTTAGTGTTTTCACTTTGAATCATCTTAATTATTTGTGTATTAACAGCTAAAGTAGGTCATAGTACAATGTTGGTTGCCATGAGTGTGAACAAGAGAACAGAAAGATGCAAATCCCTGATTTTGCACTGTAATCTCTCTGGGTGATCACTGAGGTCACTGTCAGTGGTCCAGTGCTGACCCATGAATCTGTAGGGCACATCATTTGTATTGTTTTCAGTTGGATCAGTTGAAAGTTATACATGCTGATACGTGAGAAAGTGTGAAGGTTAGCAGTGTTTTGGAAGTCAATTACCTAAATAATAGCTGGGGAGGGAAAAAAAAATCCTAGTTAAAATTTTAATATCCTAGGCCAGGAGAGCTATAGCACAACCAGAGATAGTAAATCCTTCAGAGGATTTGTGTCACATTATAGCTACAATAGTAATTGCACTAGACCCAGACAGCAACATGAGGTTGTCTGTGGCATCACAGTAATGTTGTCTTGTCCTTAGTAGTAGTAGTGTTCTATATACTGCATAGAAACAGTATGCAAACAGCTCTGCATCTTTACAACTCTGTTACATCACAGCTTATTTCCCCAAACCAATTCTTTTAAAACTAGTCAACTGTTGGGGAGATGTATCCAAGTTTTGCTTGAGAGGATGAGGAAGGAAAGTTAGGAAAGTATATTGTGAACTCTTGCATAATAGCTGAAGGGAAGGAGTGCTGACATTTTGACAAAGATATCTTTTGTCCAGAGTCCTCAGAAGTTGGATAGCCGTCAGCAGAAACAATGCTAATTGCTTTATCACCCTCTGAAGACTGAGATGATCTCACTACCATTCATTGGAGTTGTAGAAAACCATGAAGAATAAACCTTGCAAAAGCATTTTCTTCAGATTTTCCAGTGTAACAGTATAATTTGGACAGAGACATTAGTAACAACAACAGCGCTGATGACATATTATCTCCTGTTTCCTCAAAACCTATGTTAAGCTGTATCTCTAGGACTTGATTCATCTGATTTGGATCTATTTTGACTATGCAACTCAGTAGATATGGAACACCTGGGCCAAATTTTTCCATGATAAAGTGGGGGCATAGTCTAAAATAGGTCAGTCAAACCCTGCCTTAGTTCTGATTTTAGTCCATTAATTAGAGGCTGGATTCATATTATTCACTCAGGTATCGAAGTGCCTGAAAGTTGGCAGAACTTAGACTTTCCCATCAGCTAAGTGTCCACAGCCACCAACACACTCTCTTTTAGGTGGCCATAATACTTTTTGGTGATTCATGTGTATATGAAGGAAATAATTCTGGTTTCCTTTTCTTCTTTAGTCTGCAGACTGTGCCAAAGGAAGGAGGAGGAGGGACACCATATCTTTTCCCAAAGCTGATGATAGAATGGAAAATCCATTCCTTTTTTTTCTGAATAGGGTTTCTAAGTAAATCATATTCTCATATCAATTACCAACATCCTAAATCCCTATCACTTTGCTATAGTTTTACTCTGCCAGTAATTCTGTTTAAATGCTCATAGGAGAACATTTCTATCACTCTTGGAAAGTGGCTTTGGGCTGGAATTGGTAGTCTCCCACCATATTCCTCCATAAATTGCAAAGGAATTTTTAATGCATCAGTGATGCAGCAGTGAATGTTTTGTCCCCTGTTAATTGCCCACATTTTCATAACTACCATATGACTTACTTGACAGATCATCTGTCTCACTGAGGGCTTAGAGGAAATGTGTTATTTAATAACTTTGCTGCACTCATTTCTGATGTGTGAAATTTGCTTATTACAAAAGAGAAAGGAAAATATGAACTGACAAGCAAAAAGTCTCATTCGTAAAGTCACATATTGTCTAATTCTGGAACCAATGCATGCTAGTATGAGTACTTAAAATATACTTAATGACACACAAATGTTTTAAAATCCTAAAGTAATGGTTTTTAAGACACATATTTGAAACACTGACAAACTTTAATGCAAAGTGCTTGTTATTTATAAGCCAGCTTTACCTTAGCCTTACAAAAAAATTCTTAATTCAATTAACTTGATCAACCAACCTCAAGCTATGAAGTTCTTTTGGACAGATGTGCTACTTAATTACATTCTGATTTACTATATTAACTTGGTGTCACATACCTGTAAGAGCAGTCTCAAGCTACTTTTTAATTAAAAGGAAAAATATGCAGACATGAAATTGGTTGTGTAGATCAGATCTGTTTAATTTAACTTCATGGCTTTGTCACATCATTTTCCTTCTTTGAAGCATGCTGGGTATGTGTAATTTTCCTTCTATAACAGGGGTGATGCGTAATAATAGAGTGAGGGAGATGGTTTTTGGACTGTTTCTTCCCTCAGCTCTGTCTGTCTTCACATCATCACATTTCCAGGAAGAAGAATTGGCTGAAAAATGACTCTGAGTAAGCCCTGCTTAGTGCTTTTTCAGTGTAAAACTTAAAAGTGACATTATGGTATCAGACAGCTGCTCTTTCCCCCCCCTCTTTTTTTTTCCACTCTTTTTTTCTTCTTTTTTTTTTCTTCCTCCTGGCCAGATGCAAGGACAATGATATGAAACTGAAAGAAACCACAGCTCAATCGTCTGCCTTCCACTTAATTTTTCATACAAATTTAAGGTCAGGTTGTAGCCTGGTAACCAGTGAGGTGTATGTAACATTAGAACAGTAATTCTCTGAAACTGATTATGAAGAGAAACCAGGAAGAATGAACAGGAGCCTGCTCTTGGTTAAACTAAAACAAGATTAGCTCTATTATGTAGTGGACTTCTTCATATTTATATTATTAAGAAAATGCAGAATCCACCAGTGGATCACAATGACATAGTTATGTTAGATTTTCAGGAGAATGATCTTTTATGTTCAAGTATAGGTGTTTTATTTACTTTGCATGCTTATATATCGGTTGTGTGTGCAAAAGACATATCTATATGTATCAGAGCATGCCAATATCACATATGCTGCCACATGTTTCTGAGTATATAATAAAATCATTGCTTATAATAGAAAATTTGTTATTTACACAAACAAATTATCAGTAAAGCAACACTTAAAAAGGTGCCTTGTTTTTTTTTTTTTTACATTTTGGTAAATATAACACATCCATGTGCTTGTTCCTTGTGAAAACATTTACACCTCTCCTATTTAAGAAAATACATATATGTCAGGGCAAAATATTCTTGTGAGGCTTTTTTCAGACATTTCTCTATTGATAAAAAATGTGACAGGGTCTATATAAATCTGCCTTCAATCTAGTCTTATTGCAGTGGTGCAAGAAAACAATTCCAAACCTACACTGTAGGGATGTCCACAGGCTGGTGGGGACACCTCAGCAGAAATATGAAGATTCACGATGCACATTCCAGTGTGAAATGAAATGCAGTGAAATTTACCTTTTTTTAAAAAAAATGTTTATCTTTTATCATTGTATCAGATAGGCCAAAAATTCTGCAAATGTGAGAACCGTAATCCCATTTTCCAGAAGTCCAGCTGGTAAAGTCATCCTCCCCATAGTGTCCAATTCTTTGTTATTCTACTGCTCAGAAACAAAGAGAGTCCTGCTATTCTGCACTGTTTTGATTCATTTTCAAGACTTAACTCTAAAATTCTCATGTTTCAGTGTTGGCACGAACTGTTTAATAATGATTCCTATGTGATTCTTGAGCAACTAATGCTGCGAGATATGAACCCCTTTTTTAAATCATTAGATGAGTCAAAAATGGAAGAGTAGATCATATTACACAAGACATTTTAGATTTGTGTTAAATTAGACAGTTCAAAAAAGTCCTCTGGTTAAGGCAGAGAATATTCAAGTAGAAGAAACTCCAGTGCAGTATTTCCTGGCTTTTACATCCCTTCATTGACCGTATTTTGAATAAAATTGATTTTACATTGCTGCCTGTTCACAGCATCATTAAAGGTCAATGAAACACTAAAAGGCCAGGGAAGATTTCAGAAAAGTAACCTTGATAAAATGCAAGATAAATTTACTGCTTTTAATAGAGTCTTATATTTATTCTACTCAGTAATATCAAGGTTCATTCAACAGACCAATTTTTAAAACAAAATTAAAGATGGTGAAAAAGCAGAACCAGCTGACAAAGTGCCATGATACTTTAATGACTTCTCTGAATGAGTGTTCAGAAAGCAGAAAACTGACAGTGTTAGATAACATTCATTCCTCTGTCAATGGTCACAGTGACAGTAGTTTTATTGCAACCATATTCCCAACCTCACTTAGCAAAACTTCAGTTTTGCTGAAATAATTCTGAATTTTACCATTAATTTATGTGAGGCTTTCAGTTCCCCCTTTGGGCTTTTAGTACAGTGGGAATGTTGTTGACATTCATGAAAGGTGGAGATATCAGTTTTTTTTTAAAAATAGCCCTTACCTTGAAAAAGTTCAATAAAATAATGCCTCACAGATGAACAGAATAGCTCAAAAAGAGCAAATAATTTCCTGTTTAGACATTAAAGGGAGACCTAGCATTTCCAGTACTTTAAACAATACTGCATATAAACTTTATAAAGGTATATCACATTCAGCTTGTGAAAGTACTGCCTTTTATGCAAAAGGGAAAAAGTACCGCCATTTAATAGCTCACTAATACTTACATAAATTCTTGCTGTTGCACACTTAGCTTCAGTTCTGCATAACTTTCTTGTTGATCACTGAATGTCCAGGAATGCAACCCAAAAATTGCATCTGTTACTTGTAATTTTCTCAATCAAACTCTGAACTCTTTCCTTAACATTTTCAACAATTCTAGCATGTGGTACTTGAGATAATCCTGAACCCAGTATGTTTTCCTTATGGCTAGATTTGCCTGTCACTAGTGTTTGCTTACCAGCAGTATCATATGAATGAGGTGAATTTTCATTGGAAGAAGCATATTGAAAACGTGTGTGTATCCTGCTTTGTTACATCTGTGTGAAGTTCCCCCCCTCCCAATGCAATTGTTTTTACTTTCTTTTAATCTTGCAAAGAAATGTAAAAGTGGAATAACTGACCCCACCTTCAAAGTCGTTGTCAGAGACAATGAAGTCATAGGCTTCTGTTTTTAATAATGTCTTGCAAAACACAAAGCATCATTAATCATATTCAGAGGATAAAAGACACAGAGATATCCTAGTCTCAAACTCTTCTGAAGCATTGAACTTTTCAGTGTTGTATATTCACATAGATAACATCCCACAACTCTGCACAGAAAGCTCAATCAGTAAAGGAAATGTGGAACAAAACCGTTTTTATTCCAGTATATAAAGACTGACTGTTTTTTATGCAAAGCAAAATAGACTAGAATGGTTATTCCATAATAGCTGTTCAGCACCAGATGATGTCTGTAAACAGATTCTGTTATTCTCCCTTTGGAGATGAATTCACTTAAACTACACCTAGGAACATAAATAAGGATGTCCAGGCAAGAAATAAGACAGATAAAAATGATGCTGCTGCAATATTCACATTCTGACTTCCTTCCCACATAGTTCCACTGACAGTCTTGTGGGTTTAGATGAATGGCAGAAGCAGAATTGAATTACAAATTCATCTAAGTATTATTCTCCTATCCAGCTGTCCAGATTTTCATATCAAGACAAATTCTGCCAAATCTGATTGCCTGTAATTTTGAATCAGTTTTGTCTGGAAATACAGTCTTAGTTCATTTGCACATCAAGACCTCAGGAAAATAATTTTTCTCTAAAAGGGGGGGGGAAAGTAATAGAACAGTTGAAATTTGGCCCTCTCCAACACAGAGCATGCCAAGTTGGATCCAAGTGAAAAAAATAGCCATGATGATGTGTTTAAAGATGTTTGTTCACAAAAGTGTTTGAGAATTGGCTTCATTCTGGCTTAAGTTTAAACACGTGCTTAAAATGCTATCATGAGTTAGTACTATGTTGTCAAAATGCATGCAAACTGATAGTAAGAAAGGAAATGTATAATACATATAATATATGCTATTCTTGTATTTGTCTGATAAGCAAGAAAGAGAAGAGTCTAACTTGATTACAGTTGCAGATCATGTTCTCCCAGACAAAAGGAGGAACAATTAGTCTCAGTGTACTCTGCAGGGTGAAATTCAGGCGATGTGAAGGCCATGTGAGACTTAACACTGATTTCAAAACAACCAAAATTCCACTTTCAGAGTGATACCACTTTACACTAGCATAGCTATAGCCAGTAAAAGGTTTTTCCACACTGCAGACAGTCTAGAGAACTGCAGTGCAATATTTTGCAGAGTAATTGGGTGGTATGGAGAGCAGGGTCATTGGAAGTCATCAACAAAGGGTTGAAATAATCAGTATTAGTTTTGAGAAACATGTAGGGAAAAGTGTCAGAAACATGTCCACAAAATAAATTTTCCTGCCCCATCAGTCAGAAGCTGAGACCTCAACACTCTCAGCCCAGCACCTTGCAGGTCCCATAGACTGGATGTGTCTATGGGATAGGATGTGTGCTCTACACATCCACTTGCTGTTCTCTTTTATCCTCCAGTGACCTTCACAGCCTGATCCATCTTCAATGCTTTTACAGCAGGAAAGTGGGTGGGTTGCAGAGACAGATCATTTAGGTTACAACATCCTACCTGTGTCTCTTCAGAAGACAGACAATGTGTTCCAACCTTCAAGCTATCTGCTGACCATAGTACTGTCTTGAATCAGTTCATGAATGCTTTTTCTCCATTTTCATGACAAAAGTATCTCAATCATTTTTTACAGGTTGGAATGATTTTCACTTTGATAGCTTTTGTAGAGAAGTGCATTGCAAACCCTTATGACTATTAATGACTTGGTTGAAATTTATGGGTAAATTAATATGTATATTGACACCTATACATTTGTGTGACTTTTTTAGAGTGTACATATTCATATATTGGAGAAATATTTTTTTAAAAAAAGTCCTTCATTTCATAGCAGGAAAGTACCTACCATCTGCAATTTTATGCTACTATTTCTTTGCAGCAACCATTTTCTTTATTAAATTATTTAAAATTACTGCTAAATGGCCCTTCCTTCTAACTGATACTTAGTAAGGTCATAGAGTATTAGCAGGGAATGGGAAAACTCCTATTCCCTTCAATCTGAAGAATTATATTTATTCATTGGAATAAAACTTACAGACCAGAAGTACAGAGATAAAGTGAGAAGATTCTACTTAGTCCATCCAAAGACTGAATCGAAAAGAAATTTGATATATTTTAGTTTGGATGTGTGTAGTCATGGTTTGTTCCGCTGAATGTGCTTCTCCACATTTACAGCAACTTTTCTAAACATTGCAAACAGCTTCTACAGGTGTCATCAGAGTTTATAAAAATCTAGATAGTGGTTTTATAAATAGTTTGTGTTTATTCTAAGAAATTAATTTTTCAAAAGTATAACATTCAGTGCTAGCGGGAAGAAAACAATAAAAAAAATTAGTTGTGACTATTCTCACTGAAAATCCATTTTTTTAGGGGATTGTCTTTATGCATTAATGTAGTCAATGAACAATATGATCTATTACTAAGTTGATTTGCGTAACGGCATCTTCTCAAGGTACTTGGAAAGGTACTTCTTAAGGTAATAGACAGGTTGCCAGACTTGTAAGATATACAAGGCCATATTTGTAAAAAACAACCAATAATATGATATCAATAAGCTAGTTATATCACTCCTAACAAGCAGGAGGAAATGCAAAATACAACCAGATCATTGTTCTCTGTTATCTATGTAACAATTTCTTTTTAACTGAAGTATATGCAGTTTTTGGCTCAAACTCTACCTTCCTACTGGATGGATGAAGATAACAAGCATACTGCAGGGTTACAAAATCAAATCCACAGTGATGAGAACTTTAGATGTGATCCAGATTCAACAGCAGACTTTGATTTTTCAATAAAAAATAAATCTATTTCTGAAAGCTGTTTCTGGGAAGCTTAGAATGTTCATGGATGTATTGAGGAACTAACTAATTCGGGTGGCTAAAATGGATGGGAAATACTTGAAAGTATTAGACTGTTGCTTAGTCGTAAGTGTTTCTTTCTGGAATTTCACAATGTGCTTAAGGCATATATTAAGTTGTCAAAATAGCATTTTTGTTTTGAAAATTAACTGGGATTTTTTTGAAGGGAGATGGGGGTTTTGGAGTGGGTTTGTTTTTGTTTGGTTTTTGCTAATTTTTTGTCAAAAAAACCCGGAAAAGTCTATTTCCATTTTATCTAAAATAACATTTTGCTCCTCATAATATTTTTTTGTTAATTCAGCACTCAGGAGGCCACTTCATTGCACCTCATATTTTTACCTATGAGTGCATTTGTGATTTTATTTGCCTTGGTACAAAGTGCTCAACATCATTTTAAGGCCAAACACCAACTCATATGAATTCATGAGAGCTGCCATATCAAGACTGAAAATTGTCCATCACTATTGATTTATCATCACAATTACATCCCTGGGGGCTGAGTAACACACCACAATGTGCAGGTAATCATGATGGTGTTTTGCATTTGTGTGTACACTTGTGTGTGAGGTGATGCATAAGCAAGCCCAAAGACTGATGCACATTCTCATTGAACAGATGAATATGAACCAGATTTCCATATCTCTATCCAGCTGTACTGTAAGAAACAATTTTGGTTATTCATGGATTGCCCTTAATCAGAGTTTTATTCTTTCTGAATTCTATTGGGATGTCTTTGAGTGTTTTAGATGACAAAGATGACAAAAAGTTTTCTTAGGTCTCCTAACTAGATTTAACCCAAACTCTGAGTATTTATTGAGTATAATCAATACATGAAGAAGTCATGGCAGAATTGTTTTCTTGGTTATCTTTAAATTGCAGGTTTTCTTCATTTCACCTTACATGAAATTTCCATTTATTTTGGGTTTCAGTATTGTTTCTTACTGAAAAAAATCTGAAAAATCTTATGCTGAAATTAATGAAGAGTAGGTTTTCCATGCAAAATTCAGAATAGGAATAAGTAACTTATGTTTAATAAAAAAGCTATTTCTAATCGCTTCATAATAATGATGACACAGACAGAATATATTCAATCAAATAAATACTCCAAAAGAATTATTCAAAAGTGAAAGAGTTGAAATAATGAAAGACAGCGGGATGGAACAAACTAGTTGCAGTAGAGATCAGAGCTACAAAAATTCAAACTTCAAAAACTTTACTTATTTATTTCACTTGACTAGGAAATAGTGCAGGCATGCTTTACCGAGGAACACTGAGATATACTCCTTTTCTCATTAAGATTAAAGATTTACATTTTGAATTCATCTTTTGCACTCAATCAACTTCAATAAAGCTATGGGGCACCTCTGACTGTAGCTGTCTTCAGTTTTATTTCACAGCCCTTAATGCTGAAAGAAGTAGCCCACACAAGGTACCCCCATCCTGCTGCTCCCTGCCCCACTGAATAACAAAAGCATTTGTGGCCAGCTGAACTGGGAAGCTGGTCTGTGCTGACATTACCTTTCATTTTTCCTACAAACTAGATTTTCCTACAAACTATGGTCTGATTTGTTGCTCAGGTACACCACCCCTTGTGACACTGCAAAGGACTAAGACAGTAAGGTAAGGAAATGCACGTGTGGATACAAGATGGGAGTGCTTCCTTCACTAGCAGTAACTTTATGCCAGTTTAAAGTACACACTGAACCACTCTTTCAATCAAGGTTAAGGAATGGCAAAATCAGCTCTGCAAGGGTAAAGATATGAGAACTGCTGCCATCTCTTTGCTTGTTGTCAAATGCTACCCATAAATATCAGGGAGAAATCATAGAGATGGTTTAATTCTTACTTGTGAAAAGCTTCTTAAAGTTATATTACAGCAGGTCCAATAATGATACCAGTATGATATGTTTGTAAACTCTTTTTCATACAAATGTGTTTAAATACTAGCACCTGTACAATTAGAAAAACAAACAGAAAACCAAACCAAACAAACACAAACCCCACCAAACAAACAAATAAAAAAGACACCACTGCACACCTCACCTAGGAGAATGTAATGATGCCTCTCTAGACAAAGCACTGAAACTACATAGCAGACTTGGTGAGTGCGAAGCAATACTGTTTTCATTTACAATATCAGTTTGTTTTTTTAATAAGGGATTGTGGAAGGGATTAAGAGAATAGATCACAAAATCTCATTACTACCCTAAGTTGAGTGATGATTTTCATTTTGTCAGTTTCCCAAACAGTAAAAGAAACTGAGATTCTGTTCATAACCAGTGTATTCCTGTATGTCATAAAATTTCCTAAAATTGACACAAAAAGCCAATAGTCTATTCATTAGGGACAGTACCTGACTTTACTAAGAGAGAGAGACAGCCAAGAGAGTCAGTATTTCTTAAGTTTCAGAGAAGCTTATCTTCTTTTGAGGTTACCTACACTTTTCTTTTTCATATACAAAAAGAGCGTGTTTCCAAACAACTTTCGTGTGGGTTTACTGGATATAAATTTGGCAGAGCTGTTTTTTTAACACATGGCACAAAAGTCAGCCGTAGTCCACTACCTTTTCCTATGGATGTTTGATTGCTACTTGCTGATTTCTTTAACCTTGAAGCATATTAATCAGTAAATCCTTTCTGGCAAGTGAACCATTTAGTAATGCAATGTTGAACATCTGTCTTTAGAAAAACTGTAAATTTATTTTATAAAAAGGCAATTCAGCATAGCTAATAAACATGATTTCATGCTTTTTACTTTTCAGCTGTTTCTGGGTTCTAGAGTGTAATAAATTAGTAACTCTTGAAATCTATTGCAAGGGAATAAGCTACTAAATGCAAAGAGATTTCTGAATAATAGACTTGTACTTTACAGAAATTATTAAGGTGTACATTTCTCATGAGGACCAGAAACCTTTGAGGCTCTGAGTTGTGCTGTACATCATCCTGGCATTTTTTCTTAGTTGATGTAAGTATAAATGCCAACAGTAACTACAGTGTGTTTCCTCAACTGATATTTAGCTCTGCAGCTGTGTTTTGAATATCAGTTCTCTCTATACCCTTATATCATTAATTACATACCAGATTTCCTAAAGAAACTGATAATAGATGAGAAATAAATAACAAGTGAAAGACCACAACTGAAAGAGTTGTCCAGACTTTTATAATCAATGGAGAGAAACAACCACATCCAAAGTGTGAAACTTCTCATTGTGGGAGAGGTACTTGAAACAAGGTGATAAATTCTGCTGTGAAATCCTTTTTAATTCTTTAGATGGTTCAAGACAAGTATGAGTAGTCCAGCTCTCTGCCAGGGCACCTACAGTTAGATAATGTGCATTTCTCAGTCTGTGTTGAGGATGTGCCACCCTCAACTCAGTATTGAAAAAGTGTTATTCTTCAGCGGAAGCAGCTAGAATGACAAGAATCACTTTTCTTTTCCTCAATCCTCTTACCTTAACATTAATTTTTTTTACTCAGGCTTCTTCCACAAAATGCATTTATTTTAATTTTACAAGTAAATATCCTTTAAAAATGAGAAAAATAATTCCAAACATTATTCTTAGGTTTTTTCCTGGCACCATGGGTAGACTACTTTTGATGTATTGTGGTATTTCTAAGGAATCTTGTAATTTCTCCTCCTATTATTGTAGGTGCCAGTGTTTTGGGCTTGTCTGGGTTAATAATTCTCCCAGTCTTCAGGAGCATTAACCTGAATTTTCTGACTTTGTTTTCCCAGAGGTGAGGCATCAATTAGGATGCATTCTAACCAGAATACGTGGATGATTTAGGGCATTAACACTTCCTTTCCAAAACAGGAGCACCTGCTGAGTGCTCAGTGGTCAATGTGAAACGGAGGAAAATGTCAAAATATTTGCGGGGTATATACTTTAGGTAACTACCTATCCTGGGCTGTCCATTAGGCTTAACTGTGATTAGAGTGTGAGTGGCTATCACTGTCCCTAATTCGCTAAGAAAACATGAATTCTAATTAGCTTCAGGCAAAGGTAGAAGTCTCCCCAGAGGGGTTCTAGGTCCACGTGTAAGTTCCCAGTGGGATACAGCCTGAACATCCTCCAACCTCGTAGCAGGAGATTTTAAAACCTTGTAGCAGGCTGGAGGCAGAGCTTTATTAGAAACATCTCCTTTAACCCACTGTTGTGCCTTTAGTACCACAAATATCAACACATGGTGTCCATTTTTTAATAAATTCTGGTTTTGGCTTGTAAAAAATCCAAAGTATATTTTATGCTAATAGCAACATCATGGGGTCTGTCTTCCCAAGCTTTACTGAGGACTGACACAGGCAAAATTCCCATAGATTTGAATAGGTGATCTTCCTTTGAATACTGGGCAAACTTATTACTCAAATGACTAATCCAAATTTTCAGATCATCAATAAAAGCTTTCTCACTGCATTATTCTAAACAATGTTTTAACAAACAATTCTCAATTTGAGTCCAAGTTTGTCTTTGTCAAAGAATGCTGAGGTCTGACATTGCCTGGGATTTTAGCTGTAATGATTAGTCACTTAATGGTTCTTTAAATTTAATTGTTCAACTAGTGTGTTTTTTAATCCTACTTTTGGAATTAAACTGTTTCCCCTTCTTCAGTGAGGTCTGGAACTCCTCCCTTAACTTCTAATCTTGACGTATCAGAGCACTGACCTCAGTGCTGGTGGATCAATAGTGGGCTCCATGTGTATATCCAAGTGCTTGGGAGCACAGAGAGGACACAAGGCACTTGGACTCTCCATCCCAGCTCACTTCAGCCCTGAAAGGACAAGAGGAAACCATGTCAAGGAGGTCACCATGTCAGCTGGACACTGAAAGCAAACTAGAGAGTGAAGGAGAAGGTGGGACAAGCAGGGAGTTGGCAGAGAACGTGCCTTTTTTAAAGGGTACTGTTTGTGCTATCGCTACTCAATATTTAATTTATCATCCTCAAAAGAAGTTTTATACAAAATCTGCACTCCTAAAATGTCAGTTGTTGCAAGTGTAGCAAACAATTTAAATCTTCAGCTTCTCTTCCTAATTATCCTATTAAACTGTTCCTGCTCCTCAGTTTCTACCAAAAGCTGCTATTTTATATATTCCTCCAAGTTTCACAGACATGGGAGGATGTGATGGAGAAACGACCTGCTGTATTTTCACATTTATTTCCATTCTAGTTAGGTTCTTCGTTTTGGCTCTCTTCAAAATGGAATGATTCCATTAATGGAATACATCTTTTAACCCAAGCCAATCACCCACATAATGATCAAAATCTTTTGCTTTTTATGTAGGACCTCAGATTAAGTTGAACCTTCTTTGTCTTGAGACTGAAACTTTAGTCTGATTATATTAGTTGGGAGGTATTTATGAATCCTGTGTTTCTTTTATATCATTATTCAGATAGGAAAACAGGGAACAAGGAAACGCAAGGGAAGGTGAGACAAGGCAAGGCAAGGGGTAGGAGATTTGTTCCAACATATTAAGAATCTGATATCAAACTGAACTTGGTGTTAAAAAGCAAATACAAAGAGAAAGCTAAGACTCAATTGTCTGTAATTTTCCAGGACTATTGTTGGTCTGTAGCTTCTTATTCTACTTCATGTAACATTTTAAAAAAGATTTAGTTCATGAACATTGTGACACTATTATAAAATAAAAAATAGAAAGCCATATAAAGAATACTGCAAGAGGAGATGAATTAGATAACCTACCAAGCCCCTGCCATATCTAGTTTATTCTGTCTGATTTCTTCACATGGAAAACAGAAAAATTAGTTTAAAAACCAAAAATTTAGGAAATTGGTCAAAATCTTTTTAGATAGATAAAATGCTACATGAATTGTCTATCCACACACTAAAACAAGGCTTTGCTGCTGCCCATCTCAAAGCTCACCAGCAACAGATGTCAATATTTTGTAGGGAAAGATTCATTTTATACCAGCTGAGGGGAAGGGAAAAATTAATTGTTTTCTTACTACTCCTTCTTTTCTCATTGTTTTGGATAGAGGCTTTGATGTAACTCAGTGTTTAAAATGCTTAAGGTACTCCAGGCAGAGATGGATGAATGAGGTAAGCAAGGGTGGATGATAAATGCAATTTATTTCTTGACCACATATGTGATACATACTTCTTTAGGAACAGTCTGGCAGTGTCCCAGATATTTACTATTCATGAGTATATATGGTGAATGACTGTACTTTTATTTTCATTTTTCTCCTGGTAAAATTAGAGACTGGTCAAATCTGTAAGCAGTCTTCCAGGCTTTTGTGTAATTTAGCAATTGTGCTATGGCAATGAATCTTTTGCAGAATTCTTATAAATATTCATTCAAGTAACATTTTTAACTTGGTGAACAATATCATTTGTTTCAAAATAAATAATGAAAAACTCAAGTACATTCTACTGCTGGGTAGAAAGAACTGATAAAATTGTCTTGATCAAAATTCAGGAAAAAAAAGTGCATCATCTAACTCTGGACCCTCTCTGTCCTGTTTCAAGGCATTTTCATTATTTATTTAGGATGCATAACTGCACAGCCTGCCCTTTATGAAGGATGAACTTACTGTCAGGGACACAACTGGCTACAGAAGTTCCATGTTGATTCTTTGAGGAGCTACAGAACCCAAGGTAAAATGTACAGTAAGCTGTAAAGTGATTAACATCATTTAAATGCTATGGGAAAACACCACGATTATGTACATGAACAACACCAGAAATTAGTTGTTCATGGATGGAAATTACTTTCCCAGAGGCAATAGAAACTAAATAATATAAAACAAAATACAGTAATTCTGGAATAAGAGGGCATAACCAAACTGTTTCCTTTCATGTATTTTTTTTGTTTGAACATAAGGACTGACAACATAGTCCAACCTCTCTCTCCATAAAGTTCAGTGTGATTCTCTCTGGAGTGGGTGTGAGAAGGGCAGTCAAATGAGGCATGCTATCAGGTAACATAAATAGTTTACAGTGTTTTGAAATCATGGTGCCTTTATCTGACATGGGGAATTTTGCCAAGTATTGACATGAAAAGCAGGAGGAATTTAAATTTAAATAAGATTGACTTCTAGCCTGCAAGAGGGTGAATCTTTATGATTTCACCCCAAGCCTGCAGTCCCAGTATTTTCTTGAAAACATGTTTTGGATTCTCTCCACCTAAAACTTTTGCTGATCCACTGTACTTGGCACACAAATTTTTTATGATGATTTTGGCAGCCATTAGACTATGCCTAAGCCTAGCATGGAAAAAAAAAGAAAAAAGAAAGGAAACAGGATTATGCTTGACATAGGGTAATTTTTTTCCCTTTTATTGCATTAGTGGTAGCAAGTACCACTTCATTTACCATCTATAAAGTGTAAGATAAATTAATAGAAAAGAGATTATAAATTTTATTTGTCTACTGGGTGCAAAGAGCTGCTGTTCCAAGCTATAGTACTCACAACACTAATAGTTACTCAAACTTATAAAAATATATTTTACCAATCTGGATGCAGAAAAAATTTCATAAGGTCTAAGTCACTTCATTATCTAAGAAGTTCACTGTCCATACTAAAAACTGAAGAACTTATTTAACATTTGACACAAAAAAATCTAGTCATGATTGATAAAATGCTCTTCTTTGGTCCTATCAGCTGTGTATGTGTGGTTTTTCACACATTTCCAATTCTTTTTCTCATGCCTATTCCTTTTCTCCTTGCAGTTGGTGGGTAAATCTGTGACATAAGGCCTAAAGACTAGAGATGAAAAGATGCATCTTACTCATTAAAAACTTGGTCACTATTGAAGTGCATTCCAGAAGACAATGTTTTTCAAACATCTCACATTTTTCATATGTCAAAAACAAACACTGAAAATTCTAGATTAAAGGAAAGAGCAAATGAAAAGTGTCTCAATGGGGACATGAAGTTTATTTGTGGTGACTCAAAATGCAGTAAATCAAATTTAAAGCTCTTTAACATAGTTTTTGATCAGAAGCATGAAACCCTAGCATGGGAGCACTGGGCCTGTGAGCACAGCATGTGCTTATCACACTCATCAGTTTGTGAAGAAACACGGAAATTGATGCAATACACAGAAAGGAAAAGAAGGAATTGGAAAGGTAAATGGAGTGTGTCTTAAGTTCAGCACTTGAATATCATCTCTGTTTTCTCTGTTCAGTTCTGTCTCGATTCTGAAACTACAGATTGGATTCTGATCACTGTCGAAATATGCAAACACAGCCGTTTTGTCAAGTATGTCTGAAGTTTCCCTGGCATTGAAAGGTGAACTTGAATCTGGAAGAGCACTCAGGAAAAGTGAGAATGTTTGACTCTTCATTTTTCACATTTGTCACACAGGAAGAGACCTCTGGTGGCAGGCACAGGAATCACCATGGAGCAACAATACTGTAGCTGGAAAAAAATTGATTTTAACCAAGCCAAGTATGAAAGGAAGTAAGTTCCAAGTTTCAAAAAAAAAATCACCACGTTTTTATAGTTTTTTTTTTGTTTTGTTTTTAGCAATAGAATGCAGTGCAATCAAAATAAACCATAATCAGGCGAAAATCAGGATGGGGCAGGCTATTTGAGGTTTCAGTTGAATAACAAGAGAATTTATCAAGGTGCCAGGGCAAGATTTAACAATTTCATGTTTCCTAGTCATTGTCAGGGTATTTGGGCTACAGTGCTGTAGCCAGCAAGTTGTAAAAGAGGCGTATGCCCGAGCTGGGCTGGTAATCCCTCCACAGCAGCCGGTCTGAATGTCTATAGCATAAGGCATCTCTTGTGTATCCTGCTGATGATACGGAATGCATAAACTAAGACCAAGCAAGTAAAACAAGTTTAAACGAAACAATCTGTTACTTGTGGCATGAGTTCAAATCACCTTATTTGATTTAACAAACAAATCACCTTTTAAATATTATCAGTGGCAGAAACAATCAAATATATCCTGAAACAAGGGGAAAAATGAAAGACAGTACAGCATGTGCAGTTATTTTGAAACCTGTCATATTCAGTGAGCAGAAGATAGACTGTTGTGTATATGTGTGTCTAAAATCAGTGTTGATGATACCAGTTTTACGTTATTCACTGAGAAAATAACTACCTTGGCCAAATTCTATTAAAACAAATTACCCCATCTTTAAAGCAATATTCTTGCCAACATAAGTTCTGAGTAACTAGGAATTGCACAGCTTAGCACACTAAGAGCTTTTCTTAGACAAACCATGGCTTATAAGGCATTTCTCAGCAATGTCACTTGTAAATTTAGACAGAAGCCAGAAAGCATGAATGAGATCTTATAATTGCCAGTATTCCTCAAAGTTAGAGAAATTTTCCTGAAAAGTCAGATTCGTGAATTTTTTGAAGCTTAATATTTGAGAGAAATATGCAGACTGAGGGATGATTTTGATGTGAAACCTTTCCCTCTTCCTTAGTATATTACTCCACCCTGGCTTAGCGAGTTTCTTGGTCTTTAAAGTACTTCAACTGAAAGTATTTTACTCTCATTAAATATTCATTAACTGGTTTCTGGAGAACTCCATGCCACACAGCAGACATATTCATTGCTCTGAACCACATAGTGAACCACATGAACATTAACGGATGTGCTACAACACAGGTGGGTTATTTACTGGCATTCTCTCCCTTTCTTTGTCTTGGAAATTCTATTTTTTGAAATGTCCTTAGGTAGAACAAAACAAAAAACAAAAACAAACAAAAAACCAACAACAGCAGCAGCAACAACAGCAAAACAAAACAAAAAACCCCAAACAAAACAGAAAACCCAAACAAACTATGATTAAAACCTTGGAATGTTTCTATCACTCTTTTCCAGCCATCCACAGCAAATGCAAGCCGATTCATTCCCTGTTCTAGGGAAGTGGTTAAAGAAAAAAAAAAGGAAAAAAAAAAAAGACATTACTCCATCTTTTGGATTATTTTTCACAGGCTTCTGTCATTCAAATTATTCTTAGATAAATACAATAAGAAAACTGCTGATTTATGCATAATAGTCGATTTTCTGCCTTTTCCATCTTGTCAGTGTTATAGGAAGCTGCAGGGGTATTTTACAGCTCTCAAAGAGTGGAGGAGGCTGTTGCTTTCTGAGTCTTGGTTCTAGTCCACCCAGATTTGACAGGAATGCTCCTCTTACTTGATAAAAGCTAGCTTCCAGAGCAGGCCCACCAGGACATATAGATGGTAGAAACTCCTGGTGTACTTCTGTGTGCATGAGCACCTCTGTTTTGGAAAGACTGGGGAAGTTCTGCAAAAAACAAGCAGAAGAAATACAGGCAACCAAAGTCTACCAGGGCAATAAAATATCTAAGCTAGACTTCAAGTACCTGGAATTTGGATTTATGGACCTAAAATGTGAAATTGTTACCTTTGTTCTTTCATGGCTCTAGCTACTGTATTACTTACTCCTTTTAGAAAATATTACCCTGAATCTCTAATCAGGGCCTCCAGACACTACTGAAATATAAATAAACCCCAATTATTTTGGTGTATCATTCTCAAAGAGTGTAGCCAAAATGCAGTAATTTTTATTAGTGCTCTGCTGCTCTTGTCGGGTTTTTTTAGTGGTTCCCTCTCTCTATTGTGGCTGACAAGTTTCATAAGGGCATTAAGAAAAAAAGTTATGTGACTGTGATAAGCACTCTATACTCTGACTGTGGACTAAGCAGTGTCTCTCACCATAACAAAAAGCAAAGAACTGACTCTTTAAAAAAAAAAGAAATAAGTGGTATCTTGCTCTGGAAAAATAAATGCTAAACAAAGATTTCGGGGATAATTTTCCATGTAGTTATTCTGGATAATTATCAGCACCCTTAAGAGAGCCAAAATATAAAATTTTGGAAAGGTGCATATATTTCGTATTCCCAAATGTACTTTGATGTTTCAGTAGGAAATACAATTAACATAACTCAACCTATGAATCATCTTTTAAGTTGTTTATACTTATTTCTTCCTACTCTTTTTTCTCCTTAATTATTTATTCAATATTCCCACAGAGAAGTAGATGAGGGGGAAAGAATTATTTATATAATGGAAACCACATACAGTATAATGAAACATTTCATAAATAGCACACTCACTCTTGTCCTTCATAAGCATTCACAAAGAATGGTTTTATCCTCCATGAGGCAAGTTTATCCAAAGTAAACAATGTTCTTCCCAAGGAGTGCTATGTTGACATGTTTGTGAAAAATGCATGCAGTATGCAAGAGAGACATTGCCCTGGATTACCACTAAAAGCCAATAAGGATGGATATTTTTACAAGAGATGGGGAAAATTGTTGCATTGAGGATATAATTCACGGTAAGCTTATTAAATGAAAATCTTTATCTTTAGGGACAAATGCAACATGTTGCTATTAATCTTCATTTATAAGGGAGTACTATAATAGCATTATGATAAGTGAACTGTTTGATTTCATTGTAGAACCACTTGAGAATTTTTCAAAGACACATTTTTTCATCTATCTGCTTCTCACTGAGAACTAAATAACATAGTTCTACACAGCGCTTCACTGTGTCATGCAGGTGAATATATAATCTCTCTTCATTTCATCTCTCTGATAATAACCTTTTTTTCCATACTGGCTCTTTGCCCTGCAGTTCTGGTCAGTGTGTTTGGAAGCAAATTCTCATTTGGGAGGTAATTTTTGGTCAGGAATATGATCACTCTGTAATTATTAACTGTAAAGTCTTTGAGGAAAGTAGCAATTCTACCTGAAACGCCAGAAGTTAGGAATTGATTCGATCTTTTTACATTAAAAAAAATGCATATTTGGAATGAAAATGCTTCACAGAATTTTGCTGGTTTTGTAGAAAATGCATATCAAAACCAGGCAAAATATAAAAATAATTTTGTCAAAATATTCTACACTATAATTTCAGAAACATTTTTTTTTCTGTTTGAGTGATCTTCATGTTGAACCTTTTCATGCTGTGATAGAACATGCAAGATGAATCTAAAAGAAATATTTTGACTGAATGAAAACAAAACTTATGCAGTCCTCGCCATTTTGTTTGGGGAGTATATAGAATTACAGAGTTTGCTATTAGTCGGAACAGTCTCAAAACATCATTTGCCATCATTCTCCTTGCAAGACTTCAGTAAGGTCCATAGGCATGTGCACTTCCATATGCATTTCTGTTATAGATATATACTAATAACTGCTTAACTGTGGGATTTTTTCCCATAAATGTAAATTTATTGTAAATTAGAGTAAGAAAGTAGATGAGACTACATTTGCTTTTTCTGTCATGGCTTAAATGAAAGTTCACTAGAAAAACTGCTATGTTTTCATATTCGGTTAACAGTTGGAGGTAATCACATTAAAGAAATCATATTAAGAAATTACTGAGTTTTGGTTGGCCGTATATAAAGTATATCTGTTTTCAACTTTTTGATTTCCATACTCTTTTCTGGAAGAATTACCTTTACACCACTAGATTCTAGTTTTGGATGGACAGAAGAATGTGAGGGTCCCTTACTAACAACCTATGCAGAAATTAGACATTTAAACATGCCCAGGATATAGTGGGACTTCACAAGTCTATGCTTTGTATCTGGTTTTCTGAAGATACAGGTAGGCAATGGAAAATCATTCACAATCCTTGGTTCTGGTGCAATCCTCAGCATACAGCTACACTTCATGCTGGGTCAAAAGTTCTCCCTAAAATTCCCCTGAAATTCCCTTTCTGGACTTGTTGTCTTGCAATCACACAGTATTCCCAAAGCATGAGTGATCTGGAAAATAAGGCATCCTGGGATGCAATTTGTATGATTTGATTCTATGTCTCCTTTGATTCAATGATCTGCATGCTATGCTTGTAAATTTATTTCTAGACTATAGTTCTGGTCAGACAGTTCCTTAAAATTGACATGAGAAAATTTTATCAGTTTATTATTTCACCAATTCTCTGTTCCTTAGCATGATGTTTAGTCTATTATTTAAGGAGTTTACCCATCTTTGAGAAAATCTGGAATTTTGAAGAAGTCAAGCCTTATTAGCTACTATTTTGATCCTACGTAGATTATCTTGTCTATTCTTTTTCCTGGAACGATGAATATTCAGAATGCTTGCAGAGGGAGATCCCTTGATACATGTAAACAATACACTTCATGAGCTATATTAGCATAGTTCAAACAAAAAGAAACAAATGTCCTGAGGAACAACTTTTGGGATGGGATCAGAAGCCTGCCACAAGTTGTTTGGAACAATCTCTTAACTACAATGGGATTTATGATGTATCACAGTACAGATTATTATAAGATACTCTCAGTGGATCTAGAGTACAAACTTGAGGAAAACCCAGTAAAGATATGTAATTCTAAAATTAGAAAATATGATGCTGAACCCCCAAATGGATAGATTGAATGAGCTGGGTTTTTTTTACATAGCATACAGCATTGAACTCGTTCCCTTGTGAATCTCACAAAAGAAGAACATTGCCTAACAAAGACCTTCACAATGGTTTCTTCTTCTTTGTTTCATACAACACAACAAAGCTGAGATTTCTCAAAGGAATTAAAAGCATGAAGAAGCCCATCTGTTAGTCAGAAATCCTTATGGTGCCTTCCACATGGGAATGGATCCCACTTGATACAAATAACCATAAAGCATTTGTAATTAGAAAAATCTTTAGTCAGATAAAATAAATTAAAAACTTCACTTACTATATTTTTTCTAGCTGTGATTTACAATAATTTTATGTGACATGGCAAAAGACTTTGACTTCAATAATGCTTCTGATTTTAACTCTTTACATCAAAAACTAACATCACTAGTTTATTTAAAAAAATATAAAGACTCAAATCACTCAATTTAAGGTGAATTTGATGAATTATTTTGGGGTTTAAGAACTTCTTCAACCATACTTTGGAAATATATGATATAATGCTAAATATCCAATGAATGAACCTTCAAGAAATGATGACTGTTTGTACCATGATGGATGTGCCACTCCATGGACATCACTTTTCATATTTTCTTATCTCAAAATGTAAGGGCTTTTATAACAAACTCTTTTCTAAGACAAATGTGTCACCTTAAGACTTTGGGCAGTGACCTGGAAAAGAAAGGCTCAAAATGTAGCTCTAGTTCTTTTCTTTTTCAAATAGAAAGTACATCAAACCTTAAAAAAAAAAAAAGAAAGAAAAAAAAAAAGAAAAAATCAAAGTACCATTATGAAGTGTTGTTATAGTGGTTTTCATTTACAGCCAAATGCCCTTTCAAGCTCTGTTTATTACTTTTAAAATCTCTCAAATTGATTGTTTGCTTGTGTGTGTACATAGGAATTTCTGTATATAGTTTGGAGGTGTTTTCTGCAGGGGAAGGTTAAATGTTTCCAATATTCACATGAACTACCATCAGATGTCTTCCAGATCACTACTGGTTCCCAGAGCACAGATTGAGGAATACTGCATTAAAGGAGATGTTTCCTTTTTCCATTGACTGTGCAAGGATTCTAAGGGGATTTGGCACGCCAGACTACGGTCAAACTTTGTGAACACCATCTGTAGTTTAATTTTAGCTACACATTTTGGTAGAGGGTGTTATGTGATCATAAATGATTAACATTCATGGGTAGGCAGTCCTTAAGCAAACAGAACTTATACTAAGAAAGAAATACAGCACAGTGGGACAGTAAAAACTGCTATACAATACTTGCACCATTATTAAGACCTCCCTGAGGTCTTCGTGAGGTCACAAATAAAAGTGGCAGAGATGACTGAGGCTGAGAAATTACTACAGTTTCTCTATGGGGATAAGAAGTACCATTTGACCTGTGTACTTTAAGTTCTTGCATTTAGCTTCTGGGAACCTCCTGAACATCCCCAGACCTTTGAGAGGGGTTGTACCAGGGACATTGGCTGTGATCAGGACTACATATAAGCAAATGAATTTTCATGCTGATAAAAAAGTGGCATCATAGTCATTATTTTGCAGTAGCTCTGTCTAGTATTTGCTGCAGCTGGGGATACGGTAAGGCTGTAATAATGGCTTTTAGGAACTTACAATCATCTTCCAGAGAGCGTCCATCTACTGTGCCACTGCTAGCTTTCAAACCATAATACGTCTGAATAAACAGAAGCTACCAGCCCAAAGCTTCATGTTCTTTTCACAGGATGTGCTAGGAAAGCTACAAAAGCCAAATTCCAGAGCTGGAATTGTATTCAGCTCAGTAGAAGTGTCACAGGCCACCAACAATTGTATGAAAATTCAATATCGTTTTAAGAAGGAAGGAAAAATTTTAAATTAAGTCTGAGAAGAGGTAAAATTTATTATTCACAGGGGACTTTTCTCCATGAAATGGAAGGTAATACTCCTTTTACACATGGAGTGGGTTTATTGTCTAACCAAAAGAGAGAACCACTAAAAACACAGCATGATATGAATAAGTGGTCAATAGTTGGCAGGTATAACATATTTAAATTTTCTTTCGACATTTCCCCCTTTCCCCCACGCCGGGTTTTCATGCTAAGTTCTGAAGTACTCACACAGTTACTCTGCTGTTTCAAATTCTCACTTCATCTAGTCAGTAGCCAGAAAGCATATGAACTGCCAATATATGAAAATTTCCAATAAAATGATGAGTTTAGACTGTTTCCATCTCTATTAGAGCACTAGAGGTTAAATGCATTTTTTAAGTATTTGTGACAGAGAAACTTGCATTTTCTGTGAAGTCAGTCATGCAAAGATCTGTGTATCATCTACAACACAAAGCATTTAAAAAATTAATACTTTATATGTATGCCTGTACAAATGATACTAATTCTTCTTGACTGACTATATACATATGTGCATTGTGAGCATATAGCCCATGTACAGCATAATAAATAATATACAGTACACAAATCAGACTATTTTTATATTAATAGGCTTGCCATTTTCTAAGTTGTTTATGAGAGAAAGGAAGGGAGAAAGTTTTTATTACCTGTGGAACTCATCTTAAAGATGTATCAGGAAGATATGTATGAAGTCTTGAAGCAGTGTAACTCTGTCAGAGCAGATCAGGGTTCAAGTCCTGAGCTACAAAACCAGGAGAAGGAAGAGACCAGCCCAAATGGGCTTCAGGATTCTTAACTAACACCACTTCACTGCTGAAGCTTAGAAAGATAGAGCCATCCTCTATAACTCTCTAAGGAAATACCACATTTGTTGTGATAATGGACATTAAAGCAGATAAAAAGAAAAAGAAAGTATGATCTCTTGAACTTTTCAACAAAGTACCTGTTTGCTGCTGGGCTGCTGCTTCTCATAATTATTCCTGTTTTTAAAGTCTGCCCCATCTCTCCCCTGTCCAACTAACATGTCAGAGGCAAGACAGATGGAGCAGGTTATCAGTGGCCAGTATGGTCAAGCTAGCACTATAACATACTCTTTGTAGCTACATCATCTGACATTATATTTTTGGTTTTCTCTGAAATCTGGACATGTGTTATACTGTACTTTCAAGACACATCCTGTGGGAAAAGTCAATAAATAACCAGAAACCAAATTGCTATTAAACTATCCCAGACTATCTACGATTTCTAGAAATTAGGAGGAAAAACATCAGGGCAAATTGTAAAATATTAGCTAATGGATATGTTTCCAATATAAGTACCAATGAAATATCTGAAGGGCTTCTGGGCAATTAAAAAAAGGGAAAATTTTATTGTGAGATGATGACAAGAAGGAAAGTGCTATCATTCTGACTCAGGTTAGAGCTACTAAGGAGCCCAAAAACCTGAAACCAAAGGAAAAAAGCAAGTCAGGCTCTAATATTACTTCCATAATTGCTTTTATATGTACCACAGCCACATGCTGTTCCATTGACATTATATCATACTCAAAGGTGTTTCATTAGAACATAAGAACTTCCATCTATGAGACACTATTTTCCTAGTTTTCAACATGAGTGTAATGTTTGCTTGCATGAGTGGGCTTACGAGTCTTGTTGGTAAGATTCATACAGACCAGGATGGGGTTCTGAGCAGTGATGTTTTCTCTTGCAGTTACCTTTTAAGGATATTTTTTGCATGCTATGTCAATTCCCATTTCCATGCCTTTTTCTTCATGTATTTACAGGAAGGGAGCAAAGGCATGATTGTTTTTGCTAAGTTCAGGTAGGAGAAAAGATTTTATTTGAATGATGGGAAAAAAAGCAGATTTCTACCCAAATTTTCCTCAGTTAATGTCATTTTGGTTCATATGTGCATGTTTAAACTCTATCAATAAATTGATGAAGAAAAGCAATGATTAAGTATTTGTGAAACATAGAGCAGACATTTAAAGGAGGGTCATTAAAGACAAAGACAATTAGTCAGACTAAAAAAACAAAACACTGAGATATGTATGTCTAGCCCAGATACACACAGTAGCAGCAGTCTGGAAGCATTTAGCCCTGGATTACATTTTATCTATTAATAACATTTGAAAAATGATTTTCCCCCCAAGTTATTTTCATGAGGTAAGTAAAATGTAAAAACTTGCACAGAGGCTCAAACAGAAGCTATGGATGGGACTTGAAGAACTCTCCATATGTTGCAGTCTCTGGATTAAGTTAGAGTAGTATTCCTTAAAAGAAAGAAAAAAAATCAACTTGGGCATTCTGAAAAATAGAGAAACAGTGGATTTGTTTTATTTTCTATGACTAGCTTTATGTAGAGATGAAGGACACTTAAAAAGACCAATTAGATGCATAGAATAACCTAAAATGATATGCCTTGAAAAGGCATTCATAGTCTGATCCAAAGCCCATGAAAAACGACTAATGTCCTATCACTCATCTGATTGTATTTTGAATCAGAGCCCTGGCCAAAAAAGTACAAAATCATGCAGAGTTGACTGCTAGTAGATTATTTTCTTTTCCCTGAATCATATGAAACAACATGATCAGATTGACAGTGAGAGTATAGTAATGAGTGGCGAGGGAGAAAATCCCAGAAGAGTACATAATGTGGCAAGGCACATTCATTAAATGATCAAAACCAAAGGAAAGGGTATAAATCATGAGGCAGCCTCAGTTTCAGCTCTGGCTGTTAATGCAGGTTTTATTGCAACTCTTTTCTGTGACTTTCAATTAAAAAAAAGTATTTGCTGAATTATCAGCAATATTTGATACATACACTGGCTCCAAGATACAGAGCACCTTCTGAAAGAAATGTGATCACCCCTGAGCAATTTGAACTATTGAATCTTTTATACTGCATTTTAAAAGAAAAATATGTCGTATGTAATTCACTCATTTCCCCACTTTCTTTTCTTTTTCCTTTTTTTTTCTCTCCTTTAATGTCAGAATTTAAAATGTTATTGGTTCCTAAATCAAAAGCATACATATTACATATTGTTCATAAGACAGGACACAAAAGAGGAAACCCGCGGATGCAGAACAGTTGCAATATGAGATATATGGCTTTTACATTAATATTGAGATTGTAACTTCTTAACTGTTGTCTCTGTAAGTCTTTTCTCATTACAGTAATGGAAATGAAGTAGAGATGTGTGCCTTTCAACATCTTTGAGGGACAGAAAGTATTCTAGTAACCCAAGTAATGTTTCCCATTTATTTTTCTGTCAAAGTATGTCTGCTCTGCTTTTGCACTTGGAGCCTTCATAGAAAGATACTTTCTTTTTCCTGTGTGTGCAACTTGAACAGAGTATATCATTGCCATGAAAAATCTTCGGTGCTTCTTGAGAAACAGACAAGACAAGCACTTATAAAATAAGTTCATCTCCCAGCATTACAGGAGACACAGAAAAGCACTGTCAGTCCTCAAAGTGGCCCTTCAGCTTTTTGCTGCATGTGCTTAGCTGTCAACTTCTCAACAGTGTGCTGGTTAAGGAACAGGACCAACAGCAGCATGAATTTGGTGTCATGCACAGTGAAATAAAGAGTAAAAATTTCTGTTCTCTTTGAACACCATTAGAGAAGTAACATTACTTAATTCTAAGGAAGCAAGTGAAATATTTGTGTGCAATATTTGAGCAACGTGGTCTAGTGGAAGGTGTCCCTGTCCATGGCAGGGGGGTTGGAACTAGGTGATCTTTAAGATCCCTTCCAACCCAAACCTTTCTATGGTTCTATGATTTGCAAATGCAGCTGTTAAATATATAGAGATAAATATCTCCAAATACACATAATTATCACAGTACTTTACAACTCCATCTGTGATCAAAACCCATCAATACTTTGATCAAAAACATTAAACACTTTGAGAAGAGTTACTCTTCTGGTAACTTTGAGCTTTTTGTGTGTAGATTAGGTAAGAGAGTTAAGAGAGGGACGGGAGTCAACAAGGTTGTTTAGCTGATTTATTGAGGAACTCATAGCAGCTAACAACAACAAGCAGGAAAATAGATGCACAAAACAATTCAGTAGGGAAAGCTACCTCAGATGTAAGTGTTTTTCTTCAATGAGCTGGATGGGTTTAATGCAACTTTTACAAACCAGAAGGCTAGAGTTTACAGCTGTAGTAAATGACACTTTGAAATAATATGTACTGGTGAAACAAACGTGAGGTTGTCCAGTAACTGCTCTCACTGCTACAGCCCAAATTAAACCACCTTGTTGTACAGGATGATTTAGACTCCTTGAGCTGGAGAGCTGTTACTGGTTTTCATTTGAAGAAGTCGCTAGGATAAAGACACAAGTGGAAGACTACTCAAGAGAAGTGAACAGTGTGAGCCAAGTGTTTTTAGCAGAAAATAGTGCACACACTATTTATGAGCTAGGGCTTGAATGTGGGTAGAAAACCATAGCTATACACTCTCAAAAAAAAAAAAAAAGAGTGAAATAAAATATTGCAGAGCTTAAACATCTGGCTTTTGGCTTGAAAAGAGACCTTAACCATAATCTTTTTTCAGTAAGGGTGCTAGCTAATAAGGGGTGTCAGTAGGGGAAACACCTGCTTAGGCAGCACCCAGTCTGTTTAGGAAAATTGACTTTTTTGGATTTTTTTGTTTGGTGTTTTTGTTTGTTTGTTTTCTTTTTTGTTTGGGTTGGGTATTTTTGTAAACAGAGAAAAAAATTAAAGATAATTGACTGTGTGATTCCCCTGTCTTCAGGTGGAATAAAACATCCATTTGTGTAGTCTTTTAATTTAGAAGATGGTAGAGTATCTATTATCCATATGTATTAACCATGTAAGTAGCAAACCTAACATGTTGCAAACAAATTTTCAAGACTTATTTACTGTCAAGTGATAATAAAAATACTAACACATCTCTAAACTAGTGTGAAATCCCATTTTATTCAGAATTGCAGACATTAAATAAGACATTGAAGTACTGCTGTTGTAATTGTGACAATCACAAGACAAAGAAAGAATTTGACCTGAAACTGTCCAACTTTTTCCAAATTTATCAGTTAATCCAATAAAATACCATCTCACATTTATGTTTCATGATTGCATTAAAAATAGCTATACAGAGAAAAAGTGTCAAGATTTTTCTGACATTAAAGTATTACCAGAAAACCATTTTTAATCATGATATAAAACTCGAGATTGTGCCATCACATTATCCCTGTGTTATTTTTTCTTCTAATGCTTAAAATCAGATATTTAAAGCTTCCCTGTATTCCAAAAAATGTCTGGAAATTCCAGAAAAAACCTCCATATGGTTCCAAAATGCTTGTCAGACAGAAGTCTGATGAAACAAAGCGGTGAGATTTCAGAGAAATTTGAAATCAGTATGAAAGTGCTTTTGGCTTTGGTGGCATCGAGATTTCATCTTATATATCTCCATTCAATTAATATAAAAAATGTTTTGTTTTGTTTAAAAAAACTTTGGTGTAAAACTATAGCTGACATTTCTTTCTTTTAAGTTATTTGGATGCCAAAATGTAAGTTGTCTTACTGCAATAAATGCAGCACAATAATTACAGTTCAAATTTAACAAATAAGACAGCTCATGTAATTACCTTGTAAAGCTCTTTTAAAATCCAATGTTGGCAAATCACTAGAATTGCTGATGTCAGCTTAAAGTAAATAAGCATTCAAAATACAGTGTAAAAATACAGTCTAAGTGCAAATAACTGTGTCCAACTTTTAAAGCAAAGGGAAATTTTTTTTTTCACTACAGTGAAGCCTTAAACAGCTTTTGTAGAAAATGGAGTAGCTTACATTTGCTTAGGGATTCAGGTGAACTTAAGTTCCAGTTTCATTCCTTAATCAAAACCTGCTTTTTATGAGGTGATTATTTTTTCAGCACAGGATAAAACCATTACCTAACATACCTACCATACATAAAGTACTAAGAAAAACAGCATTTTATTTACCTGATATGTTCATTTTAGCCCAAATACTTGAGTAATGAATAGCTACAAATTTATGACCAGCCTCCTATGCAATAAAAAAGGATACTGCACATGATTAAACCATTAATTAATTTCCTCTCAGTTTCATTGCACACTCCTACACCACATATGGATGCACAACAACTAGACAGTGTTTCCAGTGGTTATAAATGGGAAACCTTCAGCTTTTGTTGTTGTTGTTGCTGCTATGTCTGAAATAAAACAAACATGTTTAACACAATTAAAAATATTTAGTTCTGTTACTTCTCATGACATTTGAATTACTGGAGACATTCTGCTTTCCTCTTCTAATGAAGTGCATTAGTCAAGAGCTAAAGGACCTTTGACCCTAGGATCAAGTGCCTACCCTGCAGGGACTGAGCTCATATATGGGATTACGGGTTGACAGGACGCAGCTGGAAGAAATACCTGAGAATTCACACTTAAAGTAATCCCTGAAAATTGAGTGTAGGTATGTGGAAATAACAATTATGTTCTCTAGTGATGTTCTCTAGTGCAAAGCCTTATAAAAACTTAACTAGGGTTTTGGGACCCCATCAGTGGCTGTACTATTGAATGAAGTAGTTAAGCCTGTTTAACACTACACTCAACAGGGACTTAAGTTTTGTGAATGATCTTAATGTCCAGTTGATTTTATTGCTGACTCTTTTCCTCTGCTAATGATGTCCTGTGTTGCATACTAGTAAAATGCCACAGGATTTACCCATTATGAAATAGGAAAAATCCAAACGGTTTATTTCTAAAGGTTTTTCAGAAAAAAAGTGATGACAGATACTCATAAATCCTTAAGACACATGAATTGATGTAGAAGTGGCAGAATAAGAACATTGCTCACCTTCACAGTACAGGAGATCAATTATTTAAATCAAAATGCTTGGTATATTGTATATTTAGTAATTTTAATTTAAAATATAAAAAAATCTAGCTAGCCACCCACCCTTTTTGAGTAGTTTCTGCCTTTTTTCACTCATTTTTACTTTTTGACAAGAAATGTACCGTTTAAAAACACTTAATATCTTGTCAGACTAGATGTCAGCAAGAGCTTAATTCCTTAGGGATGGATGGAGTCCATTATACTGTAAGAAAATATTTTTGTGTCAAATTAAGAAATAGTAAGGACAAACAAATCTTTGAAGAATTTTTATTTTCTCACAACCTTAATTAAAATGGACATGTGATCTCTATTAAAGTTTCAAGTAAAAAAAATTCTCTAGGGCAAGAAACTCTTAAGATCTCTAAGCTTTACATAAGTTGAAATAAGATGCTTCTGTCTGCATATTGAAACTACACTACAACCTTCCATATCCAATATTTTTTTCCATTTTTCCTGTTTGGACATACCACTGCCATGACATGGCACCTTTGTTTATTTCCAGTGAAGTAATTTCTCATATATTGTCTATACTTTTGATTTGCCATTTTAAAAATACAACTATTTGACAAACACAATTAAGTTTGTGCCGTGAATGGTAACATACTATCTAAAGCTAAGTGAACTTGTTCTGTGATAATCCTTTAAGATCAACAGCTGCCTTGCTGTCTGGCTTACATTGGCTAAAGAAAGCTAAATACAAACATATATTATCCATTATTATAATTGCAGGGAAAGGAAGCAAATCTGTCCGTCTTTCTGGAAAGCAAAATAAATTTTTGGCAAGGAGCAGATTTATTTACAATTGCAGTAATCACAAGGATAGTAATAAAATAAATCCTGTAAACAGTGCAATTATTCTGTTTATTGTAAACCTGACATTGCATTTGGAATGAACTCCTGAGAGAGTTCCCTTCCCTTCCACAACTAGCAAGATGGATGTTTTTGCACATAAAATGAAAGCCTCTGCTTTGTGTAGGGTATGTGTGTTTGGGTGTGGGTAGGTGTACCTGAATTCCTAGGACAGAAACCAGTGGGTTAAAAGGCAATGAATTTAAACGAGGGAAATAAAATGTTCCACAGAAGAAACTCATCAAATTCATTTTGTAAAATAAGTCAATTTCTGGCAAATTTTTTACTAAAATTAAGCATCACAGATACGGGATATTTAGAGCATTGACTGTATCAGTATTGAGGCAACCCATTTTTCCTTAGTTGCACCTATATAAATACTAGCATGTGGAAAATAGCCCAAGTCAGACTGATAGAAAGAGGAAAAGCATGATATTATTTACATATTATCTTTGTTGTCCTCTCGACTTGTGAGGCACTGAGGGACCAACCATGCATCAGAAACAATCAGAGTTCATAAATATGAACATACTGAAAAGAAAGGTAAACAGATGTTTCATCCATCCTTCAAGCATTCTCCTCTGAGAGATCAAATGTTTTTCCTAGGGTTTTTTGGAGCTATGCATGGGATTCTGATGATAATCAGTGGGAAGGGACTATAGCTGCTCGGTCATTTAATGGAAAAATAACTCAGAGTATTACGGATTTCTTCAGTCTAAAACAGGCAGCAGCAATCCAGAGGAATTCAACATAAACCAGTCTTGCTGTCAGAAACCCAGTTCAACCCAGAAACAGTATTGCGTGAGCTTTTCTACATCAATCCAATCTCTACCAAGGGCCAAAACACTAATAATATAAGAAAATTGTGTGGGGATTACTGGGTTATTATTTTTTTAGTCCACTGTCCAAGTATCTTGGACAATTAGAAATATATATTAAAAAAGAGTATTTTTATCCATGACACCAACTCAATGACAACCATTGGAGAAATTTAAAAAATATCAAAAGATTTTTTCTTTTGTCTGATAGCTTTGAAAGTTATGCTTCCAAATATTTTGAAATACATACAAAGATATTAATGAATTAAACTGTAGAATTCCACTTCTCCTTTTGCTTCTTCTTTTAGTAAACAAATGTGTATATCTTAAAGTCAGATATCAGCTATGCTGATTAGCATGATTACAAAAAACAGGTAACAAAAACTCAACTACTGCTTGACCTAAACCAGCTATTAGGAGTTTTTCAAGAATCTATCACATCCATAAGAAAATTGTTCCAGTTGCTATTTGTATTCTGTTAAAAACACTTTTGGTTCTAGCTAGTGAAATAGAATGTGTGAAATAGTGATGGCTACAATTTACAATTATACTTGAAGCAGTGAAGTTTTATGGGTGTCAGTTAGAAAAACATGATATTTGAGACTGCAATACTATCCTCAGCAGCTAAATCTCTTTGCTTGTGTATCGCCAGTTGCAAGATGGAGCTCTTTGAATGTTAAAGCTTTAGAACAAGAACATTCCTCTTCTATATGGGACCAAGAAGAAAAGAATCCTGACCCAAACTTCACTATTCCACAGAAATCCAAATAAGAAATACATTCAACAACAGAAGTACGATAACAAGAAAGAGACATTGAAAGACTTCAGCAATATTGCAAAAATAAAGAGGGACTCCAACTAACAAGTACTTTATCTTAGTATTCTATATGTGCTTGAAAATTAAGTGTTTCCTCAGCAAATATAAATGGATCCATTTTTCTTCAGTTTTTCCTGCTTTCTCCCCCCTTCATTTTCCTTTTAGGACTGATGTAAGTGCAGCTGTGGTTTTTTAAGAGGTGTTTATGCCATTTCTTGCACACAGCTCATCCATCACTTTCTGCTCAGATACAGCAAGAATTCAAAATGCTGCCTGAGTGGCACAGCCTTTTGCCTTTCATGAAGTGGCTTGGCTGGATCTGGAGCATCAGTGTGTCACCAACAGCACATTCCTGGGATGAATGTTGTGGTTTCTCCCATCTTACAGAATATGTCAAAGAGCAGAAATACTAATGTTTACTTATGCTCTAGCGAAACCAGAGACTCACGCTAGAATAACACCACTTCATAATCACCACAGGTCATACAGGACCTCTGTTTCAGGTGTCATCCTTGGTACAAGATATTTTCCTTTTCTCCTATTCCTAAGTGTTTCAAAGCTGACAGTTTCTGCTAACCTGTTTTTTTCTTTAATATATAAGACCATCTCTCTGGTTAAATGCTAGATTCAGATATTTCATAATAAAAATAAATTATCAGTTGTTTCCATTTGCTGCTTGACAGGGCCAGCCAAGTCTGTCCAGAGTGATGTCTGTGACTGCTTTACTTTTATCAGCTTCTGCTTTGTACTGATTGGGAGCTACAGTTTTAATTTATATCTATATATATATATCTATATATATATAAAACGGCAAATCATAAATGCACCCCTTCACCTTTGTGAAGTTTTTAAGTATGTGTATACATGTGGTACCCAATTCTTACTATCAGTGTGAGAAGACAGAGATAAATTCTGTCCACTTAAATTCTTGGATATTAAAATGAACCTAGTAGCATCCCACAATGGACACTGCATTTCATACCTGCATGCTTCATACCAGAAAAAAGGCAGAATTTTACCTGTATTTCCTCCTGTCTTTCTAACCTAGATTTACATCTGTACTGAGAAAAAAACCCCCAAAACCAATAACTAAAAAGTCTGATCAGTTATAAGAATACAGAATTGAAAAATAAAATTTTCAACCTACATTTGAGATAATTGTCAATGGCATAAATTTAAACAAAACCAAAAAAAAAAAAAAAAAAAAGAAAGAAAAAGAAAAATAAGTCTTCTGAGTTTCTTAAGAGTAATAAAGTCTTAAGTCTTTATTATCTACTAACTAGCAGAAATCTTAATGGGTGTACCAGACACAAGCCAAGGAAGTGCAAGCTCCAGATTGTTTTTCTAGGGATGGGATTTCCTCTTTAGTTCAGCACTGGATGAGCTTTTTCTCACCTCTCCTCACAAAGGTGATGATTTCCTAAGCACTCCATTTAGAAGTTAGATTGTCAATGCATCTTGACATTTTAAACTTACATACTGGGTCTCACGTACTCTCTCCAAATAGGAAAATCATGGGCCACAGCCTTAAATAGAAGAATATAATTTATTTTTTGTTTTGAATCAGCACTTAGAGAAGGTAAGTGTAAATTAGAAATAACAAGCGCTACAAGATTGTCTGGTCTCTGTGAAACGACCTGACTCTGTTTTAGCTCAGATCAAGAAGCCTGGACTTCCAAATCTAACCCTAAGGGCTCCAGATTAATTCCAGGATACTAATAAATATGCATGCTGTCACACAGGAAGTGTCTGAACAAAATCTTCTATCTAAATAAGATTAATTATATGCAATGACACTATTTATTATATAGTCACATAAATAAGCTGGGGGAAAAAAATCTAGAATGTGGCTTTATGATGTGTCATTTACCTTGTTATGATCTTACCTCAGAATAAGTACAGAGTAGTGTTTGTGTGCACCCAAACAGACAAAGCTTTACATGGTTGCTGTGAGCCATATATTACAAAGTAACCTTAACAGGTACATATAAGGAAAAAATAAAAAAAAAAAAAAAAAACCCGCTTTTTTTTTTTTTTGAGCAATCAATTAAATTTAAAGAAATAAACTAAGGTCACATCAAAGAAATACTTTGCATTGTGTGACCATGGTGCTTTTTATCCAAGAGCTCAGAAAGCTGGATTTATTATATCATCAAACTATAGACCTTGACAAGAGAACTGTTTGAGAAGCAGGCCTACTGTGCCTCTTCACCAGCTGTCAGCTTGGAACTGAAGCACTTCAAATATTGGTAATTTTTTCACTGCTGAGCTATAAATGCGTGGTCAAACCTCGAAAAACCATTCGAATAGAATATCATGGCAAGTGATTTGCGCATCACCTAAGTTAAGCAGTGAAATGCAACCAATGTTCTGTTGGTCTTAAAGAAAAGTTAGTGGGCTTTGAAAAATGTTCTAAACAACAACAACAAAAAAAGATACAACAGATGTTTTATAATGTTCAAAGAAAGCCCACCCATAAAAGAAAAAGCTACAAAAAAACTGTTTGAGCTATAAATCTGCAACTAATAACGCCACAATTAATTTGGGGTCTTGACAGCAAATCATCCTAAATAGAGTATAAATGCAAAACCTTTTGCATTTGGCCTGTGGAAAATGATGTAGGCATATTAGAATAGCAGAGGTGACACAGAACAAGAGTAAATATATTAGAATTTGGGGGAGGTTTTTCTTTGATTTCATCTAAGTCAGGATTTAATCTTTGCTCTGTACCCATCTTATAAGCGTATCTCCATTGAGGAGCACTGAAAACTTCCAGGATACTCTATTCCATATTCTTGTATTTAAGACTTCTAAAATTTGCTTCTTGGGTGCAATAGAAGAATAAATCTGTGGACTACTTATATCTGGCATTAGCCTATATAAGTACTCAGAAAATTTCTTCTTGGAAAAAAAGGTAACCAGAAACCAGAATATGCCTACATTTTCATGAAGTTTATTTATAAATATGAGGCTTTAATTGCTCATCCCCAATTGCTTTCTGTTAGTTTCTGTATAAAGTTTCAGAATATTTCTAAATTTGGGGAAAGTTCTATACCATGTCTTGGCTACTCTAGGATTTAAAATTTAACAGAAATGTGTGTGTTTGTCCTATAGTACAGAAATGGTTCAACATCATGATTTAAGTATGTATGTGACTTGAATTTGTTACCCAGCAAAAACCTTCATGTAATCCTACTCAAGATTGCCAGCTTCCAGACAATTTACTGGTAGAGTTGGGTTTTTTCCATATTGTCAAATATGTGTTTATATTTCTATATAAATGTATGTTTATACATATATATAAATCCATGTTTTTGCCAGCAAACTCTGCAACAAGTATTACTGTATTTTCTGTTGCATATATCTGGCAAACACAAATAAGAAATTACACAAAGATAATCACTACAGAATGAAGCACTAGAAGCCTTTTCTGGCACTGATAGCTGGACATGTCACTTGCCTTGGTTATGGGTCAGAGAGAGAGAGGAGCAGAATTACCTGGGGCTAAGCTAGATGCTGCAATGTGATCTTGGAAGGTACAGATCTCAAGAGCATTTCCCTTGATTCCAGGCAGCTTTGTATCAACTAGACTTGGAATGAACCAGTTTGGGCAATTTTGATTTACTGTCTCTCAAAGATTTGTTTCTTTATATGGACTTGATCCATATAGTCCTATATGGACTTTTTACACTCCTATGAGATTTTTTTTTTCCTTTTGGTTTCACTTTCAAATTTCGGAGTTGTTTACTGAGAAGGTGTGCTGGTTTAAGGTAAACCAGCAGGAGAAAAGAATCCAACTCACAAAAAGACTGCAAGTCAGAACTACACTTTAATAAAAAGATCACAATAAGTACAAGGTTAAAGAGGAAATAGCCCGTTTGACCCACAGAAAACAGGTGTGTAACCCAGCCCCCTGGGGCACAAACAGGAGGGTGTTTG
>JAWWEU010000040.1:41067227-41131218 GCA_035583155.1 Acropternis orthonyx | reverse complement strand
GGGTCAGGCTCTGGGAAGCTGCTGCAAATGGTCCATTGTTAGCTGTTCATGAGAAAATACATAGAGGGTGTAGAATATACAGTCTTAGGCACACCCACACAGTGACAAACTGGTCCTGATCACTATAACCAGAACAAAAGGTATTGCATGAAGACAAAAAGAATCAAAAGGCTCTTGCGCTCTTCTCTCTTGTTCCCTTCTTTCCTTTTTACTTAACTTTCTTTATTGACCTCTTTTCTCCTAGTGGTTTTATTATTTATTACCTAGATTTTTTGCTTTTAAATAAAGTACTTATTTAAGAAAAAAATGGTAGGAAAGGAAATCTTTAGGCAATTATTTACTGTCCAAGCCTATATCATCTCCTTTATCTCTCTTCACATAGATTGTTGATTTCACTCCATCAAATTGCAAAAGTTACATTTCATTTCCTCTGTTCCATCTGAGTTGTACTTAACACATAGATTTGAGAAAAAAGGTTGTTTCCAAATTATTACTGATGCTTCTGATCATCTGAGCACAGCTTGGGTCCTGCCTGCCTATGACATAAATTAAAATAGTCTGAAGATCTGTATGAAGCTGACAGTAGTAACCTTAAATAACTTCCTCCACTGTTGTTGTAAAGAGACAACCTCCTTGATCAACTTTGTGTTGACTAGAGAGTCACCTTACTTCAAAGGCTAGGCACGTTAAGATTCTTGTGAAATCACTGTAGCAGTTGAAAGGAAGTGTATGAAAAATAATATTTGCAGTTTTTCTTAAGCTGTACTTTCTATAATTATTGTTATGCATGTATGTTTCTCAACATATGTATCTGAGTCACAGTTTCAGGGAGGAAAATCTTTCTAGTTTGCTAGCAAGGTCTAGATTGGTTGGTTTGGATTCATGGTTTACAATTTTCTCACAGCATATATCTATTGTATGACTGATACTCAACTATAACAACTAGTATTTTTCTATGTGGGAACACTTATTTTCCTTGAAGCAGACAGAGATCCTCTTTCTCCAACTTTTCTTGATTAGATTAAGTGTCTGAGCACAGAAATCAGGGAGGGGGAAAGCATCAGAAGACCTAACAGTAGCTACAGTTTTGACATAAGGCAACATTTTTTTCTGAAAACAACAAACAGTTGTTCCTGACCCAGTGCTGGAGCCCACATCTCCTGTCTGCTGTGTATCTTCTAAACTTGGTTCTACTGGCATGTTTTTTAACCGTTGACTAGTTTCCTGTGGCTGGGAAACTGAAGATATACAAATAAAGATAATCAAATGTATAGTTACAATGCATAACCCTAAGTATTTAGTCTACATATGAAAGGTTATATTTCACCTGTCCTTAGGCAAGGTGGTAGTTTTGTGAGGCCCCCTCTTTTGCCTTCTGCAAGACACTGACAAAACAAGTGTGTATTATTATTCATGGGAACTCTGAAAGGTAAGGAATCATAAAATGAATCCAGCAAAATAATAGTGTCATGTTCTTTATTGCAAGAGTCAAAGCCGAAGATCAAAGGCTCAGGAAAAAACAAAGTTTGACAAAAAAGAATCAGTTGGGAGTAAGGGTCACAGCCAAACAGGAACAAAAGAATAAAGAGTAGAAGAAAACATCTGCAAGCCTTGCTTGTGGGGAGGGAGAAGGAAGTAGGAAGAGGGAGGAACCTTTCCACATACTTGCCCTCAGAGGTTTGCATATATTTGTGTACTCCACATTGTCTGAACCTGATTTATAAAATAGTTAAAATAGTTGCATTTTAGAGATAATGAACATCACAGATGACCTCTCCAGAAGGGTTTCCCTTCCCCTTTAGGGACAGGGGAAAGAGAACTCTTTAGCCACAAAAGAGCATAAAGATTTTTAGGAGCTTTAACCACCTAACTCCCATAACTTTCATGGGATATGTTATATATGTACAGACCTGTGCGAGCAATTTTTTTAAAATATAGTCTCCATATTCTTCCCTGCTTCTCATCCCAATCTTTATGTGTGGCTTCACTAAGTAGAGTGGACAGGACTAAAAAAGAAAGATCCAGAGGCAGATTCATGTGGGGTGAACAGAACTAAACTTGCTCTGACTCCTGGCAGAGATTCGGAGGGGAGTAATGACCCCCAACCTGGGCCATGACTGAGCATTCACAGAGACACAGCACAGAATTCACCTTATATTCATCCTTATTGCCCATAATTATCTTGGGATAAGCTGCAGTAAGCCACTACAAACCTAGGGAGGCTTTAATTTATACCAGTAGTCATTATTGCAATCACCTTTCATTCCCATGCCTTAAAACCAGAAAGATATATTACCTTCTGCCTAGTAAGTCAGTGGGAAGGCTTCAATAAAAGCCTTGCTTTCACAAAACTAGCTTCAGATTGGCAAGGTCAGCTTTCCTAGGCTTCCTCTACAGCCAATGTTGTGAAAAATGCTGGTTAGGAGTTCCTTTAGAATCCACCTTTAGTATCTGAGGAGACTATCACTTTCCATTAATATGAAAGATTCCTGAGCAGAAATATTCTTTATATCACTATAGAATATTGCTGCTTCCTTATCTCGTCCTGCTTATTTCCTGCAGAAGAGGTTAGCAGCAGTAGAATGGTGCATCTCCATGGACTAAGCATTATATAACTCACCTTTTACCCTTTGCACTCGGCAATGCATCAAGAAAACATCCTTTATATGTGTTCTCACACATGAATAGTTAGGACATACAGATGTTTAGCAGATAGAAACACAGTAGAAAGTGGCATCAATGACAGGGATAGTGCTCAGTACTCCCTCTTGAATGATTGATAAGTTTTTTACAGTGCATGTTTTGCTACTTATAATATTTACTTGACTATATTTTTATTCAACTGCTCCTGAGGTAACTTCCATTTATGACTAATGGGATGTATAAAGTAGTGCAATTTGTGCATCAAAGACCTGGTTCTGCAATATTTTTTCTCTGTAAATTTTTATAACAGTTTAATTTCTCACTGTGTGAATCCTTTGCAATGTAAAATCTGCTTTTGATGGTTTCCAGTGCACTGCAAACAAAGGTGAGACAGTAAAACTGGGAGATGATCTTTCCAAGATGTGTCATTAAACTCAAAATAAGAAAGAACTTTTCTCCAGGCCCTGACTCAGAATTATGAAACATCTGCTCCATCCAACACACAATGAGTGTGACCATCAAAGTAACCATGGAAAAGTAAACTCCCCTATCAAATTGGTGGACATTTTTTGCAAACTGGGACTGGTGAACGTTTTTGAGAAACAACAGAAAAACGTTTCACAGTGTGAAAGACTGACAAGTGAAATAAATTTGTCATGGGCAATCACTTAAAATCTTCATGTTGATGATTGCACAACATGTCTTAGGTAGACACAACTTGTTCAGACCCACAACCAATTTGATTTCAGTGATGAGTTAACCTTGGCTAAGGGCTAAACTGCCACCCAGCTGCTAAGTCCCTCTCCACCTCAGCAGGAGGTGAGGAGAAACCAGGATTTGAAAGCTTGCCTGTGGAGATAAAGACAGGGAGATCACTCACCAATCACTATGATGGACGAAACTGGCTCAATTTGGGGAAGACTAATTTAAATTTAAAATTTTGCCAGTTAATGTAGATTAGAATAGTGAGAAGGAAAAGCAAACATTAAACCAACTTCCTTCCCACTCACCCAGGCTCAGCTTTGGTCCTTCATTCCCAACTCCTCTATACACCCCAACACTGGCACAAGGTGGGTGGAGACATGAGGGTCAATAGGCAATAGTTCCTCTGTTCTGATCCTTCCCTATCACACCTTCACCCTGCTCCAGCGGGAACTCTCTCCATAAGCTTCATTTTTTTCAGTAACTTCACAGTGGGTCCTGCACAGATTGCAGTGGATACTTGCTCTGGTGCCTGGAGCACCTCCATACCCACACCTTCTTCTTTCCCTTCCTCTGATCTTGGTGTTTCCTCCAATTTCCCTGACTCTTTTGTTACCTCCTCCTCTCTCTGCTCAGCAATTTTGCCTTTTCCTAAGTGTTTTCTCAGGGGCACCACCAGTTTCACTGATGGGCTCAGCTGTGCCCTGCAAAGGGTCCAGCACAAACCTGCCCTCACCCCACAGAGGCTTCCTCTGCAGCCCCCAGCTGCCAGCACCTGCATGTCTACACACAACACAGTTTTCAGTAAGAGAAAGGGGTAAAATCCAATGGCTGGTGCTTGAGTTTGACACTGAAATTTCATCATTATTGCTAATAGACAACAAGTGCTCTCATCAAAGCAAGTTCTAGCTACCAATCAGTCACTGCTTCCACACACAACTTGCAACTAATTGCACCGCTGATACGAAGCCTTTTCAGAATCTGTAAAATAGAAACCGTATTTTTATGGAAGACAACGTCAGAAATGCTGATTAGTTTCTGAAATTGGATACAAATCCCACTTTAAGGCTTGTAAATGTTCAGATTCGTGTGGTTTTGTCTGATCAACACTTTACTGTAAATATCACCTATCTTGAAAAAACCACATAGTTTCAACTTCTGCATTTTAACATCTTTCATAAAGCTTTCTGCAGAGAATTTGACAGCCTGTTTAAAACACACATACAGAAATTCAAACATAAACATTTTATGATAGTTAAAATATTTGCTTGTATATTTGGAATATATCAACAACATATTGTGTTATACTGTCTTTGAACACTGAAATGTAAAAATGCAGCCTGGATATTCTTAATCATGGTAACATTGTTTTATAAATATGGTAATAAATATTAAATCCTGTGTAATGCACATATGGAAGACATAGTCTTTTTGAGACATGCAGGGTCATTTCTGCTTTGCAAATCATGAACCTTAAGAGAAACATCCCTTAGAAGAGACAAAAGAGAAGAATTTGAGTGCAGAGTCAAGGATTTATGATAGATCCATATAGAAACTCTCAAATATTTAGGCATCTATCTGTCACTTTTTATGCAAGGTTACAGGTTAAAGGTTACAACTTCAACACTCCATCTAAGATGATGCCTAACCCAAGAGGTACTTTTGCCTTCAACTTTAAAGTAATCAAGGTGAGCAGAACTCTGTTTCTGAGCATGTCCTTAAAAGCCACCATCTCCCTAGGCTTCACCAACAGAAAGAATAACTCATAGCTAAAACTTCTAGGATTTACAAACTCTTTTGCAAAAGGTGAATTTGAATTTTCAGAGAATGTGAAAACCTCACGCAGGTAGAATTATCACTAAACTCTGCTTTTTATGACCGCAGGCTCAGCTTCTTCTGCTACTTAAAAAACTATAACTTTTACCTAAACACTATCTTTGCAACAAGCCGTCATATTTTAGGGAGATGCAGCCTTTTATTCCCTTCTGCTGATGCTTAAGGAATCACTATGCAAGGGTAAAAGGAAAGCAAATATGAGTGAGAATTACTTTTATCCTTTATAAAGCAGACTGTCATCTGAAAACGTCCCCATCCTGTTCCAACAATATTTTCCAGATTCTTCCTTTAAGTATTTATGAGAACAAAAACTGGAGTCTTGTCCTCTAATACTTCATGTAGTGGAATTCCCTTTGATGGCCTTGTGCTAAATGATAGCTTTCTCGTGTGTTCTAATGATGGTTTCAGTATTAAAGAAAGGTTCTTCTGCTTCAGATTCAGTCCTGTGTCAGGAGTGAAAAGCCCCTTCCTATCTCCTATGATCCACGCAAAGGAAAACTCATGGGGCAAATTCTCAAGGAAGAAGGAATAAAAATAGGTCAATATAGGGAGAATGGTTTCTAATTCTACATTAGAAAACATTATTTATTTAGAAAGGTGGGAGGATAAAACAGCTTTATATATCTGTAGTGTAAGTCAGGAGATATGTGATGGCTGGGAACTTTACTTAAAATAAAATCTTAAAAAAAAGATACATCATGACTGTTAAAACTAACAGAATAACTGTTGTGTTCTGTGAAAAATGCAAAATCAATCTGCTTTATATGAATAATATACATTTTTTAAGATAGTCACCTGACAGCATATATTTTGTATAGTTTTTCCCTTTCTATCATATTCAGTATATAAATTTGTCTTTCATGTGTTGGTCAGTCAAAGAAAAAGCTGCATGTAGAGAAAGTCCTCATGAGATACTTCTGCAGTGGTGAATGAATACTGTTTCCTCATGCCCCCAAACTCGGCAGAAGAGCAGCTGATAAAGACATAACCAGGTCAAGACAGATGTCAATTGCTTCTCCTCAAGGATTCACAAGGAAAAATTTTATAACCTGTGGTTAATTTGCTTCTACCATGATTTTCCCACTACCAATACATTTGCAACCAGAGCTGGTGCTAGTAAAAACTAGATGCTGACAGCACTTCTGTAGTAAACACTGAATGGAAGAAGTCTTTGAGTATGAATCACATGTGAAACAGCATCATCAAGAACAAATAACGCACACACTTAAGTGGAAAAATATGTTGGCCAGAACATGAAAACTATATCAAGGCTGCAAGCAGAAAAGGGTGCTAGGGTGATGAAAAGGATACAGCTGAGAAAGAAAGCAGAATCAGTATAATGTTAAGGAAGACTAATTCATGGCAATTGTGTAGTTGAATAGATAGAAGATATCAAATGGGAAGAGAACATGGAAGTTTTGTTCAGAATGAGAACTAAAAGTGAGGAAATTGAGAGGAAGTAATAAATCTGTTGACTTGCAACAATAACTTTACAAAGCTGGTTATGCCAATCATTCTGCATAAAATTATGCACACTTTCTGCTTTGACATTCAGAAAAATGAATTACACTAGACCATTTTTGTGCAAATCCATAACATCCTACAAAACAAAAAAAGACAATTTGAAGAACTCATTTTTGACTTAGCTAAGTCATTGAATGGAAAAGGCTCTAGTGTTCTATCAGGACTATGTAAAAGGAGCATTTAAATTGCCATGCAACAACTTTGTTAACATTGATGAAGCAGAGACAGTAGTTGACAGCCAGCTTGCATATTAACAAAAGGAAAGCAGAGATGTTTAAAGCTCTGAAGAGTTAAAACGAGCTTGATTTTGCTTTGACATACTACAGGAATGTAACAGGACTATTTTATATAAAAACAAAGAGCTCTAAATTCGAACTGGAAAGTAGCACACACACTTAAAATATGCATATTGGATGCCAGAGAGGAATGGAGGTGGAGAAATTAAAATAAGTAAAATGTCTTCTGTAGCAAGCTATTACAGTTTATAGAATTCTTGCCTCTGACAACTTCCCAAGAACCCGCATCTGACACTGATACACAGAATAAATGGAAAATAGCCCCTTTTATCCTGTACTATGCTTTCCAACAGAATCAGTAAGGCTGAAGGACAATAGAAATGTGACTAGCCCATTAATTCACAGAGCTAAATTTAACAACAAAATGTCACACCTGCAAATATCCTAATGAATTTTCAAGCAGATCAAAATCATGATGATTGATTTCAGGATGAATTAGTGCTTTTGGAGAAATTTTGAGACATTGCAGAATTCCTTTCACTAAGTGTCACCTATCTTGGATGTTTACTGCCTGGTACCAAAGTGGAGAGAGGGACAGATTTGTTTCTGTTTCCTTTATGGCAGATAATAAACCATGTTTTCTCCTTTTAAAAAGAGATAAATTTCTTCCCAAGGCAATAAAAATTCTCTGTGAACTTTGATCTTCCTCCTAAAGAGTGTAAACAGATGCATGCTTATAAAAATGTGAGTCAAGATAAATAAGATATACAGTAGGACTCAATCACTGGTTCTTTGCTACAATCTTTCCCTTTTTTTGTGAATTGTGTATTTTCACTGTGAGTTTACTGGGTTCAGGGCCCAAGGACCTTCCTTACACCTCTGTAAATCAGAGTGGAGAAGTAATTATAAAACTAGGGAAATTAACATCAGAATTGGGCCCCTCATTTCTGTATTTGACTCAGAGACACCTGGCACAGAGAGACAGAGTTGCACGAATAAAGAATAATAGCTATAAGAAATAAGTGGACTTTTCTCTTTACTCAAGCTAATAGCAGAAGACCTTGAGAACTTGACCTAATGAAGAATGCAGCATAAATCTGCTAGGCAGCTATGAATATATGTAATATAGTGCCTTTTAAGGACTTGGGAAATTCTTTTCATTGTTCTGACCTCAAGACGGTCAGTATTGATATCTCCTGGCAATGGAAGCATAGACTGGCAAAGAAACAAGACTGTTGTCTTGATTTTTGAACACTAAAGAGTTTCCATGATGAAGCAGGCAAGACTTGAATAGCACAGATTTCTCTTAAGCTAAAATATGTGCCTAGCTCTTGGCTATTCACATAAGACTCATAAATGATGGAGATTCCATGCTTTCTGAAAGCTTTAGGAAATTTAATGGCTTGAAGGAGTCCACATATAGTCTATTAAATTTCTAAGTATGAGAAGAAAGAGCTCCTTCTCACAGTCATCAATGCTAACTATGATTTCTAAAGCAGTATCAACAAAAAGTGCAATTAACCTTTACCACTTATACGAGCTTATTACTATAGACTTTGAGGAAGTAGTAGCTGCATCTCTTTTGTTTAGATAGATGCCATAGGAAAAGTGAGTCCAAGAAAACTGAATATGTTAGTTAGTTCTCTTTTACAAATGTTCCATGATTCTCTTTTTGGAGGCATAGAGGACATTATAATACTATCAGCTCTACTGGCACAACTAAGATTGATACAGATGGGGGGGTTTTGATCACTGCAATGTAAGAAAGACATTAAGCTATTAGAGAGCGTTCAAAAAAGGGCAACGGTGATGGTGAAGAGCCTTGAGGGGAAGCCTTATGAGGAGCAATGGAGGTCACTTGGTCTGTTCAGCCTGGAGAAGAGGAGACTGAGCGGAGATCTCATTGCAGTCTACAACTTACTTGTGAGGGGAAGAAGAGGGGCAGGCACTGAGCTCTTCCCTGTGGTGACCAGTGACAGGACCCAAGGGAATGGCCTGAAGTTGTGTCAGGGGAGGGTTAGATGCTAGTAAAACGTTCTTTACCCAGAGAGTGGTTGGACACTTGAAGAGGCTCCCCAGGAAAGTGGTCACAGCACAAAGCCTGACAGAGTTCAAGAAGTGTCTCAGGCACATGGTGTGATTCTTAGGGCTGTCCTGTGCAGGGCTAGCTTGGACTTGATGATTCTTGTAGGTCTCTTCCAGTTCAGTGTATCTGTGATTCTGTATGTCCTAGAAGTCATAATAAAAACTTCGCTTACACATCTAGCAAGTCTTTTCTCCACTTTACCATACAAACCTTGGGCTGGCACGTAATCTTCTCTTCCCACACAACAAGGTTATCTTTGTGCCGCTAAATATCCTCATTTTTCTGCCTTTCTTATGATCACTGGACAGAACAAAAAGATGTGAGCCATTGCGCTTTTGTTACCACTGAAACTCTGTTCTCACTTAAAAAGTATGTGCCACACTTAAAAAGACTTGGGATGAGGGAGTTAAACTGCAGTCCTACCTACAGTATCCTATTAAAGGAAAAAAAGTTATTGGTAGAAGTAGGAGTATTAGCTGATCAAGACAACTTTGTAGCAAGCTATTTACCCTTTATGTTCTTTTTCCAAGACTGGAAATAAAATAGACACATGCTTTTGTTATTTTGCTAGTGTTCTGATAGGTAGATGACATTCAATTTCATATTGGGCACTATCACCCATAGGGGTGGTGCTTACACAAACAACTGTAATAATGGCAAATTGAATTATAAATACATATGATACATATCTGATATATATATGCTAAGCTTGAAATGGATATTAATTTGGGTAGTGCTCAGCAACTTTTGCCCAGAACGAGAAAGCAAGGTGGGTGTACATATTTCCATACAGCCTCTAGGGAGGGAAGTAACCCTATGCTATTCCAGTGTTTCTAGGTACATCTGTGATATCTCTCAGCACTCTATATTTCAGGAAGTCAGCCTGTTTGTGAAGTTATTGTAAGGTAGCAGCGGGCATAAGTAAAACACTGCTAATATAGTACTTGGCCAAAAGTAGCCTCCCCTGTAGGAGTTTGTTTATAAATTGCTTTGGTCCACTTGACAAGGTCAAATCCATTCTCTTAATGATGAATCTCATCTGTTCTGGTGCAGAAAGAAATGTTTTCTTTCACTTCTATGTGTGGTAAGAGCTCATTCATCTCTGTATGTTCTAAAGGGAAATCTAGCTACATCAGAGAGAGAAGGAGTATTCAGAGGGCAACTGATGGCCAGGAAGATATATTGAATTCACTTTCCTGGGACAGACATTCAAATGGTAACAAGTGATAGAAAACAGCTTTATATTTCAGCATGATGTGTGTTCTCTCTCTTATGATTAAACCCCCTGTGGGCCATCTGCATTTAATGGGTTAGAACTACTTTGTAGCTGCAGTTTTTTCCTTCCATGGCTCTTATTTATTTGAGAGGAGACCAAACTGCATTCTTAAAAGTGCAGCATGTAGGAAACACTGCCAAAAGAATGAGAACAAAAAGGCAAATTTATGGGCCAGTGTTGTTTTAAGCATTTAACAGTATAAATAGAAAGTGTAGATAAATGTGGACATGTAAGTGACTCTGTTTATCTTAGTTATATTATTTGCCTAAATTCCAGAAGAGAATTAGTCCAATTAGTTTATACAAGGGTTAATGCTCTGCTCTGGACTAGCAATTTAGCGTATGTATAGAACTGTTTTCACACCAAAACTAACACTCCTCCTTAGAACAGGTCTCCCTAAAAAGTAAAAACATTGGTCAGTCCATCCTTGTCTCTCTGATTCTTTTAAAAAAATGTTTAAAAAACGTCAGACACAAATACAGAAACTATTGCAGTAAAATAGATGTAAATTGCTGATTTAATGAATTTCAGTGTTTTAAGGATAGATGAATGGACTACCTTAGATAAAACATTGATATAAACCAAGTAATGTTGTTCCAGGACAATTTGACTTAGCATAGTAAATCTATTATGTGTTTATTAGGGATCATATTCTACTCCCAACTGAGGTCATTGGCAAGATTCCCGTTAACTTCAATTAGGATTTGATCATAATGAGATTTTTGAGTAGAGTTAAGAAAATTTCATCCCTCCTTGCCAACACTGAATTTTCTGGCTCTAAATATTCAATAAACTCCCAGCCAATGAGTGTGTTTTCCTCTTTTCTCATTGTATATACTACTTAAGCATTTGCTAAATAATACTCACTCTGATCTCTATTCCAGACCCTTTTCTGAAAGGGTTCCAAAATCATTTCATATTTTATTTACCCTGTGTGTTTCAAATGACATCTGACAGATTTTTCCATATATAAATATGCATTTCATTATACATTAAAATGTTTATAACAACTAATGAGAAAAATCATTTTTAATACATTAGAAGCTGAGTTGTTCCCCTAATATCCCTTTGAAAGAAAAATGCAATTAGCATGTTATGTATTGTCATTTTTTGTTAAAGAGCTCAGTTGCTTTCCATTTTTATGATTAAAAAAGTCATTTGAGTAGATACACCTGAGTAAATACAGTCTTACAAAGATTCAGATACTTCTGTTCTTGAGGATGTTATATAACACAGCTTTCATTTTAACTGTATCCTTCTCTTCTCAGATGGACAAAAGTGTTATGAAAGTGTTAACTAGGACTTTATCCCACCTACAAGCAGTTTGTTAATCATAATCAGACTGTATTTAACCAAAACCAAGCAAACTAAATTTTTGGTTTTAAACAAAAAATAAAAGGCTTTTAAGCAACTTACTCACCCCTCTCCATACCAATACATTGCTCTTTAACAATAATGTTACCAAAAACCTAATCTTTTGCAACTACTGGGTTATGGCAGAAGATTTCACCCTGCTGTAGTGATGGGGAGACTAAAATAAACCATGGTTGGTACTCATATATGGGTATTCTCACAGAAGTACAAAGCAGGGAGGATCAAGCCTATTTAAGTAATTTTTCATAATTAAAGAATGTAGAAACCATCATTGCCTCAGCTTCTGAGAAATGAAGTAGCCAGCAGTTAGCTTAAGTAGGGTTGCTGTAGTTAGAACTAGAACACAGGAAAGCAGTCCTGTGAAAGCATCTTGTGAGCCATCAAGTTCCAGTCTATAAGCCAGTCAGAAACTGTTTTTCACCTGATCCTATAACCTACATTTTTGGAAATTATGTTTTCCATGCTAACATCAATTACTTTAACCAATATTATTTTCTATACATTGATGTATTTATTAGTCTTGTCTATTGCTTACTCCTATGGGAATAATCACTGTTGTGATGGTGGGCAGCATGAGCTAAGCTGAAGTTCTGAGCTGTTGAGTGTGAGGCCTCACAAGTATAAAGGCTCACAAGCTGGGGAAATGTGCTGGTTTTGGCTGGGGTAGAGTTAATTGTCTTCACAGTGGCTAGTACAAGGGGGTTGTATTTTGGATTTGTGCTGAAAATGGAGTTGGTAATAGAGATATTATTATTTATTTATTTATTTATTTATTATTATTGAGCAGTGCTTACACAAAGCCAAGGACTTTTCTACTTTTTGTACTGCCACAGTGGCAAGGAAGTTTGGGGTGCATGGGAGATTGGCAAGAGAGACAGCTGGGACAGATGACCCAAACTGACCAAAAGGATATTCCAGATCATATGACATCATGCTTAGTATATAAAGTTGGGGGAAAGAAGGGGAATGTTTGGAGCCACAGTGTTTGTCATCATTACATGTGATGGGACCACACTGTCCTGGAGGTGTCTGAACACCTGCCTGCCCATGGGAAGCAGTGACTTTATTCTTGTTTTGCTCTGCTTACTTGCATGGCTTTTGCTTTCCCTATTAAACTGTCTGTATCTCAACCCATGAGCTTTCCAGATTTACCCTTCCAATTACTGCCCCAATCCTACTGGTAGGGGATTGACTGAACAGCTACATGGGACTTGGTGGTTGGCTGGGGTTAAACCATGGGAGGGGAAAAATATGAGTGCCTAGTCACAGAAAAAACTTCCTCTGGAAACATTTTGAAACTAAGAAGTATAAGTGTTTTTAATGAGTTCAAGCTCTGATCAGCCTCATTTAACTCTGAAGTCTAAATAACTCTGATATTTAAAAAAGTTATTAATAAAACATTAATGTGTCATTTTGAAAAAAAAACTTGTAATAGTTTATTCTTTGCAAACAAAATTTGCTTCAATCATGCTAAATGATCTCACTATTAAATGCACAATATTGGTTATGTTTGTTAAATTATATACTTCAGGGCCTTATCATAAAGTTCACACAAAATAAAATGCCTTTAAAATATTGAGCTGGATTTTTTCAACACTTCACAGTGTAAAATATTATGACAGTAAAGAAGTGAAGTGAGAAATATAGTTCATTTCCTCTTATTCTCAGCAACAAAAGATGCTTTCATTGATATGTTCCTGTGGTATGTAACACTACTGATTAAAATGTAGGAAGAAATCATTTTGTCAAATATTTCTGACCATCTTTATCATAAGGAGACTGGGTCTTTAGCTGCTAAATGCTATGTTGTCTATCACTTCTGTGAGTGTCTAAAAATCATAATATAAATAAATTTGCATTTCACAGATAAATATATATTTGTTCAAAAAATTGTTCAAATTCAGGCTTAAGATTTTCAAATTGTTGAGCAATCAATCATAGGAGAAAAAACAACACAGTGCTATGTCGTGACAAATTCTTCACAGCAATAATTACAACAATATTTCACTTTCTCTTTTAACAGGATAGGGACTCTTTGCCCAAAAGTTCTATAAATTTACTTCTCAGCATAGCATGATGATCACATATCTCAAACATTAGTTAAAGTACTTGGCAGGAAGGCTATGTAAATCACCTTCTTTTGTTTTCAGTTCATTTTCCACATCTTCAAAAAGCAGTGAAAATATTAGTTACTCATGTTAAGAAATCCTTAAGTGGATAAAATCAAAACACAAGAACAAAGTCCTGTCAAATGTGGGAGTATAATCCAGTGGAAAATAAAATCATTTACTTTGAATAGAAACTTGTTGAAATTATTTGCATATACTAAAATATCTCTTTTCTAGAATTTTTTATGAAAAAAAAAGAGCACTACAAATAGCTCTGTTGGGTCTGTTTGCACTGTTTGTGGAATAAGGCGCTACTCAGCTCCCTTAAAAATCTGAGTCTGGCCTTAAGCCAATGTGGGCCAGATTCTGCTATCCTTACCAGAGCTGAATAGTACCTTAAGCTGGGCCTGATTATGAACCAATTACTCAGGTTATGATGAGTGACTTTTTTTTTTTTTTTTTTTAATGAATGGGGCCATTGTGAATAAATATTTACAAGTGATTCACAATTTGGCCTATGTGAGTAGTTTCACTCCCATCAATGCATCTACTCATGGAGTAAAGCACTACTCTATAAAAGTGGCAGAATGTGATCCTGTTGTAGTACTTGACATCTAACACGAAGATACTTTTTCATTAGCTAAATGAAACACTGCAAGCAACAGGCTATCAGTCATTCTTTGAGACAAGGCTGATGCAAGAGCATGACAAGCTTAATGTAGGCCTGCAACTTATCACACCTCAGGTTTAATGAGGGGTTGAATACCTATTTATTTAATGCATGAAATTATGCTAGCAGCATGTAGCAAATAATTGCCATTGCTATATTTGAGGAGGAATTATTAGAATTGCATGTCTTTAATTAAAATCAGCAGGAAGATGACACGGTCTTTTATTTTCCCCTTTGATTTTGGAGGCATCTAATAATGCTGCAATATTTTGAAAATGGATTTTTTTTTCTCCCCAAGTGATCTGTCAATGCAATAAATGCTTAAGAACTGTTAGATTTTACTCTTGACACAAACCTTGTACAAATTATTTTGGGGAAATTTCAGAAGACAACAAAAGCAAATTCTGCTATGAAAACAAATAAGTAAATTGAAAGAAACAACAATAAAAGCGGCTTGGAGTTTGCCAGCTAAACCTTTGCTTCTTTATCCACTAATAAGAGCCTAAAAAATTATCTGGAAATCACTTTGGCATGTTTTAAATGCTATAAAAAATGTGGAAACTGGATCAAATAAAACACACACATAAAAAAGGAAAAACACTTTTGAACTGGAAACAGTTAGATCTGATAAAAAAACCCCCATCTATTTCCACCACTGTCATTCTTCTGCATATGGCACAAGTGTCTATATAAAACTAGTGTCTCTACCTGTACCAATATTTTTCTTTTTTTTTTTTTTTTGCTTTAAGTTATAAGGCTGATTTTACTGCAGTCTAAATAAACTGTAAAAAAGGGAAAAGATAACTTCTAGCCAGAATATTCTTTTGCAGTTTCTCTGGCCAAAATGAAGCTAATTTTTAGAAGGAGAATCAAATCAGTAAACCATAAATTGGAGTATATGTATATGTTAAACTTTATCACTGGCAGCAAATAGGACAACCTTTCTTTCAGCTGTGTAAGAATCTCCTGTAAAAAAAATAATAAAATAAAAAAATTCAACTGATCCTGATGGTTTCAAAGTTAAGTTTGTTTATTTCTCTGATAGGCTGCTGAATGGATTCATTTCCTATTTTTGTTTCGAGTTTAGCCCCCTTGAATGGGAGCAGAGCAAATTTGGGGGTTCCAGTGTGTTTGTGTTTGTGAGTACTGGCAGTTCTGCAGTTGCTGTGATGAAATGTGCTTCCTGGATCTTCCCTTCTTCCCCCATCCTCCCTCTGTTACTAACTAATGGCCAGAAAGAAAGCAAGAAGGAGCAGGGGGTGCCCAGAGAGTTGTATCCTGTTCTAATCACAGCCATGCAAGTCCTTCTTTATTTCAATTAATTTGCTTTGCCTTTATGAACCTGAGAGACTGACTGTTACTTTCAAAGGGGCTGACATTTCACTCATCTGAAGGAGCTTGGAATGTGACAGGGGAAAGGGAGGAGAAGTAAATCAAAGCAGATAGCAATTCTCCAGATGTAAAGTATTTTTCTTCTCCTCTATTTTTTTTTCCACCAGAAATGTCAGAAAGTCTGCTGACATTTTAATTCCTTTGTGATAGCTTGGGACCTTAGAGCCAAATCCTCCTGCCACTGCAGTAGAAAAGATTTTTCCTATATACTTTAAAGGTAGCAAACCAGTTTTATACTCTGGAAAACATATAAGAAAAATATTAGCAAACTGCAATTGAAACTAAATGAAATGTATTCTTATAAAGTCTTAAGGTCAGTTACAAACTGAAACTGGCAAGCCTTGTTAGACTCTTTTCATTTCAATTTAACTATAGAGTAGCAAAACCCAGTAAGACAGACTGTAGTGGACGTAAGACTCCACTGTTGTGGGTTTTTTCCTAAATCTGGATTCTCTTGAAAGTGGAGCAGTACTATTCCATGTTCTCTTTTAGTCATCTAAGTTTCATGACACCGTATCTGTAACCTTAAAGATTTAATTTAAACACTGATTGATTTACATAATCTGTGCACATCTTTCAAAACTCTATTAACCACTGATCCTGGTTTTAGTGATACATTTGACCAAAAACCTCTCATTATCTTTAAGAGGAATACACTCAGGTTGATAAGATAAAGGAGTACCTTCTATTCTTATTACATTACTTGTTCATTGATGTAAGTTCAATGAGCTTATCATGCATTTAGCAAAACAGCAGAGCTGGCTTAGAGCAGCATCACAGTACTGAGAGAGCTCAGTCTACAAATTCCACCTACAACATGAATGGTCATACATTTCCTTCTTTGCGTGATTTACATCCCCGGTTTAGTATAATAACTTTATTATCCTTTGCAGAGTTGCTCCCTTATGAAGTATTCATTTGTAGAGCATGAATTTTGTATACAGGACTGTTTAAAACCATGAAGTAGACATATTTGCTTAGTTGTTTTATTCTTTTTTGCAGGTTCTATAATCATATTTCATCAACTGGTACAAAAAAACATATATAAAGACCAAAACAAAGAGGGCCTGTTGAGCTTGATGCATGGTAAATCTATTTGATTTATTCTTGTTTTATTGTTAAATATCATATTGCATTTGTTTAAGCAGACATTGTGTATATTGTTATTTCTAGCATTCCACACACAGCAGCTTATTTTTTTTCCCCTTTAAATATAGGAAATAAAAATGGTTTTAGTTTGCTATCAAAAAAAAAAGAAGTTGAGAAAGGATACTGCTATATTACATGGCCCAGGAAATATTTGCTGCATGCTCTTTGGCTTTCATCCGTAGAACTGCAATGCTGGAGGACCTCCTTTCAAACTCTGGCTTGGTTTCAAAAGCATGTCCATTGGTTGCCCCAGAAAGTAATGAGTCAGTGAAAAAATTATTGAGGGGCACGTGGCTGAACTGATTCTGGTGGTTTGAAAAGCCTGTGTAGCCAGAATCTGTCCGGGGCGAATGGGAATAAGGTGTCATACAGGAGGACGTATCTCGTGGCAGCATGCAGGAGGTTACCACAGAACCGCTAGCCGCATTCCCTGCCCACAGATTGTTCTGAATCTGGAACATATAAAAGGAATACGATTAAATTTAGATAGTTAATCTTTTGTTTTTTGCAATGTTTGGTTTGCTTTACTTCACATATTCATTATTAGTTCTCCAAAACAAGCAACAAGTACTTAACTAGTTCTCTGCAATCATGTTAGAAAATAGCATGAAGAGATCACATGAAACAAAATGCTAAGAGCAAGGGCTCCTGAGTCATACTGCTTGTTCTGTCATCCATTTGCTCCATGGCTCCATATATGATGTTTACTGTTGAACTTCAGGATGTCATCAGCCCAGCCAGTCAATAAAATTAGTGGAAGCACAGAGCTGACTTCAGAGAAAAGGTGTCAAAACAGTGCATGAAATCATAGCTGTCTATACCATATAAAAAGCTTCTCCTCATTAGAATTCTTACAACAATGGTAACAAAGAGTAGAAAAGTGTGAACAAAACCAATTTGGATTTCTCAAGCTACAAAGCCCAACAAGTATTAATATTGAGAAGTCTTGTGTAATTACTTTTAAGCAAATGAAGCTATAAAACATAGGAATGCCTGATAATACAATCAAGAATTTTTCTTAAATTTCTGTCAAAGATAATTCTGAGATAAAATTAGTTTTCATTATGTTTTTGTGTGAAATTATACTTTGAGGGCATTTCTGTTTCAGCACTCAGCCATAACAGGCTGCACTGTGCCTCCCTGGAAAACGTTGCATGACAGACTAGGACACAACTTTGTGGTTACTGGTAATGTCTGGAGTAACCGTGTATGCAGGCTTTGATGTGTAATCCTTTCTATACTTGGCAGTCACTTAAAGCTTCATTCTGAGCCTCAGGCCTTCTATCATCTATGTATAGATGCTATTTATGGATAGGTGTTTTTCCCTTATTTGGTACTAGATAAACAGACAGGAAGTTTTTCAAGACCAAGCATAAGTCAGCTTTTGTCATTATCTCAGACTGTGTGTTCATCTATTCGTGCTCTGTTTACTTTGATTTGAGCAAACTTCACACTCAACAGCTGCCCTTTGGTTTTTTTCAAACTCTTTGTTCTCTATCTATCTATCAGTATTACATGAATATAATTTCTCACATACTCAAACTCCCTCAGTCATTTCTCACTTGCACACACCATTATACAATACACAGCTTTGTATGTCTTCTCTGCTTTTACTTGTACCTCTTTCCTGAATGCTGATTTTTTTAACATGTACAAATAACATCATTTTTAAGATCATTTAAAGACATTTTTAACATCATTTAAGGACACTGTTAGTCCTCATTCACAGTACCGAACTTGTCAGCCAGTAACTATATCCTTTCCTATTTGTTTTACTCTGCTGAATTTGTCTTCATCCTAAAAATCTGTTGTCTGTTTAGTATATCATTGCTCTGATGCACTGTGATTGAGCCCACGTCTTTGTTTTCTGCTATATGTTGGAGTAGTTGCAGTTACTTTTCTGTTAGCACTGTAAAGTGAATTCCCACTTCAAATTTAATTTTACATTCACGTTCCAAAGTCATAGACAAAGGAATTTTGACTTTAAGATATGAAGGTTATCTCTCTAGCTGAGTGATTTTTTTCTGCCAAAGTAGAGGTCAGGGGAAGTAATGAATTATGTCAGACACACACACACAGAGAGAGAATGAAAACATGTTTCTAATGCTGATGAGTTGGGGTTTTTTCCCATTGTCCTCTCACTTTGCAACAGCACAAACTCATCAAACCACCAACAAGCTAAAGCAATAAATTAAGGTTCACTGAACTCATCTAGCTCAGATCTAGTGCAGATAGCAATGGTGAAATAGTCTTGTATTAAAAGTTTTTTTCAGTTATATTAACGAGGTCATCAGGAGCTTGCAAAATAATTTGGGCTCCTTGGGAATTTCAGCAGCAAAAAAAGAACAAGTAAATTTTCCATTTTGGTTTCTTGCAGAAGCCTGATGAAAAGCCATGGTAGCAACATATCTCCCCAAGCTCCTAGAGTGCACAACTCCCTGTTTACACAGACATTCATAGGTACAGTCATACACATGATTCCACAGACACTTGTGAATGGAGCTTGCCTTTCCAAGCACACACATACACACAGATAGTTGGGCACACCTCAGACCTCTGCTCCTGCATATTTTAGGTGGTCTGCTGCAAGGTGAAGGAGTGAGAAAAGTGCCTGGGGAAGGATATCAAGGATTTTTCCGCTTTTTTGTCCATCTCATGAAATCTACAGGAGGAAAGAGAATCTAATGACAGTTTCAGAACTTCCAGTTCTCTCTACCCTTAATCAATTTTTAGAAGACTAAACCATCAGTCCATGGGAGACCCCCCTTCAGGTTGGCATGATCCTCAGCTGCCTTATTACTCCTTAATTAACTTACCTGAGCCAGTTTTGACTTACAATCACACAAATTCACCGAGGGAAGGACTAGTTAATCTAATACTAGCAGTATGTAATACAGGAGCTATTTCTGAAGGAGCTCAAATCTCCAAAGCTAACTCACATGCAACAAAGTCTCATTTATCTGACTTACTAAAATTTCTTTCTAAGAAAGGCTGTTCCAAATGCTGCAATCACCCAGGCTGCACAGATATATTTATGGGGGAAAATGTCCCAAAAAAATCTGTTTAAATAGGAACATGCACAAGTTTGCCTTTAATACAGTCATGATGGGAAGACTTCAAAAGTTTCAGAGGCTCAGTTTGAAAGTGCCCAATAACCTATGTGGTCTGGAGGAATCACAAAAACACTGTTTCCCTCCATATTTCTAGTAGTTTGGTTTGCAGTAAACTAAGTTTAGTACAGCCAATTCTCCTGCTATTTTTATCCTAGAAAAATCTCTTTCAATCTAGCTTCAGTGAGATTTCACAGGTGTAAATGAGAACAGAATTCAGCTGCAAATCCTAAAATATACCATTGTCTTATTAAAGAAATATGTCAACAAACTATTAATTCCTAAAACTTTCAAAGGGGTGCCCTAAGTTTCTTCCTTAGAGGAAGGAATCCAAATTCATAAACATAACTTCAGGAATGCCCCAAGATGCTAGGGAAGTTTTGCATCTTCTCTTATGAGGCAGTTACATTTTCCAAAAGAATGTTTCAGTCATATCATTTTTCTATTCATTTTAGTTGGTTGAGTGGCTTCACTTCTGATATTAGATGTTCATTTCTTAACAAGGAATTACAACATAAATATCTTGTAGTGAAAATTAGGTGCAGAAGGTATTCATGTATTAAAAATAAATACAGTAGTGTTTCACAATAAGTTAAAATTAGCAAACCTTCTTCTGGTATGTTAGAAGGAAAAGGGACATTATGTACATAAATTTAAAGAAAATATTTTTCCTCTTAAAATCTTGTGTGATCCATGAACTACATAAAAGGCAATTCAGAGTCTGTGAATGAGGCTACACATACAACACATCTCTGGTTTCTGTTAACATCACAAATAACTTGAGCTTTGCTCTTGTGGTTAGCATGAAATTACCAGAGCCCTTCAATATATTTACCTACTCTATGTTTTATACACACATGCACATACACACACCCCCTTCCTGATAGAAAGAGAAATAGGATTTCATAACTGTGACAAGAACATAACAGGAGGGTTATGGTTGTTAACATGGCTATGATATCATTTCCTAAGCACATGACCTTCTGCTTGACACTTCAGAAGAAAATGAGCTGGGGTAATTGGTCATCCCAATTGGTGTCATTGCTTTTTCTTTTTTTCTGTTAAACTTTCAAGCTCGTTGAGCTTCAACCTTTTTACACAGCATGTCGAGAAATCACATAAACCAAAGTCTCAGCATTTTCTGCGAGTTTTACTATCAGGTTCTCCCAACACCAAATCTCTTGACTCATGTTATTTGAGTCAACTGCCTATCCAGACTGTAGTTTGTTTTCAACAGTCACACATATGAGCACACACAGATTCTATTTGAGTAGGCATGTGTTTTAGTGCTTCACATGGAAAACAAAATTCTAATCTCTTTTAATATCTCTGCATATTAAGTAGTAAGTTATTGCTATATTATATTACATAATAAATGTTATGTATGTTGAATGCTACTATGATTATTCTACTAAGTGATTAGAAATTACACATTTACTCTGTGTTCAGGATGTTCTTGGACACTGCAAGGAAAACAAGAGTGGCATTAACTGAACAGTTAAGAATCTATGTAATTACAGAAAACTTCAATGTCAGACTGATTTGCTGAATTTCTGTCACTCGTCTTCTTATATGAAACAACAATCCTTGCACTGACAGAAAATATCAAACCTGTGCTAGCACACGGAGCTACTTTAGGCAAATTAAATAAAAGAGCAGTTAAACTGTTCAAAACTGCTAGTTCACAATTCATGACCTGTTGGTTGTTTCTAGTCCATCAGCACAATTAATCTGGTGTGTCATTTCCCGCATTTTTATTCCTGAGGTCCTCTTAAGACTATCCAAAATATAGGTGTACATTTGCTTATACTTCCCTAGTTTGTAGACTCATAGATTCTCAGAATAATTTAAACTGAAAAGAACCTCTGTTCCGAACCTTTGCTCACAGCTAACCTTGAATTTGGATAAGGCTACCCAACCCTATGCATCCATGTTTTGAGTAGCTCCAGCTACAGGTTTTCATAAAGTCCTATAGGCAACTTGTTCCAAAGCTTTACCACTCTCATTGTATTTTTTTATTTACATCTAGACAGAATATTCCTTGATTTAATTTGTGAATCATTTTGTAGAAGCTGTTGGACCTAGTGAACATGAATATCACCGGTACTGTATTGGGTTCAGGTACATACAAGAGAGCTACAGCACACTGTTTTCAGATATGTCCATGAAATGCTAGTTGGCCCATGGTAGTGAAAGGCTTAATGATATAACCTTAAAATGCATGAAAGACCCATTCAGTCCATTTAGGCTATATTTGGTGAACAAAATAAAAATCTGGTCAATTGATTCCACACTTAAACAAGTTTGTTAAGCTGAAAAATAATGTAAGCCTTTGTTCTTGTGCAAGATGCCTTGCAAACTGTAAATTCTCCCTACTGCAATCTCAGGGCCACTCATGATAATAATTATTTATATTTCACATCTCTGATTCAGTTAAAGAGAAAAGTTCATACTTTGAAAAATACTATTTAAAAAATTGTATCTCAGAAACAATCAATTTGCCTTATAATTAAGCCCCAGTAAAGTCACTCACACATTTAAAGAAATGCATTTTAAAAAAAAAAAAAAAAAAAAAAAAAACCCAAACCATAGAGCAACAAACTGAATGTTGACACTATGAGGAGGACCACATACAGTGGTTGTTTAGAACCATGGAAATTAAAGTGCAGTGCACAAGCTACTTTGTGTGTGGAACAGACACCACCCAAAAAGATTAGAAGTGTTACTCTTGTTGAAAGATCGGTCACAGCAAGGCAAGTCAGCACACATGCAGCAAGCTACATACCATCCAGGTGGAGGCTCAGCCTGAGCTGCATGCTGTCACAGCTAGACAGCATGAGTGTATGGTAAAACTTCTTTGAAGCTGACTCAGATATGTCTACCAAATCTACTCCTACTTAATCAGTGTACTCATAGCCTTAATGAGGTATTGTGATTAACTGTCATTTATATGTCTACTATAGTTAAAAGAAATTTTAAGTCATGTAACATGTGGTGTCTAATATATTCCATATGAACATTTAATTGCAGCATGTAACTTCGATTATTGCTAATGAGGATTACCCATATGTACTAAGGCTAGAGAAAACTGGAATGGTGATCCAAGGACTTAGTACTTAACACATGTATACTGAAATCACTTCTACACTCTTTGATTGCCAACAAGTTATGTGATGCTGTGCTGTTCAATGTATTAATTTGATTTATCAGTCCGGTGAATGGAAAGAAAACTTCAGCCTTTTCCTTCTCTTTCTGAGATTTCAACATTCTCCCTTCTTTCTACACCTTCCATAGCACTCCAGTTGCCATACTTTTGAAATGCTTTTTTCTCCTACCTGCACTAGACTTGGTTTTTCCAACCAAAACAAAAATTTGAATTCTGTCCTGTCTAACTCTTGCCTGCATTTTCAAGAAAATAAAACAGCCCAAACAATTTACATGTCATATGGAGAGGGCAAGTAGAATGGTGTGGCAAAATGAATCCTTTTAAAAGAACTTAGAAGAAAAATGTCAACAAATGAACATGATTTAAAGAACAAACAAGAAGGAGGAAAAATGCAAAGGAAAGAGCCTAGGTCGGAGAAAAGTGTTGCGCCTTATATCTGCTTTTCAATGATACAATTTACTGTTTATTTACATACTGATGCACTTGATTATAAAGATAACATCTTTATAAATTTAGCTCATACAGGGAAAGCTGGAAGTCTGTATGACAATATTGTAGGCTTTTGATCAAATTTCACTCTTTTGTGTGTAAATAAGGAGGGAGTAAAATGAAATTTTGTCTCAGGATTTTTTGGTGCCTTGCTACTTCTCACACTTAGGCATTTAATCTGACGAGATCAAGTACGCTTTGTAACAGTAGCCTTCCTACTAATTAGGATGGCAAAAGTAGTGAAATAAAGGCCAATAAGGTAAGAGAATAATAAGGCTAAAGAAGCTTTTTAGTGTACCTCTCCTAACACATCATATATAGATCCATGTAAGATAACTACACATGACTGCAGCTGAACCAGGCATCAGAGTGAAAAATACATTTTTAGAGATTGTCTTGTCTATTTTATACCTTATCCTTTAGAAAGAAAAAATTAATTGACCAGATTTTTGCCAACTTTAAAGGAAACCTGTCTCTGGCATAAAAGTCCCTTTGATTAAGTTTCCTAAGGCACAAATGCCTAACACTGACCTGACCACAGCTGCCTACCATAAAGGGTGCATCCTCGTAAATCCTGTTCATGAACAACTCTTACAGTGTCTCGGATATCCTGATACATCCTTAGTAACACTAGATGCTGTATTTAGGTGACTTAAGTAAGTGATTCTGGATTCATTTCCCCACTGATGTTAAGATGCTCCCTCTTAACTTTCTCACTATCAGTAGAATATTGCTAATTAATGAGGCTCAAACCCTCTGGGATATTTGTTTTAACCAGTAAATTATTTTCTGAGTGCATTTACGATGACAGACCACAATGTGTTGCATCTGCAAGAGAAGCTTGAAGTTCAAGTATTGAAGCTAATGAAACCGAAACCTTTTACTAAAATAAATGAAAAGCACTGTGCATAACATATTCCTAGAAAAATCTGGTTTTCAGCATAATGTTGTTAAAGGCTTGGAAAAACATGTGAATAACAGATGATTGTGCTAGAATACTGTACTGACTGCCCTCCTCTGTAATCCATGTGTTGCCATTATAATTAATGGAAGATGTATGCATGAAGAATTTGGGAAGTTTGGGAGATACTGAAATTCTTGGCAGACAGATGAGCAATTATTTTACACAATAAGACACCTAAAGTCAACATACTGTAAAAATAATTAAGGTTAGACTGAAAGAGCAAAACAAAGAAATATTATAAAAAAATAACCAAAAAAAAACCAACACCCCCCCCCCCCCCAAATTATTATTATTAAGATAAATATGTGCAATTTAACAGCAAAATTAGACTGGATTATAGAAACAGGTATTGGGCCCAGACCACTTCCAGAGGTCCCTTCCAACCTCAATCTTTCTTTAATTCAGAGCCAACCTTCTGTCTGAAATAAGTTGAAAGAATCATTTTGTCACAGGGCAAACTTTTCAGGTGTATATAGTCACACAACACATAGTATCATTGTGTTCTTAATTTGTACTGCATGAAGATAATAGGTAAAGAGACTAAGCAGTAGTCTCCACAACACCCTTTGTTGACTGCAAGAAACTGATGCTTCTTCTGGAGTGCAAGTGGGATGTGTTTTGTCAACAGATCCATGGTGAGACTCAAAGCAGAAAACCTTCAGACTGCAAATCCTTATAATGCACACCAAATATTCACATTTGTTCCTGTTCCTTCTGCCACACAGCTGTAAACATCTTATCTTGATTTTATCCTTTTTCAACACGCATCCTATTTTTTCCCCAGCAACGCAGAATCTGTTTTTTCCTGTGTTTATAAAGGCTTCATACATAAGCTCTAGTGATCTGTGTTCCACAGTCCCCAAGAAAAACTATTTACTAAAAAGTGTGGCAAAGCTTGTCTAATATTTGCTTATTTCATTGTCATAATAGGAGTGTTTGTAAACAGGTGGTGATGGGGAATAACAATAAAGAGGAAAAGGGATATTTGAATTTTTTTCTTGCATTAACTACAATGAAATAACGGAATTGTTTGGGAAATCAATCTATAACACCAAAATCAAACATGCAGATAACAACTTTAAATACCTCTTTCTGTCTGAACTGTGGGGTAGATTGATGAATTTGCAGCAAGTCATGTACTGTGTATTTATTTTCCATAAGTAAGGCACTTATAAATGGACATCTAGTTCAAAAGATTCGAATGTAGTGATGTTAGTGGTCATCATGTTTTTCAAACAGATTTTCATTGTCTCAATCAATCTCACTCGAAATTTATGTATATTATACAGACACAATTTTCATGAAGGTGAGAATTTAAAGATGTGAAAACTATGAAGAATTACCACCAGGTTTGCAAGAACATGAATTTTTATTGAATGTTCTCTAATAATTACCTGGATACTTATTCATATTCCAATATACAGCAAAGCAACCCCATTCTTCACTGAAGAGTAAGGTACCATGTTTTTATCATGTAGCCAAACTATGCGTGCAAGTGCTCAGCTAAAATAGCCAATGTAAAGTGGACTCACCTTCATTTAGCTTCTTGTTCTTGTTCTTGAAGTACAGCACAGTACAACACAACTTTCTCATGCAGGTGACCAAACTCAATTACATGTTTGTGTCTCTCTGTTTACCTGCAGTGTGTTAGTCTGTGTTTGTAGGTGAGCAGGACATATTTGTGTTTATGAGTGAGTATACATTTTATATTTCTATATATTTTGGAGATGCTTGATTTGAGATTATGGGACAAACATTTTCATTTCAATCTCCTGGTTTTCAGAATTTATAAATTAATAACAGAAAGCTTTACCAGGCTGAAACTTTGTTACATCATCAGTCTGGGAGATAATTTTTAAACAAAATTGTAAAGAGAAAGGCAGTGAATTCACTCATCTTTTTAACAATCTGAAAGTACAAACCAGATATTTTATTGGTTTTATAATTTTACAGATCATATCAAATAATTAAAAAATGTGGGATTTTTGAAAAACATTATTTTAGGAAAATAATTTTAAGTGTTTATCAGTGACTTGCAATATTCCATTATCTTATGCTAATGAAACTTCTGTCAATTGGCAAAATTTGTAGATGAAATCCTACTGAAAATATATGACCTTACAGACACAAAAATTAATCCCAAAGCTTATGGTTCCTTGTATCCTTTGTTGCAATGCTACAGAAAAGTCAGAAAGGCTTTCAAAAGAGACCTGAACACTTCAAGTGAGATCTGTGAGTGACCATGCATCAATGTCTTTGTGAAACTACCTAATAGTACTTAAGATCTTTTTGCACACCTTACTGAGGTAATCCTCAAACAAGTATTGTGTCCACCTACTTAAATACATAGTGCGGGTGTCATGCAGTTGTTGATGTAATTTGGGTTAATGCACTATTACACTGCAAAACAAAAACAAGCAGACTTATAAGTGCCACCAGAGCTAAATTGTTGTGTTCATGTTCTGAACTGCTGGAAAAGAAGCCAGCTCTGGCCCAGGCACCAAACCTAGTAAGGTGCAGCCTCTTCAGAGGTAAAGCACGTAAAGCTGGGTAGATGACACAAGGGCCGAAGATCCCTATTTCAAAGCTAATCACATTCATAGAATCATAGAATCATTAAGGATGGAAAATTTCACCACGTCCAACATTTGGCTAAACACCATCATCCCAACTAAAGAATAGCACTAAGTGCCACATCCTGTCTTTTCTTGAACATTTCAATGGATGGTGACTCCACCCTTTCAGTGAAAAAATTCTTCCTGATGTCCAACCTGAACCTCCTCTGGCACACCTTGAGGTTATGTCCTCTTGTCCTGTCTTGTTGTCTGGGAGAAGAGACCAATGCCCATCTGGCTACAACTTCTTTTCAGGTAGTTGTAGAGAGCAATAACGTCTCCCCTGAGCCTCTTTTTCTTCAGGCTGAACAACCTCCGCTCCCTCAGCTGCTCCTCATAGGACTTGCCCTCTAGACCCTTCACCACCTTCACTGCCCTTCTCTGGGTACTCTCCAGCACCTCAATATCTTTCCTGTAGAGAGAGGAACTGGACACAGCACCTGAGGTGTGGCCTCACCAGTGCCAAGTACAGAGTCCCTAGTCCCTAGTCCCTAGTCCCTAGTCCTGGTGGCAACACTGTTTTTGATACAGGCCAGTATGCCATTGGCCTTCTTGGCCACCTGGGCACTCTGCTGGCTCATGTTCAGCCGGTTGTCAACCAGCACCTCCAGGTCCTTTTCTGCTGGGCCACTTTCCAGCCACTCTGCACCCAGCATTGGGGAATGTAGAGCATGACCAACGCAAGCCCACATAGAATATGAGCATATTCTTAAGGCTGGCAAAGATCTTGCACCCTGATGACGTAGAAGAGCAACAAAACACCAACAGTGGAAGGGACCTGTGCAAGATTTTTTCTTTGTATGGTGCACTTTTTTATTAATTATGTGGTAAAAGCAATGGTTTCAGAATAAAAGTATGTAATGTGCTAAAACAACCAAGCAGAAAAACAACAGCGGAGTGAGGCTAGGCAGTAAACCAAAGGACCAGAGAATATAGACAGAAGATTATAGTTGTATTACACAGTATACCTTACTATATTCTAACAGGAAACTGGAAAAGAATAAAACACACTAAACAAACTACGTGTCTGAGAGAGCAATCTTGTCCCTCTGCCTCCCTCTCCCAGCCATATACATTCTACTCTGATTGTACATGGCTGTAATGCGGTTTCATGCTAGTCAAAGACTTTTTCTGTTTAACGGTCTGTTGAGGTCTGTAAAGAAATGGCACATGTTTAATATGTCAGAAGGAAGTTGTCTAGAGATCATGGAGTTTATGCCTCATCTTAGCAAAGCGTAAATGACCAGAGTTGTTCCAACAGGTGCCAAATGTAGAACCAAAGTACTACTTGGTCATTGCCATACCTGAGGGTAGCTGTCAGTCCTTGGGAGAACAGATATATCATAGGTGGCAGCAAAATGGCTCTTAGCTTGCTGGATTTGACCATAGCGTTCTCTTTTCCTCCATTTTGCTCTTCGATTCTGGAACCAAACCTATGGTATACAAGGAAACAATCATAATATTAACTCAAGTACGTACTGTGCAAAACATTTTAGGAAAAAAACCAAAGATTTTGGACAGTAGTTTCAAAAATTTCTGTTCACCTAAGAAAGAGGCATTCTCCACCTGAGAATTAATTTCTTGCAGTTTCAATCTTGTCAATGTCATACCTGACTAAGTTATTCCTGTCTATTTTAAAAGTGCATGTTATTTTCTTCCTATCATCTGAAAAAAACCCAAAAGACAAATAAACAAAACAACCCAAAACAAAACAAAAAGCAACAACCAACCTGAGAAAGATGTCTGTAGCAAGTTGAATTGTAACAAAACTTTCTCTTAATTTTCTATGCTCTGACTTGCTATGACTACCCATAATCTGCCTCCTAGAGGTGTAAATAATCTTTATTAAGTGCAGTAATGAAAAGGCAGGAAAAACTGGCACCAAGACAGCAGTCTGAACTGCAGAAAAGGTTTCTCTAAGGAAGGCTAAAAAGGCAAGAAGATAATAATAATTCACCAGGCCACAGACAGTTTTTAAAACATTGTGACCTTTTTTTCACATTGTTGTTATGTGATAGCTGTTTCTGATAATGGAAAACTAAAGAATAGCACTTCAATTTAGACTATGAAATAATTTAGAACTGAATGCTTTCTTGTCAACTGAAAGGTAATTTTTTATCTTTAAATTTCTTTATAGTCTTTGGATTGATCTGTAATATTTTGAGTGTCAGGTGTCATATCAAAACCTATTATATGCTGATTTCTTTATGTTACTAATCTCTGTCTTTGTCTCATGGTTTTCAAAATTTATTTTTTATTTCAGACAGGTTTTTTGCATAGACACTTCCTGTATTTTGAGGAATGTTTTCTGATCCCAGATTTTGGGTTAGTTAAAATAATACTGTTTGTTCTATAATTCCATTCTTGCATTGACCTTTGGAGAACTCAACTGTCCTTTGATGCTGCTTAAGCAACCAGGACAGAATTTTGCTCATTTTAATTCCCAGGGACATGCTGTAGATTTAGTATGTGCAATCTTTTAAAATGTACTCAGAAATCAAAGCAAGGTTCATGCATATAACTCCTCAGTCTATATGGTTAGGGACCTCTTTGGTAAATTTGTGTTATTTATGACCCCTGAGGTTCAACAAAAAGAAATGAAAAGGCAGGGGGAAAAAATCTCTCCTTCTCCACTGGAGGCATAAGGACAAGATAAGGGAATTTAGTCATGAGGTCCTTTCATTGAAAAAAGACATTGACAATCTCTTCAAAATGGGTACCAATTACAGTATTGACATGCAGCAGGAAAGAGAACAACTCAGATAAATTAGGTTCAGGTTGGCTCTCTCTGCATGTGTGCAGGACAAATATTAAATTGGATGCTGATGAAATGGCGGTGAAGGGAACTATGGGTAAGGTATCCAGCTGATTGCTCTGCTAAACTAAATCAAACAATTTGCTTGAATTTATAGTAACTTTAAAAAAAAAATAAAAAGCACACATTTTTTTCCTTTGACAATCCCCCAGAATGTTTCTGTTTACACCACTTTACAAGAAACTGACTCTTGGCAGAGATAAAGCAACCATTTGCCTCCACAAAGCAATGTGGAAATCTGCTGCTTGTTATCCTTGAATTGCCAGATGCTTGCCTCTAATGACGTAAGGCCTTTTAAATTGCTTAATCTTGTGATGGAATACTCTTGTTACTCTGGATAGAAATGGTCACTATGTCCTTTCGTATTTAGTATATGAGAAATATAAAGATCAGTTACCTTTTAAGAAAGGGAAGTACATGTTTAAATAAGATAGAAATAGAAATTTGTGAAAGTCTGGTGCAGACATATATATTTCTCATTTACTCTCTTTTTGTAATAGTCTTAGCGTATGAAACCTCTAAAACTTAGAGGAAAAAATGTGGGAAAAAAAAAGACAGCTGGCACACTTTAGTACAATTCTCCTCTCCCTGTTCCAACTACTAATTTGTTCTTGAAGTAGGTCTCTTTATTCCAGAATTATGCTTTTGTTAGAATAATGTTTTAATATTATGCAAGTTTGTTTTTTTTTTTAATCAAGACTAAATCTCAAAGAATGGAAGTCATAGTTGGAAAGCTGTACCAAATTCAGAGGGAGAGGGATTGCACAGAGCCTGAAGAGTTAAAAGCCACTGAAATAAATTCTCTCAGCATTGCTGATATCACATCAGTGTAACTGAACACACAGTTTTGGACTCTTTTCTGATGACAACAGTGAATATGATGTCTGCTTGAATAGACATGAAAAGAACACTCCTTTATAAAATTAATTAGCTGACTTTGTTTCTGAAAGCGATGCTGGTTTAATTTTAATTTGTATGCATGTGCACTGATGTCTGTTTCTTTATATGCATGTGTGAGTATGTGTTTAATTACAAGTTGTAAAGTTGTTATCATATTCAAGTCACTAAATTAAAAAAAATTAGTCCCAGTCTGTAAGAATCAACAGGACTTCTATTCTCTAAATTGAAATGGTGATTATTACCAGAACAGGGAAGATATCTAAAATTAGGATAAACTTGGAAAATGTGGCTTACACCCTTTTCTAATGGAAGATCTCTAAACAGGGGAAAGGCTGCCTTTCCTGGATACTTAGCTTCTTTTCTCACCATTACATATCCAAAGCCATAAATATTGTTGAGATTACTGTATGAGCACATATTGAATGAATCACATTTGTACATAGTTAAGATACTCCATGCATGAAGTGGTCAACAGTATGTTTCATTCCAAAAATTAGAATAATGTTTGGATAGAAACAAGGAATTTGACGTCTTTTTAGACTGTGCCTTTCATGCCGTAACACACATAGAATCCTCTGCATCTGACTTCTGCATCGTCATCAATCTGAACTACATGCAACATGTCTCTTTAATGAGATTTTTACATGTAACAATTTATGTATTCACTGTCTGAAATTCTACAAGAGATCAAGACAGTTTTACTATAAATGATATTTTTCTCATCTTTCAAACAAGTTTCTAGAACAGCAACACATGCTATTAAAAAAAAAAAAAAAAAACAAGTTATTTCAGAACTGCAGCATAACAGCTCGTATTCATAAAGAAATAAAGCAAAACAAGCTGTTTACTTTAGCTTTACAGGCTTTTGTACAAACCCCAGGAGTGTCATTTACCAGTTCCTACAATGCATGATTTGTCATGAAGATGCTGAAGTTTGGTTCCTACCTGGACTCTGGCCTCAGTGAGCTCTGTTCTCAGAGCTAGCTGTTCTCTTACATAGACATCAGGGTAGTGAGTTTTCTGGAATACTTTCTCCAGTTCCTCCAGCTGCAAACTGGTGAAAGTTGTTCTGTGTCTCCTCTTCTTACTACTGGAGACATTGCTGTCACACTTATCGCCAAGTTCATCCAGGTCCCCCTTCTCCTGCATCCCTTTCCCTGGAGACATCCTAAGATTGTTGCAATTGTCCATGGGCCTGCTCAGCTCTGCATGAAGAGGCTGTCCTTCCACTTTAGTAATCCCGTAGTTCACTGTACACAAGGGAGGTTAACAACTGGTTAATATCTGGCTAAATAACTGATTAAAGGGGAAGGGGGGCCAGGGCAGGGGGGGCAGGGGGGTTGGGGAGAGGAAGATTTAGATTCAGGAGTTCATATAAAACAGTTTCACAAGGAACACAATTCTAGGAGGCTCTGTTATTTCTATACGAGATCATGGAAGAGGAATTTGTTATATTAACCACAGACAGTATAACTGTACTAAGTTACACTGAATTTTAACTGAGAATTGTATCTGAAAATATCGTCTAAAAACTTTCAGAGTAAGGACTGCACGAGAGTACTTAGATATTTTCACTCTACCATTACTGCCACTAAAGTAGTTAATAATCCATGAAATTGGCATCAACGAGAGTTGCACAGATAAGGAATCTTAGCCCAAAACATATTTTCATAGAAGTGGCACAGACTACTGACAAATGTGCCTTTAAACTTGGAAGCAAATGTAAAAACCTCTCTTTCTATGAAAATACAAAATAACAGTGAAATAAACTAAATAGCTGTAAACTGACAAATCAAGAAGCAAATGAAACTGAAAATTAACTTCTCTTTACAAACTTAATAAATTCCATATACCTTCTCTTGGATTTGTAAAGTGGAATTGTTTCCAATTAGGTTTGTTATGGTTACAAAATACAGAGCATTTCTGCAAAATGTTAACTTATTTAAAGGGATCGTTTCATATACTTTGTATAAAGATTGCAGGAACTATTTGTCTTTAGGTAAAACCTGAGCGGTAGCAACAAGAAACATTCTGCAGCAGGTTCTTAATAGGAAATGAAAACATTTCCTATTTTTAATATTTTTTACTTATCTCACGTCATAAGTTACAGAATTCAAAAAACCCTATTTTTTTTCTTTTCCCAGAAAAAAAAAATGAAAAAAGTTTAAAACTCTATAGAAATTAAAATCTACAAAAATTATATGTTACATACTAGAAGTAGCTTGCTTTGGGATTTTCCCATATCCTCAGTAATTTCTTTTTTATTTTCAATCTGAGCCGGTTGTAACAAAACAAAATTTTTAGATACTTACCATCAACACATACATAGATAGGAAATACCCCAAAGCCCTCGAGGCATCCATTAAATTGGGTAATTAAGACAAACTTCAATGTATAAATTAATTTTCTGCAGGGTTTTTTTAAGTTATACTTGCAGAATTCTGTCATTATACCTTATAAATCTTTTTGCAAAAAAAAAGTTTTCAAAAATATATACTTCAATGACTTTATGAAGTAAAAATAGTAAGATATTGTTAGTCTCCTTATTGTTGCTGATCTTAACCACGTTTTCCAATTCTGCCAGGAAATTAAAGTTCTTTTTTTTATCATGTTGGAATTTTGAGGAAAATTTTAAATGTTTCAGAAATAATACATTCCACATTCTCCTTGCCTATCAGCTAGAAAAATATAATTGATGGAATGTTTGACACTATTGTTTGGATGATCGGTGTTGTTTTCAGAATAATCACCTTTACGCATTAGTAACAGCATAGAGAACTCCGCTACGCCCGCAGGACGATATTTGAAAGAAGCAAACCTGACCAAGTGACCTTCTGTCCCCTCCCTGGGACGGCCTCGGAGACCCGGCCGTGTCCGGCGTCCCTCCGACAGCGACACCCGGGGATGCTTTTTCCCGGAGTCTGCTGGGTGACAACGCCGCTGCACGCAGCGGGCGCGGGGATGGCCGGGGAGCGGTCGGAGGGCGACTGGGGGTGAGCCGGGGGGTGGCGGGGGGGCGGCCGTGTCCCGCTGCACCCTCCGGACCCCGCCGGACTCTCGGGCGGGCGGCCGCCTAGGCGGGCGGGCTGTGCCGGCGTGCCTGGAGCTGCGCTCCTCGGCAAGCCGGGGAACCCGGGCAGAGGCCAGCAGGGAAGACAGTAGCCGGAGGGTTGCACTGAAAGGAAAAGAGCTCTTTCAAACTAAACGGTTGCCTTCTTCCTATGTTATTGCTATTACTATTTTATTAATTATTTATTGTTAGTTTACTACGACCTAACAGCCCCTCGCATGCCCGCACCCAAAGGCTGCACAGCCGCCTTCGGTCTTCTCGGACAGGAGAATCTCTGCCCTCTCCTATACATCTCCAGGAGAGAGAATAACCCTGGGACGAAGACTCACCGTTGTTGTCCTGGCAGGGCGATGTCCTCTCCAGCCTCACATGATGCTCAGCCCTTTGCAGAGGGTTGAAGGCCTGTACACATTTGCTGCCTGACGTTTTGCTATAAAAGGACTCATTGTCCAAAGTTTCCATAACGTGCTCCAAAGTGCCTCCTGCTCCCATGTAAAAGTCACTGTTCTTGCTCGGCTGGCTCTTCAGGGCAAACTTCTCGCTCAGAAAATCCATAATCATCTAAGGCTGCTTGAGAGCCTCTTCCCTAGACAGAGGCTGGACTGTGAGCGAGGGAGGGTGAGTGGATGGGAGGGAAGGAAGGAGGGAGGGAAAGACGTTCAGAGCTCAGGGAGCTGTTCTGCCTCCTAGCCTTTGATTTGTCTTGTCTTGAAAGGAGGGAACCTGAAGTTGCTCTTATATCTTGAAGCTCAGCAGGACTTCTTATGCAACCTCCCATTTCTAATGAATATGAAAATAAGCAAGCAGTCTAACTCCACCCCAGGTCCCCCAAGACCTAATCCCAACACAGGAGGGAGTTCCAGGCCCATTTTCGACACGCAGATATGTTTCAGACAGACACGCACAAGCATTCGGGGAGATACGGAGGGAGGGAAGGAGGGAGGGAGGACAGATAAAAAAGACATTTCCCTTCTGCAACCTCTCCACATTTCTCCAGGGATCCTTGAACGTGAATAATCCCTCGCTTCTCTCCCTCTCCCACCAGCCCCCCGAGGGGCTTAGAGCAATATAATTTCAGGGGCACATACCCTCAATTAAAGGATCTTCCTTAATCGATTTGACTGATACGTCGGTAGCTGCAGTCCTCTCCTCTGAAGTTGTAAAATTAAGAACCGGTGTTCGTCCTTTATTAAATAGCTCAGAAGTTTGATCCTAGACTTAAATAAAGAAATATTATAGGTGGTTGTTTGTGTAGAGCGAATGGATAAACAGAGAAATTCAAAACTAGAAATCTATCACGTCAGAAATCGGCCTAAAAGAAATTTGTCTGCTATGAAACAGACCTCATCCAGTCTGGCTCTCCGTGTTTGAGGGGTGTGTGTGTGCGTGTGTGTGTGTGTGTGTGTGTGTGTACAAAGTGGTAAAAACAGACCTTTATTTTAAATCTGAAATACCACTACCGAGTTGGAAAAAAACCCAACAAACAAACAACAGCAACAAACAAACAAACAAACAAAAAACCTCCAAAAACCCAGTTTCAAAATGAAAGCATTAAAACAAAGTCTTAGGTAATAAAAAGGAAAATAAATGAGCTATATATGCATGCATTCCTGTGGATATGGGAAAAGCGTGTAGTTTTCACCCAAAGTGTGAACTTTGAAGTGTTGAATTCCGTGGTCCTTTCGCACATTGCCAAGATGTAAAATACAGGCGAGAGAGACAGGGGACTATTTCGAAAAGGCCCGAATTACGGAGAAGAGCTGCTCCCTGCTTCCTCGTAGGAGTACTCGGTGAAGTAACGTAAATTCGAGACTTCAATCATTTCACATAAGTATTTCAGCATCGTGGGCCCGCGCTTGTTTGTTCTACTGAGGCTATTTTAGAACCCAGTTCAGCGGGCCCTTCCCCCGTTGGGGCGAGGAGAGGGAGAAGCAGCAAGACTTTAATGGGCGGCTGAAGTACCGGTGCAGTAATGGCCATGGGGGCTCTGGTGCGGCTTAGAGACCTTTCCTGTTAACTCAGCCAAAGGTGAAGGGAAGGCCAGTTCAGGGCCAACGTATTTCCCGGCGAGCAGATTCCCTTCCTTCTTCAAATGGTCTCTAATTTAATATTTTACCGGAGAAAGAGATAGCTGAGTGAGCCATGCTTATTTCATCCACAGTCGAGGACCTTCGAGCAGCACCCGCCACACGCACAGCCTGCCCTTCTCTGCCATCTGTCAGAACCAGGCTGCCACTCCCGCAACTCCGTCCCGTTTCACAGCGTTATCTGTCGCCACCACCGAGCTGGGGCTGCGGGGAGCGCGGAGCCCCGTCGGGACAGAGCGCAGAGGTGGTGCTCGGGGACTTGGGGTTGGCCGGTGCGTTTTATGGGGTGGGGGGCGTCGCTTTGCTCGCATGTGGGGAGGGGAAGGTGGAAGTTGTTCCCGTAAGCCCCCGGGAGAAGGGAAGGCGAAGGGGCGCGAAGGGCTAGCGGTGCCCGCCGTGCGCGGCCAGGTGTGGCGGGGGCCAGCTCTCTGCCTGCCCGGGACAGGGATTGGACCCGGTCCCAGGAGCCCCTCCAGGGACAGTTCCCGTTGCCGGATTTCTCTTAAAAACGACGCGTTTCCTCCCTGCACCTTCTGGAGCAACGCCTGCTCCCGACCCGGCGAAGTAGTTCCTCTCCCTGCCCCCCGCATCTCCGTGTGCTGGCACTTCGGCAACGTGTTTATAACTGTGCCTTAAAAGCACTGAATGCCTGGGGGGAGGGGGGAAAAAAAAAACAAAAAGAGAGAGGGAAAAAAAACCCGGAGCTCTCGATGTCTTTTAAATGAAAGACACATGCAACGTTGTTGCAGCTTGCAATCCACTTTTATCCCAATAAATGTCCCTCTTTAAAGACAGCTATTAAACTCCAGGAGATCCGAGGACAAGGAGCATCTCCTTGTGACTGTAAAAAACCCAAGAGTTCCCTGAAGCAGCAGAGCTATTTCTAGAGGGGTTGGAGAGAGCGCGGGTGCCCGCCCGCGGGGACACGCGTGTCCCGCTGGCTGCGAGGAGCCGTCTCGGCGGCGGCGGCACTCGCTCCCCTCGGGCTGTCCCGCACCCCGGCAGCCTCGCCCTCCCCTCCCTCCCAGGACCATCTGGCCACCCCGGCGGTGGTGGCGGCTGATCCGCGGGGAGGTGGAAGCGCCGGCCTCATCTAGGGACCGGGCTGGGAACAGGCTGCCGCATCCTGTGTGCTCTTCTCCCCCAGTACGCTCCGCTGAGTAAACACGACCCTTCCCGCAGCATCTTCACCCAGCGGGGGCTCCGCTCGCTTAGCTCCTCGTCTTTGCAAAGCGTTCCCCGCCAAGATTAGCGCCGATATTTACATATTTGCGAGTATTAAAGACCGAGTGCGACACAAATTATAACCGGATCTTAAAATCCGTCACTCCTCCACAGGAAATAAATAAATAAATAAATAAATGTAAATCAGAGTGGTTCCACATCACTGTTAGCTCCAGGGGCCAAACTCTGCTCTCATTTACCTCCGTGCAACCCAGCGGACTTCAAAGGGAAGAAGAGATGTAACCTACGGGAAAGTTGACGCCACGTATGGCAATCGTTCTCCTTAAAAGCTTGAAAACTGAAAACTGACTTCAGCAGGCTAAAATCATTTGAGAGGGGTTGGACAGATCTCAGGGGAGAAGGCGGCAAAGGAAAAAAAAAATCTGTGCTGAGGTGATACAGCTTTGAAAAGCGTCTTTCTTCAGGGACTTACTCCCTCCCCCAGGCAGCCCGGTTATTAAGAGCTGCATGCAGATGTGCCGCTGTGTTTCCAGAGATGGAGTATCTCCTAAACCTTCTGTGAAAGGGCGTTATGTGTGATGGATAGACGTTTCGTGGCCAGAGGTGGTGTGAAGGAGCTCGCCCCTACAGTGTATGGGAGCTCCTCGGGGAAGCCCGTCCACTGGGACGAGCAGGGCGCGCATACCGCGGAAGGCTTCCCGGCTGCCTTCCCCCCGCCACCCTCGCATTCCTTCCGTTCTTGAGATCAGAAGTTACAGACCAAGAGTAGGAATGAGGATCCCGCATAAATTGCAAGCGTCTTGCTGCCGAAAAGTCAAGGAATTTAGAAGGAGAAATGTGCGAGTGCGGTGCCGGGCCGTCACGGTTTGCTCCTGGGTCCCCAGCCTTTGCTGCGCTGCTGCTCAGCGTGGCAGCTTCCAGCCCAAACAGGGCTGTTTGAGGGATCTCCTCACACCCTTGCGTTTGTTTAAATAAAGTGAGAACGGCACTAACACCGGCGATGATCTCCCTTTCAAATGCCAAGGAATCCCAGTCCCCTTCTGTTCCTTCTCCCCATTTCTAATACCGGTTTTTAACTGTGGATCTCAGTACAAAAAGAAGATTTTTCTTTTTCAATTTGTTTTACACCAACACTTCTCTTCCCTTCAGAAAAGTTACAACGCGAAATTTATTTAAGGTTTGAATGAGAAGAATTTCGTGCTAACTGGGACTGAGCTAAACTAATTTTGGGGGTACTATTTTACCTCCTTCCATATACACACGGGCTAGTTAACCGGGAAAATTGAAAGTGAAGCTATGAAGATGAGAGCTGGGTGTTCCCTCGGGAGGGATGGCCCCGCAGTGAGGGGCGGCTGAAGGCTGGCTACAGGGGAAGAAAGGAAGAGATGCGTTTTCTTGAATGGGATCAAGCACCCCAATAGCCGCCGCGGGGAAAGGAAGGTTCGTGAAACACGAAAACTGTCTATCGCGAAAAACAGGTGCTCAAATGGTTCAGTATTTCCACAAGCCTTCTGTTTTCTTTGCTGAGGCTTTACCTAGTAGATCATTTCAAGTTCAGACCCGGAGATTTTATTGAATGAGGTGGATGCCGGCTGCAGTGAGATCCTCAGAAACAAGCTCCTCGCTCTCCACCACTCGGTCCTAGGAACCGACCTGACCTGCGGAGACGACAAAAGGTGTAAAAAGACACTCTACGACTCACTCCATATCTCCCTCCCAGTGGAATGTGACAAATTGCAAATTGTAGATTCAAAAACTTGACTGAGTTATAATTTTCCAGACATCCTGCTTGTGAGAAGGATAATGTGAAATATCGTTACTGCCAGTAAAAAGAAGTGCACTTTCAATGAACACTTAAAGAAGTTGAGTTTTGGGGACGGTTGGATTTCCCTTTTTTTTAAAATTTTTTTATTCCCTTTTTTTAATTAGTTTTTAGTTTTATTTTAAAGCATCACTATTTTAATCCTTGAAAATAAAGATTGTGTTTCGGATTTCCGCAGCTAGGCTGCAAAAATGTCCTGATTCAAGCCCCCTTTAATGAACTTTCTTCCTAACAGGCAGGTTTTGTTCACCTGAGCAAACAAACACAAATCGGTTCTGGTGTACGTGGGTAGCTTTAAGATTTTCCGTTCGGAGAGGAAGTGTTTAATTGACACTGTTCGGAGTGACTTTACCAAAAAACTGTGATCTGTAGTTTCAGAGATGAGTGAAAGTGTAGGAGCAAATCGACTACTCGTCTACTCGGTAATTTAATGTTAATTCTGCGTGAGCATCGAACGAGACTGTTAAGCCCCTCTCACTTCGCACAGGGAAAGCTACCTGTCGCCTCTCATTAAGTGAGCCTGAGCCTGGAGCCTTTCTCACTTTTTCAGCCAGGCTCGAGGTTCAGATGCTCCCAAGTTTAGTACTAGCCCAAAAGTAACGACAGCAGTCATTTCACGGTTCCTTTAGTTTGGCGCTTTGACAGTACCTCAGCTGTTTGGGAGGTTTCCCGTATGACACCTACACAGATAAAATGAAGATTTCATGTTCCTAAAAGGCATATTCTGGGTGAGACAAGAAACTGATGAATAAGAAAGTTACCCCGTTAGGAAAGCAGGATTGTTGTCAGAGCTAGACGAACTTTGACAATTTTCTTCTTGCGACATAGAGTGACTCTTCTTAAACCATCTAACTTTTTTTTAAAAAACACAAAATGGAACGAGATAATATTTAGTGTGTGGATTTAATCTCAGCCCCATAGGAAATCTCAGCAGAAATGCTCTATAAAAGTATTAATCTCTTATCTTGATCTAGTTCAAATTATAATGAATCCTACTTACATATGTACTATAAAAACAAATCATACAAGAATTTAATCTATGCTTCATCGGACTGCTATTGTAGCCCTTTATCAAGTTTAGAAAGGATCTGAAAGTTGGGCCGTGGGACTCAAAGCCCCACGCAGTTTGGCACCATCAGGAAGCAGAGATCTGCTCCTAAAGGTACTTCTCGGATCCGATATATATGTATTTAGTTCCAACTCCCCACTCCTCCCCCGCACTTTGAATAAGAGTAGGATCTGACTTTTCACGCGGGATATTAGGTAAGACAAGAACAGATTTGCTCTGCCTGCAGCCCCGGAGGAGGTGGCTGTCCCCCCGCACTCAGAGGACAAACCTGTTGGCAGTGTCGGCCGAGTCGGGCTCCAGCAGCCAGAGCGGTTTTTCGGAGGCCAAATCCTTTCCCCACCCACTCCGCCGAGGTTCCCAACAAATTACAGATATTCGCAAGGCAAAAGACAAACACCGTTCTTCATATCACAGAAAAAAAACGCCTTAGAAGAAAAATCTAGACGTGAAAGAGCTCACTATTAGGTTTTACAGTATGTTAAGGGTGAACATTTGCTTCTCTCCCCAGCCCCACTCCTGGAATTTGTTTCCAAGGAGGGGGCGCTCCCCCAAAGGAGCTGACTGAGAGTTTTAAGTGAACAGTTCTGACTAAATTACCCCTTCTCGCCCTCCCGTCGCGAATCAACTGAGCGTTGGACTGTAGAGCACTGAGCATCAGCCCACCTCTGCAATGGAGCAAACCAAAAGCAAAGCCTTCTCTGATGGCAGTTTGATTAGTACTGGGACAATTCTGAAAATATAAGGGCTACAGTAATGGAGTGACCCGAGGCTCTGAATGTATCGAGGGGCCTGGAAACTGTGTGGGGGACTGCCTTGTCATCTCAGATGAATTGGTTTCTTCTAAGGTATGAAATATGGGTCGACATTCAGGTTTCTAAGCACGAAGTTAAAGGAAGGTGTGAGACAGAAGGGACAGAGACTAAGAAATAGATCCCTGTTCACGTTGGAGGCACCAACAAATGGATGCATTGAGATGCTTTGACAGGGACTGCCGGTTTTCAAGACTACCTCGTTTGAAAGAACCCTTGCTTTTATGCATTTGCCCCCCCAATGCGATGTGTACTAGATCCGATTAAAAGTGTATAATTCAGCGATGCAGAAAGCCACAGAGCAATTTTACTCCAGTCTTTCAGCACCACCTCTGTACAATCTCAGCCTTATTTTGTCATTTGCTGAGAGGTGCCTGTATCTTTTGAAATGCTAGCCTGCATTAAGGAGCATCTATTCTCGAGTCTTTAGACTCTTTGCCCTTCTTACCAGAAACGGCTAGATGAATACAAAAAAGAACTTAGTGGTTAACCGATATGCTGCTAATATTTAATCCATGGGCCTCCTCCTCCTCCCCTCTTTTAAAAACTTCAGCTCTTGGAAAAACAACATATTTTAAGCTTTCCACACAAATATTGATATTGGCAAATAAAGCTAGCCCCCAGCCTATGGCTAGAGACAGTCTTCTTTTTGTTTCTACCCTGGGCAATCAAAATTAATCTACTATATTACAAATTGCCTCGAAATATTTCACTTTTCCTGACAAAACCCATACCTGGCATATGTCACAGTGAGAGGCATTTTCCCTAGCCCGTTTGTATGCTGGCTCTTTCTAGAGAGTGTCAGGCAGCGATGGACGGTGAGGAGGTGACACGACCCAGCAGGAAAATCTCTTATTTGTGTTTACATTTGTGCTGCGGCAAAGCATAAAATGTTTCATGTTATCAAGTAATCAGCCAAAGTGCAACTGGGTGAGCATGAAACCCTACCTCGCCTCCTGCTCGCAGGGCAAGAGGTGCCCGCCAGGTGAACGCAGGTCCTTGGACCACTTGTCGCCACAACCAGCGCACACCCCCCGAGCAGGGGCAAGTCCTTCCCGCACCGCCCTGGCCGAGGATCGGAGCTTAACCCGGCACACGGCCAGGTTGCACATTACATAAAGGCAACAACTTCCCGAGTCATTACCTGCAATTAAAAGCAAATGAAAACAGCACAACCATGAAGGGGCTGCATAAAATGCAGCTCTTTGCTATTGTTTTTTGTTTGTTTTGTTTGCTTGATAAATTTATTATTTTTTTAATGTATTTTATTTTCAGTCAAACGTCGCACAGAACTCAATGGGGCTGAACCCGCACTGAAGAATGAAGCTGTCGCTTGTGAAATGGAAGCCAGTATCTATGCCGGTTTCCCGGTCACAGCCCCTCGGTGCCTCTCCGGGGCGGAGTGGCACCAGCCGCAGCCACTCGGCGTGCCGCAGCGCTCATAAAACCTGCAAATTAAGAGTAAACTGCGGGGGAAGAGAAAAAGCCACCAGAAATTACTTGAGACTGCGTGGCCAATGTATTATCTTCTCGCCTAGCTGTGCTCTTTTAATCCGGCGGCACGCCTTCTTTTCTCACATTAAGGACATCGTCGTTTGAAGGAAAAATGCTGTAGGACTGTATTCAGTCGCACGAATGGCAACGTATTAGGCAAATAGAGTCAAGTTTACGGCTGACTTGTGTTCTTGCAATAAATAATCTCTTGAACTACCCCTAAGCGGTGGTGGTAGCAGAACATATACCAAATGGGACAGGGAAGGTCTCATCTCATGATAGGAATGTAGCAGGATCACAGAACTCATTTATTTCATTTTTGTACGTTCCCTTTTTTTCAGAGCACGGCTCACAAGCACAGAAAATTAAGCTGACTTGAAACGGAGGCATTTATCCTTTATTAGAATTTAACTAAACAGTTATAGTGATCCCTCATAAAAAGCTGTCTTCTACCTCAGGATATATGTGAACCACGTTGGCTGTGGCTCATCAACTTGGTGGTGCTTATTTGCACTCAGGATTGAAAGAGTGCCTCACTGAAAAACAAACAAACAAAGAAAGAAACAAACAAACAAAAAATTTGCTAACCTCTGGTTTCTTTGTATAAGTGCAATTTAAGAAAAGAATAAGCTAGGAATAAAGAAAACCTGACCCTTACCTATTAGCAAACACGTTTTTTATCACTTCTTAACTTAGTGAAATCAGTATTGGTTGTTATCAACAAAAAATGCTCTTACCTGGAATTTATTATTAAAGACCTAACAATTGCATTTCAATCAGAAACAATTTTACATCTACCTGGGCATTTGGCTTATTTAACGCAATCAACTAAGAAAGGTTACTAACTACAAACAAATCTACCTAACATTAGAATGGAAAATGTGAGAAGAACAAATGCTAGACCTTGGCAGATACAGGTGGTATGTGCTAACCTGTCCTGTCAGCATCTGTCACCAAAATAATGGAGGAAGCCTCTGTGCTCATAAAGAACAATCCAATTGTTCCGAAATGCTCTGAAAATAACAGTGTAGTTCATAATGCCATTATTTTCAATTTCCAGTCCTTGTAAGGATGGTCAGTCTGGGGCAGTTACACAATATTTCTACTAAAAAGCTCTTTGAAAACCCAGTTCCTATTCATTTGACATCATGAAACTTCATGAACATCTCTCCAACAGGAATTTCACTGCTAACAAACCCTCAGCACAACTTGGAGCCCAGAGAGCGCCTTCAGGATGTAGCCAAGGGCATGTGGTCAGCATTTTTCTGTCCAGCAAAGCAGTTCTCCATAAAATCCAACAGCTACTTTAGACTATTTATATTGGTACTTGCAGGCCACACCAGTCTTCTTGACTCCAAGCATATTTTCCTGACTTTGTGTGAGAAGAAAGAGCTGTTCCATTTCTACTTATCCACAGCTACATCCATAATCACTTGGCATCCCACTTTATATGAAAGTATATATGAATGTAGAGATATACATTACTCACACAGGCTCTAGAAACTGTTGCAGTGACTGACACAGGCTAATATTCAAGGTTCCTATGCTTTTCAAAACTAAACTTAGTTAATTTGTTTTTCACTTATGACTGTAAAAAGAAATAAACAAAACATAAATAAAACAACTGGTTTTTTGTTTGTTTGTTTTCCTCAGCTAGTACAACTAAGTACACATAATAGTAAGATTAGATGTAATATCAGGCTGCTCAATCTTTTATAATATAATTTGAGTTCTATTCCTGCCTTTTTAGGGCCATGTGGTAATAGCTACTTTTCATATGTGTTTTTCTGACTAAGGAAAAACATATAAAGATTGCTTATTAAATAATTTCAGTGTGTATTAAGGAAAGACTGTGCCTTCATAAACACACATTGTTGTTATCATGATAATTTGAAATTAAAATCAAAGGGATATTACTCCAATATATTCCTCAGAGTGCCTTTAACACTTGTAATGGAAGACCAAATGGCAGTTTGCAGCCCTGTCAGAGGCCAGATTTGCATTCCATTTGTGGCATATTTCTGCAAAAATGTACAGTGGACACACCTTTAATGAATGTATGCTTGAATAATAGGATTATTAATAATTAATTATAATTATTTACTAAGTCAAAATGTGACACCAACTTAGCCTGCACTAAAGCAATATCTATGCTATACATTGGGTATTTACATATCTGCAAAAACAAGCAATTATGTTTTGAGTCAGCATTACTACTGTGTCTTAACATTTAAGGAGGAAAATCTGCCTGGTTTTTTGTCATTCAGATGTGGGTGATCTGAGTACTATTAGCACCTCCTTATTATTCAGAATATGCATTTTTTGGAGCTTTTGTTTTTTTCTCTCGCTGCAGGTGTTTTCCCCAAAGCTCCGGTTCAAACAACAGAGGGTTTAAAGAACTGCTGTGCATACCTTCAGGTGAGTTGCACAGGAAAACATACTCCAGGGATGCGTTCAGGAGAGCTTGGAGAACCAGAGAGCTCACAGAAAGCTTTCCAATTTGGGGAATGACACCCATCAACCGTTCAATGCATAAATGTGCCTTGGTTGTTTTCTTCTTAATTTCAAATGAATGATTTTCCACATTTCTGAATCTCAAACGTCATACATGCAAGGAAGATTTTTTTAAAAAGAATTTATTTATATGAAGTTCCTCCTTCTAAAAGATCTACAGGAAATAGAAAAAAGGGTCGGGTAGATGATGCTAGTGAACCACAAAGTCTGGAGCACCACAAAGGCAGTAGTGCATCCGGAAATGGAGTTTTGGGGAACTCTGGTGCAGGCTGTCATTGTGATTCACACCCACTCCAACATCAGAACAGACTGCCAGAGAACTCACTTTTAAGAATACGTTCTTGTCCTGAATGGGAATTGCTGCATCAGAGGGTAGGTGAAAGAAAATGAGAATAAGAAAAAAATTAAAAAGAAAAAAGGAAAAGAAAATTCCCAAAAGACATAAAAAATCATGAAACTGCTTGCAGAGTAGGGCTTGAAAAATTCCTGTCATAAATATCCACCATGTGTATCATTTGTGTTACCTCTGACCTTACATACTGTAAGATGTGACTATGAACAGCAAGGCATGTTAGTTGCTTCACCTTATTCCTGAACGCAATAAAGGTCTTTCTGTTAGCTTGAACAGAAGTTGCACCTTGCACATTTATCTGTATTTGATCAGACACACTGTACTTTCAGTACTACAATTCTGAGAAAAATGTGTTGGATACAATAATGACATCCTATTACACATTGCAATGTTATATAATGAAAACAGCAACGTTTTGGCATGCTTTATAATTTCATTTGTGTTGGGTATATCAGTTAACCTATGCATGAAAATATCAACTAATGGGATAGCAGACTAGGCATATTATGAACCTAAAAAGGCCTGTCAGTGAATATTGTCATTCCAATTTGTAATTTAGTAAATAGTGTGTTAAAAAGCTACCATTTAGCTTTGCAAAATAAAATGCCTTTAAAAATACTGCCAAAACATTTTATTTAGTCTGAGAGGTATTTCTCATTTAGAAACACCTGGAAAGCAAAAGACATCAGGTATGATAACTTTTGTATAGCAGGTAGTTTTTAGATATAGAGGTAGATACATATATAGATGATATAGAAAGATGAATGAAATCTGAAATATCTCTTATTTACAGCTTTGGTGATGTGCAGTATCTTATGGATACTCTAGGCAAACAGAGGAGATAATCTGCAAGAAGTGTTAAACTGTAAACTGCTTGATTTTGTATTTTGACCTCCAGTTAATACCTATAACAGTGGTTGCACACACTGCCACGTGTAGTGGCAGACATTTTGAAATAACAGTTTTTTTCTTATAAAACTTATAAAGCTGATGTTAAAATTGAAACCACAAAAGCTCCAATCTTTGGGGGTGACGTTTAAAAGTCATTATATTGCAGATCCTGAAATCTGGTTTAACACTAACTACATACATTGGGAAACTAACTAGGTAACATAAGCATCTACTGATATTTTATACCCTGCTGACAACTGTAGCATTTCTGCAGTCAGGTTAAGCAACCTCCACTGGTCATAATTCTCCAGAAAGGCAAAGAAATCTTTTCTCAAGTAGGTTGCACTGACTTTTCAAGAGTAAAATGATAATAAAAATAGGATAATGATTCAAACATGCAAGGTTATTTACTGGAGGTTTTCCAAGAGATCAGCCATCTTTTTATCTGCAACTGAATGTAAGTATTCAGAAAAATGGGGACAACAGCTTTAAAGCCATAGTCATATGTGTATGTTAGCATAAAAAGCTAACATACAAATAATGTCAAAAATAATTTAAGTACATTTTAAAAACTGCCACAACATAAAAATTTGTGTTCTTTACTGACTGAAGTTTCAAGCCCCATTGCCTTCCTCACCTCCTTCTCTGTCTGTAGGGGGTTGAAGCTTCACACTATTGGACTAAAACAGACAAGGAAATACCAAACACAGCCTTCTCTAGATTCAATTAGCAACTTCTCCCCTCAAAGTGGAAAACATTAAAATAATGTTAGGCTTTGAAATCAAGGAACATTCTCTGTCCTGTATGTTGATGAACAAAGCATTCACGAGAAGTAATGAGTTAGATACCCATGAATAGTTGAAATAGTATTTCTCTTCTCTTTCTCTAGATCTCCTTGCACCACAAAATGTTTACACATGGGTCTGAAGGAGCCTAGCTACATGAACAAATTAAGTTGGGTTAACAGTATCATGTAGATCTAATTTTACATTACCCCAGAACAGAATGGGAACCTTTGAAATTATTGTTTTTTCTTTAATCCTCTAGGAAACTGTTAGAAGTATTTGAAAGTATAAAACTATAACAGGTTGCTTTATCATATTATGACTATAATTTCTGTAGAGGACTTCTCATATTTCTGAAAAAGGAAAAGTGCATTCTCTCCCACCATTTGGGGGTTGCTGTGAATTTTTGTTGCTTCAGTAAAATATTCTAAACAGACTTCTCTAAGAATAGTATTGCTGGATGTTATAGCTCACAACACAGTTTGCAAGCACGTATTTTATTTTATTTTGTGAGAAATTTAGAATTCAGTGTTTCAGTATGTGATATACATCACGGGAACATGAATCCTTATTACATTTGGACGTCTCATCCAGTTCTTACAAGCAAGCCTAAACTTAGCCACTGTACAGCAAACCTTGTAGAGTTAATCAGTTCTGTATTCTACACCACATGAACATGTAAGCAATTGAAAACACAAACTATGATAATTTATTGACAGGTATAAAATACTTTGACCAAAAAAACACAAACCCCAAACCACTGTAACCATGTATAATAAAATAAATCAAATGTTGTTAACTGAAACTCTTTTATTGGTAATAAACAAAAATCCAAAAACTGATATTCACAAGCTTAAAAAGAAACAGGTCTCCATATGCTGTCCATATTCGATTAAATCAACTACTTAAATTATCTCCAATATTCAGCTATCTTTAAACTTTTGCCTTTTTTTGCCTGCTCCCCATCCTCCGCTGAGCTGCATTGGATGGTCTCGAAATGATATTCGTTCTTTATGAGATGGACCCAAACATGATTTTTCTGGAGTAGACATATTCTTTTCTAAACAACAAACAGACATGAAATTAAAAAATAACCAACCAAAAATTTCCAATAACTAACTAAATTTTACTGTATCATATTCTTTAAGATGATAATATTTTAATGTCTGATTTGACAGCACCCAACTTTTATAATTATGTATTGTTCACTTTTAAAAATAATAACAGTATTTTCACAAAGCAGTACTTTAAAAAAAATTAACTCCTTATCTAAAAATACAGCAAAATTACTACACAAAATTATTATATTTTTAAAAGGGCCTTTTATCTATGCATTTTGAACTTAAACACTTTTAGAAATACTCAGTGCTTTTGACACTGAAAGTCATCCTTCAAGTGGATGGAGAACTACTTCAAAAGATATATCTAATTAAGAAGTTATTGTTTTGCTATATTAGACCAAATTAAAGAGAGATTTCTTGTGTTTAAAGTCCGAGTATACTTAAACTTAGATGCTGCATGGTGCCACAACAAGTTTAAGAAAATATAGAAATATGTGAAACTATCACTTTCATTGTCATGCATACTGATGCTTGAGTAATTTAGACAATAGTTTCTACAAAATACTTAAGACAATTGTTTAAATAAAATAACCAGTAGACTTGGCCAAAGGTATGATATTTATTTAGCATAAATGAACACCTTATGCCTGGAAATACCTTTCTTTGACATCTGTAAGAAAGAATGCATCTGTGCAAGGCAACTTGAAGTTTGCAAGAGGATGATGTGATGTTAGCAGTACAGCAGTTTATATATACATATCTCAACATGTTAGCTTATCAAATACAAATTTTATGAACACCTTTTTGCCACTTACCAAAGGAAAATATTACTAACTACATATTTTTAGTAAGTATTTTTTTAAATTACTTCTCAATAGTAAAATTAAATTTCTTATGCTACATTGTCCCAAAAAATTAGAACAAAGTTTAAACCATATGCCTGAATATCATTTTATGTACTAATATATATACAACATAGCTATAAATTTCAAAGAATAAGAGTTGCTTTGTTTTCTCATGTAAGCTTTCCTGCAGCCTGCTAGATCTAAAGTCAGGAGCTGTTTCCAGCCTACAGTTCTCTTTCATGTGAATTCTTAAATTATTGCAAATGTGTCTTAGTAAACAGTTCTCTCTTTTGGCAAACAAGAGCTTCCAAGTATTAACATTATCTCCATTGATTTTCGTATGGCTCTACAAATGTAATCAATTGCTTTATTCTTGAACTATATAATTTACTCTAGGTATACCTCCTAAAGGTTTAAAATACTGATGTCTTGCCTTTATAGAATTCCCAGCTTCCTTCCTTTGGATTATTTAACACCTCAAATGGTAGTAGATCTTTCTAGTGCAGAAAGGCTTTTGTTAAAAAGCAAAAAAAATATTATTTAATCAAGCAGTGAATTTTCCATTAATTCTTTTGCCTGGGAACCATAACCTATTCACTAAAGGCTGAAACCCTCAAATTAGCAAATTAAGTGGTTAATTAGTGAAACTTCAAAATAAATTTAACATGGTAATAATATTTTTAAAATTGCATGCATTTAATTTAAGGAAATATTTTCTGAAATTGAAAACATTGCTAAACAACAAAAAGAATTAAGACTGGAATATGTTCTTTGTTAAAATAACACAAAAAGGGGAAATAGCTATTGCACGTTTAAAGTAGAAAAGAAGTCTGGGGCTAACTTATGCTTCTGACTGCTTTTCCTATGCACTTATCTTCAAGATTGTATCAATAACAATGGTAAAATGGTCATAACAGCCATTTCTTCCTATATTTTGACAACAAGTACTTTTTATTACATTATTTTTAAAACAGAATAATTACAAATACTAGAAAAGGATTAACAATAATGAATTTAAAAACTAGTCTAGAAGTAAGATTTCATGTAGCAAGACAGTCAGTCAACCTCATCCTAACTGCCTAATCTTGTTTATGAACCTGTTTGTATGGCTAAATATTAGTTTCATCATGGATAGAAATCTACACGTAGATTTTCTGGCTTTCCACTTATAAGAATATGCAATTCCTTGGAAGGGATATATTGTCCTCACATTAATATGAAATGTATATTATTATTCCAAAAACCTGTTGTAATTTGCTGCAAAAAACTTGTGAAAAGTCTTCATAAATTACTAATACATCCTATTTTGGCAGAATAACAGCTGCATCTATCATAGGATGAATTCTGCTTGTCTAAACCTCATTCAAAAGTTCACAAATTTATTTTCTTATTTTTGATTGTAACACATTGTTTAGAGAGCACAGCAGTCAAATATTTTGTGCAAGAAATTTAATAAATTATTAATCTTGAGTGCATATAAGCTTTCTGGCAAAACAATATTTTATATGTGTGTGAGAATCATTGCTCAGGATTTGCAGACCCTCATAATAGGGCAAGATGACTTCATCAGCCTGAAGGTATTTTCACAAAAATCCCAGATACTCTAAAGTATCCCAGATACCCTCTGATCCCTTGAATATGGATTTAACAAATCAGAGGCTCCCCCAAAGTCTGACAGTCACTGGACCCCTTTTCTTTATCTAGTCTCATTAGATTTTGTAACTCTGCCTTAAACTTTACTGTACACTTTTGACTTAGACAAACTGAATTGAAGCACCGACTAGTCTGTATTCATTCTTTCTTTCCATCCTTCACACAGTTTTCAGCCCTTCTAGCCAAAGAAAATAAAATCATCTTAGAGAGTGATCAAGTAATTTGGAATGAAGTATCCCCAAGACAGGTTTGTTGTAAATCACTGTAAATTGTTCCATTTGTATGTCTCATCTTTCCATCATTGAAACTGACCTAATTATGCTTGCACTTCTGATAAAGCACTTTTGATATCTACTAAACAGTACTAAGAGATGGGTATTATTGTCAATAATGCTGTTCAAATTATCAGACAGAGCTGGCATGGAAATCCAACAGCCTATTTCCTGAAGAAGAATCCTCAAGCACAGATAATACCAGCATAGTTCAGTTTGCTTAGTCCTATTCATATTATAACTATTTCTCAGGGAAAATCTAGGTATGAGCATTTCACATGTCAAGCAAGAGCAGCTTTGTACTTAAGTGTAAAATAAATATCTAGATAGAATCTTGCAAGAAGTAACAAAAAAAATTGCATATCAATAAAAAAACCCCTGGATTTGACTTGTCAGTACCTGTGTTTACAACAGCCTTTCTGATTCTACAGTTTTCAAACAGGCTATATTTTCCATCAGAAATACTTAATAAACACAGCTCCATTAGCAAATGGTTAGAATTTTGTCAAGACTGAGGGAATGATGGAAGACAAGAGCCTGGTAAGGGATGACAATGCCACTGAATTAATAGACTGAACCTTAAAAACACAAATCAAAAACCAAACCCAACCCCCCAAAACATATAAAAATGAATAGGCAGATGTATTTTTATTTTTTTTTTCACTTATATTTGTTGCTACGGGTTTTTTTGAGGGACCTTACATATTTCTCTTACAGCCTTACTAATGGCATGAACAGTTTTCACAGCAAGCTTGGAATTGCAATTCCTTCATTTCCCCCTAAACTGCAATGTGTCCTGCAAATGAATGGTTTACATATGAGTATATATGAGTGAATAAAATTACTATTATCAGAATTTTTTGACTGATAAAATAAAAGGTGACATTTACTGTCATATTTTTCTATAAATATAAGGAGATCTGTAAGGCATATATTTAATTAATATGCATATATACACATATAGGTATGTACATGTGTATTTGTGATTTATGAATAATTGCAAGCATGATCAGAATACTTTTCTTGCACATTATATTCCTTAAGTGTATTTGCAGTGGGCCTTACCCAAAGGCTACAACAGAAAGATTCACATGGTTCCAAAATATTATCTTTAGTATCCTCACTGAATAGAAATGAAATATATTATATTAAATATAAGCTAAGTGTCTTTACTAAAAACGAATTAGAAAAAATACATTTGGCTTACTATATATAGTACTGATAATTTTGACAACAATTATTATTATTATTATTACCATTACTTGTACTAGAATTAAATAGAACCTGGCAAATGTATTAAGTATAATTTAACATGATACACTGTCATTCTAATACCAACTGATGTGGGAACAAATCTTAGCCAAGAAAAGCAACTTAACTTCTGTCCCAAAGCAGTCTTTGGAAGACAGGTTTTAACAGTTATTTACTGTACATTCACTTACTTATAGCAATTTACTATATGAAGCTTCAGTATGGTCTGAGAGACTTTCAGGTGCCTGAATATATCAAATAACCACTTCTTTTAAGTATGTGCTGAAAGCTTGTCTTGGGGTAACTTCACATGCTTCTATTTCTAAGCAGTCACTTTTTTGTTTTTTAATCTGTTTTCTGCTATTGATTTGTTCTGGTCTTTTTTTTGTTAAAGGCTGGATCTTTTAACAAATGTCAAGGCTAAACTATCCTCTGTTTTGATAAGTAATGCAATATGTAAAATGCTTTGAATGAAATTCTTGGTGTCCAAGAAAAAAAGCTTTTTTAAACACATTATGATAGAAATTTTATGATGCATAGTAGACGTCATAGGGCATTTATCGATCCACCAAACATCGTGTGTCTGGAGATAAAATTTATTTCAAAGTCTTTGCCATATTGTATTACTTAAAAGCAAATACAGCATAAGAAGGCATGGAGAAAAAACTTCAACATTTTAATGAAAGTGACCAGAACAAATCCTTAGCAGCAAAGCATTTACGTCAATTTAAGCTCTGGAAAGAAGGTAGGTTCAGCAGGTCTGTGAAAAAGGTAAATGTAAAATATAAGAAAAGTTAATGTTAAATATCAGAAAAGGTACTTTTAAATAATGTTAAATTGAAGTTGGACCAAAAATGTTTTTTAGTTGCACTGTTTACATTAAAAATGTGTTGTAATTTTACATTATAATTTTCTATTTCATAATTATATTTAAATAGCATTGAAAAGCTTTGGGAGCAATTTATATGAAATTCCACATGATATGTAAAGATACATCTTCTTTCTGTATGGAGATTTGAAGACAGAATATACTCATGATTAAGATTCTTTTTTTGTTAGTAAATGATGAATTTTGTCTATAAATCTGCTTGAGTTCAAGTTGGTAGGACTACAGACCAGTTTTAAAATTTTGTAGAAACAGTGAACTTAAATTTCTTTGTTTATCAAACATTGATGCTGTCTTAACTAGATCCTGCTGAAAATTACATACTTGAATAATCTGAACTCTAAAATGCAAATCAGTCACATGAAAGAGTTCAGAGAGAGAAGCATTTACACAAAAAATTTATAAACATCTATTAATTTCCATTCCACACACTTAAACATAATAAACACAGTGCTCCAAATACATTCCTGATGCTCTTTCTAAGTACAAACAGGACTTTTAGCACTTTTGGTTATTAAAGCTCAATATTTATTTTGTGTTTCATCTTATGTATTTCCCCAGTTTTGACCATTTGGGATGAAATTTTACATACTGAGCATATGCCTCTGGCCAAAGTTTTATGAAATGTTGGTTACTTCTAAGAAAATATTTATGTTACCCTTTGCAGAGGGGACTTGAAATCTGGGCCTTCCTTTTAGGATATGTCCAAATTTGGATCAATTATATACAAATTGACGTTTTTCCATGATCAGAAAAGGAGTTATTGATTTTTTTGGCTATATTCACTAAAATATCAGTAGCATGGGAACATGCTTTACCATGATATTATACGGAGATAAGCAAGACTCTTCCTAAAGATAACGTTGAAGATTATGTTAAGTCAGGGAACTTAAAAGGTTGCTTGTTTCATGCTGTCTGTGGCAGATGGAGCATAGGTACAGGAACCATGGAGAGAGGTATCAAAGCTCCTATGATTCTTTGATGATGAAAGAAGAATCTCCTATGATTCTTATGATGAAAGTTCTTCCTAGAGAAGAACTAGAGGGCTGGAACTAAAATTCAAGAGAGAAATGAGTTTGAATTGGAATTAAAGTAGGAGAAACTAAAGCTAACTTGGCAAACAATACCCTAGCACAGCTGGCACAAAAGACTACAATGACTTGACAAATAGACTGACATAGAGCAGAGAGAAAAATACAAGGAAGAAGAAAGTTGTGAATTGGTAAAGGGGAACTGAGTAAGAATAAAAAGATGGATTACAGGGCACTAGGTGGCTCCTAATTCTCAGAATTTACATAATTAAAAGGAGTGAAAATATAGGTAGTGACAAGGAAGGATACAAAGAATAAGTACATTAAGAGCCTGGACTCAAAATCTGCCTAAACAGTACACCAAACCAGGCCAGATTTGGAGGAGGTCTAAACTAGGAGATGATGAATGTCAGGAATAATCTGGATACAAAACCGGCCAAAGCATGAGAGGAAAAAGGTAATCAGACTGGGATGTGTGGAAACAACCACAAGACTTGTTGTCATATGTGGGAAGGAAGACTAAGAGTGGATGGGAGAGGAATCTTATGCTGAAATAAGAAGTTGGAGGAGCAGAAACAAGAATTGTTCATAGTAAAAGAAAGGATTACAGAACACAGGTATGGAAAAGACAGCAATCAAAAAGAGAAAAATTGGAAGGAAAAAAACCAAGGAAAGAAAGACTGACTTGGGGAAGAAGACTTATAGACACATCTTTACTATGCAGTGCAACAACCTGAAGTAGCTCAATATTCATTACCAGACTTTTCAGTGCATTGGCTTGAGAAATACTTCTGAATCTACTTGACAAATATACCACAGCAAGGGAAACCTTAAATCGTTATTATTGACTCATGTCTTATGACCGAAATCCTTGTCATTGGTCTAATGGTTACATGGGTAACCATGTACAAGAGGGTATCTAAGTGAACTAGAAGCCAATAGCTCAGAATGAATTTTAATCTTTTTTTTTTTTTTTTAAACTTGGTTTCTCTTTGAAAAAAAACAACACACCCACAACGAAGAACCCCCAAGCCCTAGCAGAAGACTACCAGGCTGTAAAATTAAGCACTTAAAATTTAGGAAATGCCTTTGTGTATCTGTTCTTGAATTATGTTCATAATTGAAAACACAGATGATGAAATTACATGAGATCATATATCATTATTCTCCCTAGCCTGTTAAATTCAATGAAAGCAAGTTCTAAATGCCTTTTAAAATCTGCTTTTAGATAATTTTTTAATATGCAACCTCAAAGTGAATTAAGCAGAGTCTTGTAAAATATCATTCTGTAGTCTGTTCAAAAAGATTAGGTATATGTTGTTTGATAGTTAACTTATATAATACATAATACATATAAGAAAAATATGTATGTATCTCCATTTAAAAAAAAAGAAGAAGAAAAAAGAAAGCGAGAAGGAAAGAAATATGCACAACAGACCCCTGGGTAAAATATAAATAACAACATGGAGAGCTTTACTACACACAGAGAGTTCACAAATCCTAAATAAAAGACAGCAGGCCTTGACTTAGAATATATAGACAATAGTGATGTTAAGAAAGGAACAGCAAAGCAAGGATTTTTTAAAGTGAAGCTGTACCATACGCTATTTAAAACAAAATTTAAGACTTTCTAAGGACTCTCATTACTAAAAAAAGGAAGGAAAAAAAAATCAAGGTGAGGGTTATGTGAAGGGCAAAAAGAATTGAGAAAGATACAAAAAGAAAGTAAAGCAAAAGTTGCCATGTTTTTTTTTTCTCTGAGTTTGAAGACTTTCCACTGTAAGAAATGCATAATTAAGCTTCATTAATTTAATTTTACTAACAAAATAGTAAGGTTTGAATTAATATGAGAAATAAAACTGATAAATGCTTTTTAGTGAAGATATACCTGACTCCATTTTTTAGCTAAGAGTGATGAAGGAATGACAAAGTTCAGGTCCTAATTAATTTAATTTTTTTTCCCCCTGGAAAGCAGTGTTTTACGGATATCAGAGGCTCTCTGAAAAGCTAGAATTCAGGGAAGAGAAGAATTAAGAATTCTGGGCAATATGTCAAATAACAGTTAGATACACAGCTACCATTGCATTCCACTTTAAAATTCTGGTGCTTCTGGAAATCCCTGTCTAAAGATTGCACTTCACAAGGCAAGTACAAGGAAAACAAAGTTTAAATTTGCAGAGAAACAAAACCCACAAAATTGTGATGACAGACAATGTAAATATGGAGGAGATTCATCTAAAGGTCCAGCATCGGTTGGCCAGAAACAGATTAGGATGATAGAAGGTAGTTGACAATTGTCATAACCTATTCACAAATTTGACATTAGTATATAAAAAAAGTCATCCTGTCTAGTCAGGTATTAAAAAAATCCTTAACTTCTATTTCTTGCAAAATATTCTTATGCCCATCTTGCAACTGAATGACGACTACACTACTGGTGTTCAGGAAAATAATAAACCAAAAAATACAACCAGCAATTCACACCAGTGTTTATGGAGTTAATAAAATACCAGTGATCATAGGACTGATACTTGAATCTTACGTAACTGTGACTGTAAGCCGCTAACCATCATGTCTTATGTATGTGTATCACAGAAAATTATTCAACAGGGAAAAAGAATATTTTCCTGTCCTTTTTTAACAAAAACAAGGTAAATTTATGTGAAAATATAATCGGCAAAAGTTCATACTGACACAACTACTTTTGAAACTTATTTGGACTAGGTACCACAGAGATTAAGATTTTAACAGTGGTCAGATAAGAATGGCCAAAAAGCTTCCTAACCAACCCCACCCAAAAAAATAATCTCAAAAAATAGAAACCAAAAAATAGTTACTAGATATCATAAAGCAATAACTATGATTTCTAGAAGGAATATACAATAGTATGTTCTTAGATCATAATGTATTGGCCAACAACAGAAGTAAGGCCTGAAATTAGATGAATAACTACTTAGTCCAACTGAACAATAGCTACTCTTTCTTTAGGTTATACTTTACTTTTTTTTAAGCTTTATTTTTTTAATACTGGGTCAATTTAATTAACAGTCAGCTTTCCCTTTGAATGTATAACAGGGAATCAAATATAATACTTTAAAGTAAACAAATGCTTCCCTTAAACTGAGATATACAATGTTAAAAGCATTTCTTTCATTACTTAATTAATTTTACTTTGTCAAGGAACAGAATTAAGTTAGTTTAGGAGAAATCTATCCCATCCAACTTTTTCAGAAAAAAAAGTAAATTTGGGTTATAAAAGACTTCAAAATTTTTAATCCAGAATTCAAAGAATCCACCTTTGGAAAATATATAAAATACATACAATTTGGGAAGTTCCCAAAATGAAAATCTTGACTTAGCCTTTCTAAAAATCCCAGTGAATTAAAGGATAATAACTTTGAAGTGTTACACGTTTTGTCTTTACAAAGACATGACCATTCATACTACATTTCCCTGTAGTATATATAAAAAACATTTTATTTCAATATCACATATATTTGAGGTTTTTTTAGTAAATATACTTCAGAATCATTTATCTTGCACTTTGAGACCTCAATTTCCAGCCTGTAAGGTCTCAACAATTTATTGATACATTTTCTAAATTACAAGTTGTATATATAAGGCACATTATTTAATAATTTATTCAAATGACAGCACCTCTAAGGTTACAGAATATTTATAATACTCTGTAATATAATTGCAGGTTAACTCAAAAGGGATACATCTACTAAATCACTGATACTTTTCAGGCATCTTCATTTGGTATTTCAGAAAGCAAAACCAAGAGAGACCATACAATAGGAAAGCATATTACAACAAATACATTCTAAGTAATGACAAATTTATAATGTTTTTAGATTAAGGATCCCACAGGACTAATAACTTTTTTTTGAGCATTGAAAAAAGCAAGTCTTTGGTGAACAGAATTAATGTAACAGGCATGTTTATATACTGCATATGAAATGTACAAAGACAATAGTTATGTTTGGTTTTAGATATAATATGCATTACCATTGAATGTATCATCACTATTTAATTTTTCAAATCCAGGATGATAAAATTTATATAGACACACATGAAGAAACTTATGTAAAAAGGCATTTAACCAGGGCCTTTTTTTTTCCCCTTAGTTCCTGGACTACTGAAAGGAGAATGAATATGCAGTTATGGTGTAGTAGATGTGTATTATATGGAAGTATATTTATATTACTGTAAACTCTTTCTCTCTGCCCCCTACTGCCTCTGCTCTCCCTCTCTCACACACTTAAAATTCTTTCAGTTGATTGCTGTTCCTGTTCCTTTCCTAGTCACTCCTTATTGAAGGTATACTAGAATGACACTTTTTCTTTCCCCCCCAGAAAACCCTGTTCCCAGACTCCTAACATAGGCAAGTTCTATTTGTCTATATTTGTCGAAAGGGCCTACTTCTATTTATTTTTCTGAGCAGAGTTACAATCTAGACAGCAGTTATACTTTAATATGAATGCAGTGTATACTATTTAACTCAATTATTCAATAGATATGAACACATAGTATTCTGGATATATGAATATAATTTTGCCATTTACATCAGTAGCTCAGGGTTATCTCACCTAAATTCAAGATCTTAGCAGTTAGGAATCTCATCTAATTTAAATGGTGTGGTTTCATTGCTAACCAATGGAGAGAAGCAAGAAAACTCAGGACAGAATTCATTCTTTTTCAGATGGCAGGCACAGAGAAAGAATCATATTCTTTCTCCATGGATACAATTAACTTAGACTATGATGATAAATTTAATCTAATCTAATTTTAGGAATGTAAATCAAGTGAATAAGCACAAACAAATTGTACTCACTGTTATTTTTTGCCTGTGGTGAATTAATATAATGTAAATAAATCTTTATTCCAAAGCCTTCACAAAGTATGTCAGAAAATAGAGATATCAAGTATTTTTACATGTTTTTCTTGAATTTTAATTTGCTTCTTATTAAAAGCAAAATGTCAGCATATAGGAAAGCATAATCAAAAAGCCAATCCAGTAATTACATATAATTGATGAAATAATCTGATTCCTTTTTTGACATAAAACATTTCAAGAAAATTCACTACTTAAAAAGTTGTGGGAATTTTGATAATTTCACCAGAATTATTTAACACAGCTTCTATTTTCTATGATGTGTATTTTGGGGGTTTGGAGTTTTAGCTGTTTGAAAAGAACATTGTACACAAATGACAAAAAAAGGACAAAGTATGTAATTATCAGAAATATATTAACATTGCATTACACAAAATAAGACATGAAACTTAAAATTCTATCATTTTATGACTTTCAAGAATTTTTTTATTTTTTCTATATATAGATTATTTTGTTAAATTCTATGCTACTGGAGTGGCAAAAATATAAGGCTTTAAAGGGATCCTCTGCTACTGAACTATAGTAAGCTCAGTGGGATCATATACTACAGCATAACTGGTAATCAACATGACAGAAATCTGTGCCTTAATTTAGCATATGTGTTGTGGTATTCAGCTAACAAAACATTGCATTTTTAAAAGTCCTGTTGGAAAAAAAAAAATCAGGTGAAGATTAAAGAAAAAACTGTATTATAATTTAGGGAAAAGAAAATCTTTTAAGAACTCAAACATCAGAAGACCTAGAATACAGCACTGGGAGCTTCCCATTAAAATCACAAGAGGAAAGTATATTGATATTAAGGATGCAGTTATTAAACAGAACTGTAGAAAATGTATGAAAAGGCTTTAGGTAAAAAAGAAAGACAAGTAGCATGTATTATTAAGGATCCCAAGCACACTTACTTCCACTTAGCATTTTAAAGTGATCTTTAATATTGATATTGAAAAAAAACCCCATCACTTACTCAAAGATCTTGTTGAGTGTCTGTGTGGTGGCCTGTTTTTTTCTCTGTTCTCAGTCAAAGCACTTTCACTGGCCATGGAAACAAGTTCTAAATCCATGTCTTCTCTGCTTACAGGGCTTGCCTGGAAGCAGTGGGAGAGAATGTACACAATCATGAAACAAAATATAACATTTTCTGAATGTAGCTCACATTACTCCAAATAAACAAACAGGGTCTGTCAAACAACCTTCTTCAAAATGATACCACAGTCCTTTTTTGTTGCCTAGGTCGAACAAATGCACTATGTCAAAGCATTTTTGTAAATAAGAGCCGATCTTAAAATTGTGGTTTGTCATCTGAGTCAATGCAACAACAAAAGAAAACATTTTAGTACAGTAATTTTGAAGAAAATCAATCTTGCAGATGGCTGGTTAAACCTTAAACAGCTTAAGATCATTTACTGACCAGTCTATAATTTAAGTTATAGTTGCATGTCAGAGATGTCATATTGGATTATTTCCTGCAATATTTATGCTTTATCCAGGACACATATCACTTCAATCAGTCAAAGGCCCAGCAAGTAATTTAATCCTTTAGATTTTTCTAATTAGCCATAACTATCAGACAGCATTTTAATTATACTTTAGGCAAGAGTATTATATTAATTATAAGCTTCTAGCATCCAGTGGTGGTATGTTTTGGCATGAGGCATGTTACCTGCACACAAATACAGCAAAATAAAAATGAAAATCCTATTTCATTTTAGCAAAGGTATTTTGGGAACATGTAGGGCAAAGTTTAAAAGCTCTGACCTGGAAGATACCACACACTGTAAACCGTAGACTGTTAGTTTTGCAGAAAAAACTTCACTTTTACTCAAGAAGGAAATTAAATTTATTCAACACCAAGTGCAGCCACCTAATACTGTTGACGAGATACCAAGGGCCAGTAACAATGATAGGGAAAAGTAAGACACTGCAGATGTACAATCTACAAAATCCTCAGTGTAGAGTCAGTCAGCTGAAAGTACTGAACATAAAGATATAATTTTCTAGTCTCTGGACCTTCAGAAGAAGAGTCCAGAAAAGCAGATTAAGTCCTTCTTATCTGGGCTGAAAAGCTAGGTGTCTTTCAGAAGCTAGGTGTCTAACTGAGTAGAATACATTTGGTTGTTTTTTTTTTTTTTCAAATATAAAAACAAACAAACTACAGAAAAGGAAAGACTATGCTAGTGGTAATGTCACCAAACTTTTGTATAACAACATAGTAGCATGACTGCTCAGGCAAGTGTCGAGAGACTGGGTCTCAAGTGCTTCCTCAGAGGGTTAAAGCCTGCAGCTCCCTTTTCCTCAGGAAAATGCCGTTACTATGAAGTTGTAGGCTATTCTGGAGGAGACAATCTCCAGACTTCCTGTTCAAACTAGCTCACTGTACCAAGAGCAGCACTACACCAATGCAAACAGGCTTTGTAGTCCAGTCTAACTTAGAGAACTCAGATGAAATGGAGACCTGTTTCATTTCCTTGTCTTTACTCAGTCACTGTTTAATGTAAAATTCATTAAAAAGTCCATGCATTTTAAAACCAAAACCTCCAAAGATACAGAGATTTTACGCTCTTCCTTAGAGACTACATACCCGTTTGTCCACACAGAAAGTTTATCCCTTGTTTTTCTGATGCTTGCCTTTTATTTAATGACCAGGATTTTAAAGTTTTGCTTTGCACAGGTAGCAGGCTTTATTATTACTGTTAACATCAATATTTTATTTTCTCTTCCATAGCAGTGTCAAGAAATTTTGAGAAGAGTTTATCCAGTCAATTTTTTATATTTTTTGGACTTAATATTTACAGTTGCTTTAAGCTTGTGAGAACTTCCTACATTCACAATCCTTAAATACAAAGCTTTTAGTCTTTCATTAGCAGAAGTAATGCAATCATTGAGATTCAAACTAATGGAACTGATCACTCTTATTTCCATCTAACCTGTTTCAATACACAGCAAAAGTTTTCTAATGTCTCAATTCCCAAAGACCCAGAAGGCCATGGTATTTTAAACAGCTAGCCTTTCCCTGGTATTGTTATCCAGTCCCTACCATCATAGAAACTGAGGCTTCATCATCCTGTAGACAACAATATGCAGGGTTATATGTTAGATTTTGATAGGGCTGTCTGTCTCGCTGATGTAAAATATTTGTTATTTTATTTCAAATAAAGATAAGTGGTTTCACCCAATTACAGTCAGAGTAATACTTAAGGTTGTATTAATCACTGGAGCAAACTCAATTTCAGGTTTGTAAAGAAGCTGTTTGAAAGTCCTCTGCAACTAATTAAAACCTTTCCTTTTACATTTATACCTTAGAGCCAAAATTTGGAAGAAATTTAAGATACTGGTACAGTTTTTTTGCGGTGTAGTACTGGACTTCCATCTGTAGTGATCTCCATAGTCAGCACTTCAGACTTTATACCCTTCATTTTATTACCATAAACCTTTTTTTCCAATTAATTAGAAATTAAGTTCAGCCAGGAGGAATCTTTGCCTTGAACACAGCTCTGCATCTGTATATTTGTCTATTCGTATGCAAAATTATCAAGATATTATGTAACATTCAGAGATAAAAAGTGCTTTTAAACTGAAGTTATACATAAATGATTTGGAGATACTGATCAATCGTGAAGTGGTTAATCCTGTCGGTAACTAAAACTTCATACAAAAAAGAATCAGGAAGTATATCCTACCTGTTATTCAACAAAATCATATTAATTTAAAGTAATAAGTTTAAATTGTAAGCCAGCATGCCTTCCTAAGCACTTCTATAGCAGTATTAGTAAGAAAAATCATCAAAATGACCAAGATTAGTATAATAAGGTCTTAGATTTACTGCAGGTTACTATATATGAATAATCCCCAGTGAGAAGTGCTAAGATCTTACTGTTAATATGCAACCATTAAAATACCACTTTGGGTCTGTGAAAAATAAAGTCTTAAATTATTGGAGTGTGAACAAATAGCAGCTAAAATACTGTATTAATTTAGTACTTTCAGAATGCAGGCTTATGGAATGCATAAAAATCAGGGATCATATTACACATCAGGAAACTTCATGATCAGGCATATGACATATGAATAAACTACTAGAAATGCCCAGGAATGCTTTCCTCTTCTAATTCTCTCTCACTCTTTTTTTCTTTTATTTTAATGTATACTTTCCACTTCCAGTTTGCCAGAAATTTGTGATAATGACTGAAACTTAGTGTTAATGTCATTTTTATCATGATTTTATAGCTTTTAACTGACCTACTGTGCAAAAGCAGTAGGAGTTGTTCACATTTCAACCTTTAAAAAAGAATCCGTATAAATTTTAAAACCAAAATTCTCCAGCCATCTGTGTGTACAAACCACATCATTATTTCATTGCCTATATAGTACTGTTTTCTGCATTAGAGATACATTTTATTCCATTTTCTATTTTTTTGAATCCTCTAGTGCAATTTTCTCTCTATTTCATTCATGTGGAACAGCTATGTAATTTTGTGGCACAGGCTGTGACAACTCCACAACTTTACCAGTTATGTGGGCACACCACATAACACTATTGTGGGATTGCAGCATTATTTTGTGGACAGACCTGCTTATTGTAAATTACATACAATATACCTATGTGCACATATGCTTACCAATAATTACATGATATGTAATTTAGATAGCATTATTAGATCATGATTTTTGCAAATTAGATCAATTACTGTTTTAGACTTGACCTAACAAATAACTATTGGTGCTGCTGCAATCAAATCTCACCACAATGGTCACTCGGTTCATTATTTCAGCACCTAAACTTTAAAAGAACCTAAAAACTGGACACATCCCCTGCCAGAAAAAAAGATTTGACAAAATCTGTCTGTGCTGGTTTAAAAGTAAACCAGCAGTAGGAATGAGTCTAACACACAAACAGATTACAAGTCAGAATTACAATTTAGTAAAAAGATCACAATAAGTACAAGGGTACAGAGGAAAAGGTCC